>VXBJ01005418.1:44521-145830 GCA_013400055.1 Nycticryphes semicollaris | reverse complement strand
TATATATATCTTAGTAGATGTTTAATAACTAAGCTGCCATTATGGCCACACAGGAAGCAAAGTAAAGGCAACTAAAGTCCAACAAAGTGCTGGAGGGTCACCCACATGGCAAAGTATGAGAAAACTGGGTGCCTGCTACTGTGGTATCTAGTCCATCCAAAAAAATCATCCATGTGTGTTTCAGAACCTATTACTGTTTCCAGGGACAATTCTGCACTGTGTAACAGACTCACGGGTTGTCTTGGGGATTACTAGAGCATCAAGTACCCCTGGTGTTCTACAGCACAGTTAGTCAAAAATAAGGTATTTATCTGCAAGAAACTTGCTTCTAAGAGGAAAGCACAACAGCAACTGCAAAGATGTATGTGCAATGGCATCAGGATGCCTCCCCTCTTATACAAATATGCATTCATCACACTTAAACAAGACGTCATCCACATCAATGACAGATGAATCTTTCTAACCAATAATCTTTTTTTTTTTTTTTTTGCAACAGATTCCAGTGGCTTTCTAAATGTGCAATACATTTCCCTGTGACAAACGTAAATATATCTGACAGGGAAGATTAAGTCAGCTATCACTTCAATTTGCAGGACTAAACCAGACCAAAGATCATTTTGCTAGATTTCAGAGTGGAGTATGAATATAACTTCATTGTCAGTGATACGCATCTGCTGAGCAAATACATTTAGTGGAGGCGATTTTTCTATTTCTTTCTATTTGCAAGAATTCTGTAGTTAACTGAAGGCCAACTTTTTTGACTCCAAAAAGAAACAATGGTTTTGAGCATATTATGTGCTATAAACATTGCCAAAATACCATGCTGTTTCTGTGTCTGACCTTTTGTTCAAAAAGAAAAAGTTTACTAGAAAGGAATAATAAAAGTTTGAGGGGTTTACAATACTTAAAACACAGAATTGGAAGAATCTCAGCAAAAAAGCATCTTCCTTCCTTGAATAGCTAGGTGTAAGACAGGCTGAAAGGGTAAACAGCTTTTACCCAACTCCAAATGTTAATAGATACACATTCATTCTAATTGCATTCTGTTGGTCAGAGCATACTTTCCCTTGGGAGTTAAGTTTATAAACCTGCCAAGCAGTTTCCAGAACTCCTATAAAGCAAAATGATGTAACATTCGAAGCACTAGCAGTGCATGCTTTCTAACATCTTCAGTTTATAGTATTAATGTTTACCAATATTATTCATTTGTTCACACTCAGTGCAGAAAGGGCTTTGGTTATCTTCCACAGCCAGAAATATTCTTTAGGGTGCTAAAGCTAGAATTAGGAATTTGATCCCTTTTTAAATCAAATTGTCTATATAATTAGAGAGAACATACATTTTACTCACAACATAATCTTAATGGTCTTCCGATTACTTTAAGAATGTATTGCTCATTAACTTTCAAAGACATTAAATTTCAAATATTTTCCCTAACTCTACATAATTTCACACTATTAAAAACAGATATATTACTTATTAATAATTAAAACCAAACAAATTTAATTTGTCAGGAAAAAGAGCTGGCAACCTTGTACATTCAAGTCCTACAGGTATACAAATTTTCCCATCTCTTTTTGGGTACACTCCTGTAGCAGGCAAAACCCAGTTCAATAGCCAGACTTCAGCCTCATTGAGCCAATCCATTTACAAGAAGCTTTTTCAGGACTGAATCTTTACTTCACTGACATCAGAGGGAGCAGCATAGTTTCAAGAAAGAATTCTAACCCATATGACCAAGGCAAACGGATACCATACAGACAAAATTTCAGCCTGAAAGAGCATAGGCTTTACTGGTGTTATCACCAAGCCACTCAGAATAAGGTTAGTAAGAGTTTAGTCCTTTTTAGTCAGCATTCTTTTCACATCGATTGTCCTGTCAAGTTACTCACAAGATTCATCCTACTTTAAATAAATAAATAAATAAAAAAGAAACAAACCGCAAACCTTAGAAATTTGCAATTTTAGTTCTGTTTGGAAAAGGAAGTACAGAATACATTTATGTTACATAGATTTCTTTGAATAGTAGCAATATCATTACGGACTTGATGAAATGTCGTGCAATTCCAGGTGGATATCTCCAAAGACTATTAACAGGTACCTATGGCTTTGAAGTTGAAACTGGTGTCAGCAAAGGTCACTAAACATCATTAAGGCAGATCCTTTTTACAGTTTGAACAACAATCTTTACAAATAAGCAGAGGCATCTAAATAATGTACTACATCCACACGAAATAGTCATAACTAAGATAAACCCAAGAGAAGTCGATACACAAACACCTCTCATGAAGATCAATAAAGCAGGATACAAAAGTGCAAAAGCTGACAGCAAAAATACACAAAAAGAAGAGCAAGTATTAATTTTCGTTTGCACACTTTCAAGTACTTTGTAACACATGCTAGGAGTTGGGGGGGTGGGGCAGGGGGAGCCAGGGAGAAGAAAAACAGATCTCTTAGCCATTCTCTTCTTGATGGAAATCACTTACAAGCAACTAATCTGCAAATACACTTTAAGCTTCCTTACCCACTTTCTGCATGTAAGAGCACACAGCAGCAGAGCAGATAGCTATCAAGGAAACAAATTTTTGTGCAAACTAGTTGTAGATGTTTGTGAAGTTTAAGAAGTCGCTTATATCCTCCACAAAATTTTATTCAAGTTTTTCCATCTCAGAAGTCGGTCATATTAATATCTTCAAGAATCTGGGCTTTAATGAGTAACCAACACACTATTTGTAGATAACTCTAATTGGTAACAGGTGTAGAAAATGATCAGGAAAGTAACTTCTGAATGCCTGAAAAAAATTCCTCACTTCCAGCTGTCTTCACTGACTGCTGGTAATGAAGCCTGCATGTCCACACTGGCACCCTTAGAGAGCTCAGCTCTTGCCAGGCAATGTGAAGGTCCCCAAGCTTCCTCCCAAGCCATGAGCAGAGAGAGGCTCTTCTAGAGGGAAATCTGGAGACAGAGAAGCCTAGGCACAGCCACAAAAAAACCAACCAAAGCACACATTTCTCTGTAAACATCTTCTAAGCCAGTGTCCTATTACCTTAAAAAAAAAAAAAAAAAAACCAAAAAAAAAATCCTAAACAAAAAAACAACCAAATGCAAAACCCCCACCTAAACAGTAAAACCAAATCCTGAAAAGAGGACAAAAAGAAACGTCAAGACTATTTTATAGGACATGCTGTGATACGTGACAAGAATAGACATTCTGATAAAGGGAGGTGTGCTTCCTGAGCTTTGGCCTGTCTTCAGTTAAGGAAGTTTTGTTAGGTTTGAAAAGCACTTGGATGTACCAGTTCAGTCTTTGCCACGTTGTTACAATTAAAACATTTTCCATGACCAGAAAAACTGTCAGAAAAATCCTGTGTGCTCAACTGAGATGCTAGAGGTAGGTTGGTGACTTTGTAGAAGTATTCCTAAATCACCTTCAAGAAATTCAACCAGAAAACTGGAAAAACCCTAGGACTGATGAGCTGGCATTTCATCTGCTGCATTTTATCTCTATGTGGAAGCAATACCAGTTGAAGCCTTAGCAGCTGGTTGCCTCCATTTGATCTGATTAACATCCCACACTGAGGCGAGGCAAACAGCATTTCAAGATAGGAAGAAGTCCCTACAAAATTCTAAGCAGGAGACTCTGAGCTCCTTAAAAAAGAAAAAAATATTCCACTTAATCTTCCAAACTATTATTCTGCAAGTGAAATTACACACCACAGAAACAGAGGCAGATTCAGAAGTCTCGCTTCTTGCTTTTCAGTAAACTGCAGGTTGAATCAAAGATGTGGAACTGTTTGTAAGTAAACAAATTGACAGAGGAAAGGTCAGATCGCTAAAGAATAAACCTGCTGAGATTTTCCTTGTCATTGAGATTCAGCAGAGAACTTTGTATCTTGGGAATGCAGGAATATATAATCACAGATGGGAAATCTGCCAAGAACAAAGCCAAGAGTGAGGGAGAAAGGGGAGAGTCACCAGTTTTGCTTGCAGCTTTGTTTATTGCTTTATTCTAAATAAAGTTAAAAATAAATGGAAAATTTACTTCTGTCCCAATAAAACACCTATATATAGGGAAATTAGCCAAAATAATGTAAACTGCCTCTGACTAATGTTAAAATCATTTTTCTATGTGCCATTCTTTTTTGAATTTTATCTTGATTCGGAAAGTAATTTTTAAAAAATACTTGTCCTGAGCATGAAATAAAGTGTTTATTCAGCATTAAGAACTTCCCAGCTTTCAAATCAAAGAAATATAAGCAGTATTCTCCACAAGACCCACTTATTCTTCTTATGTCTTTTAAATTCTGATATTTTACATATTGAGAGTCAAAGTGACCTGAAGTAAGCACCATTAACCAGACAAAAAGACACATAAACCCCATCAACTTTATTTTATTATGGGGTTGTATGAAAAATATATATTAAATAACTATATGAAGAAACCTATAAACAGTTATAGATTAAAACCAGGAACGTTCTTTCTCATTGCCAGATTTTCCTTACAGGAGAGGGACTGGGCAGGCGGAGAGAAGAAGTGTGATGAGACCAGGGCTGCCTTGTTTTGCCTTTCCACCCAATATGAACAATGGTCACATTTTCCACTCTTAATTCCTCAGCTTCCTACAGCAACATTGCTAGAGGCGAAGCCAAGAGGGAAGAATGGATGTGGAAAGAATTATCCTGTTTAGGGCTGGATTAAATTGCATAGAGGGAAGGCAGGAAAATAAGAGGTGATGGCCACCTACTTTTTCCCAACACTTGATGAGTTTAGGGACCTATAACTTGTCACTACGATGGACACTGACAGATTTGAGGCAGTGCATGGTTATCAGAAGTGTTGCTCCATCTAATTTCAAAAGGCAAAGATGACAACTAGGTAAAGATATTACCAGTTATTCACAAAGCTGAATATTAAGAATAGTATAGTCTTCTGGTGAATGTGCAGCAGATTAAAGATGATAATTTCTTTGAAGAAACACAGAGGAAGGGTAGTGGTATTTCTTCTTTTGTAGATGTTTGGATAATTGGTCATTTCCAGCAATTAACCCAGAAAAGTCCTATTTTTCAATTAGACAAGAATCTCATTTGCGCATTCTCAAAGACAACAGGATATTCTATTCCCTGTGGCTTTTATATGGTGCAAAATTAACCTTATTTGTCCCTGCAAAAATATTTCACTCACTTATTCAAACAAGTTGGCAGATCTTCCCTGCAATGGAACAAGGTAAAAACGTGGCAGATACAGGAGGAGAGATGATTGCAATCTCCAGTCCTGCACTGAATTTAATTTCCGGCCACAGACTGCACAAGAGTATCTGGATGAGAGGGGAACGAAGGTTTAGAATTTAGCAGAAACAAAATCTATCCAGTATCCAGGTTTTTTTCTTATAAATATATAAAGCTTTATATTTTATACCTAAAATTCAGGATTTCAACTGTGATAGCTTCTCCTGACAAAAAGAAATTATGTCTATGTTATTTGAGTCGTGTTTTCAGATTACAGAACCTTTAAATTACATCTAGGCCTCCCAAAGCCTAGGACAGCTCTAACTCCATAATCACATTCTTTGTGCTTGCAGTAAAGCATATCATGTGCCTCAAAACTTCCCTCCTCCCAACAGCATGTTTGAAATGTGTACAGCAGAAGGGTGAATCAAAAGGGAATTCCCCTGCCTCCCCTTTGCTAAGGCTTAGAAACAAAAAATACTGTCCTGGGGAGTTCCAGAAATGTAACTCATTGCAGTAGTCAAGATGTCCTTCTACACTATTCTAAAGACCACGTGAATCAGAGACCTGGAGCTATGCAAAAATTCTCCTCTTTTTTCTCTGCAATCTCATTAGCATTGCCCTCACCATCTCTCAGAGGTGTTACCCTAGTTCTCTCAGGTCCGCTTCAGCTCTTCTCTTTCTTACAATGCTCCGCTTTGAGCAGAAGCTTTAACATTATTGGTAACTCATAGCATTATAAAATACATAATTATGTCACATGTAAATTTGTTGTTTGATTCTCCCATTATGAAAAATTTCTGGGTAAATGGGAGGGAAAGAGGAGGGGCATCACAGCTGTATTGTCACGTACACGTTGGAAAAACCCCAGATTGTAAGGCCCAACAGGTTTTCATTATGCTGAACTGGGACCTATTTAAAACAAAATGATACATTTAAAACGATTTCCTAGTGGATTCGATTAGAGAAATAAATTAATGACTGCTATTAAATAAAACATTTCGGCACTGAATATTATGGTAACTTGATTTGCATAATTTAACAGTTGCAGGCTCTTCGGGAAATAACAATGTAAATGAGTGCTGAAAGTGTGCAGTAATGAAAGAGCAGATTTTACCATGCACAAGACTCTCCCCCATGATTTTATTTTAAGGTTATCTCTTCAGTTCTTAATTACATTTGTAAATAAAGGTTAAAACAATTTGTTGTCAACGCCTCTGCTGTCACTCCATTCTAGCGTTATAGATATTTACAAGTGTCTCTTCCCACCTCTTTTCCATTTTTCCATAGGAAAAAATAAGTTCTGAATATAGAGGAATGAGAGAAAGCCTCACAGCTGGCAAAATAGATTTTTAAAAATAAATAAATAAAAGCCACTAATACTAACAAGCTATAAAACAGCATTTTACTGTTTCCTGTCAGGCAAACCCTGAGGAAAACAGATATTTCATATAATTAGGAAAGCAGTCATTCAAATAATAATCACAAAATAACAAATGTTTCACTGATTTATTTCATAAATCAATTAAGAAAAATAATACGCATTTCTGCTGCAGTTCATAAATTCCACTTTGTTTAAAAAAAAAATTGCACTGTAGTACAATT
This sequence comes from Nycticryphes semicollaris, assembly GCA_013400055.1. NCBI lineage: Eukaryota > Metazoa > Chordata > Aves > Charadriiformes > Rostratulidae > Nycticryphes > Nycticryphes semicollaris. The sequence goes on along the minus strand of VXBJ01005418.1, from coordinate 138,998 downwards.
GCACTACAGCATAGATATACACTCATGTGCCAACCCACGAAATGATTGTTAGTTTTTGTGTGTTCACAGCAATTAAATACTCCGGAGTTATTCTGCTCTGTAAACAATACCATAATTCTTTTTTAACATCTGATTTTCATAGACAACAGCAGATAATTTGACTTTCAGTTTGTCATTGGTACCTCATAGGAAAAGCACAAAAATATCAGGATATTTTCAGGGCTTCATGAGATGTTAAACGTTACCCGAACTGCCCCAGTAACACGTAAACTAGCAGGTGCTTAGTTCCAACGTCCTGCTTTGACTGGCATAAATAAGGGCCAGTAAACAGTGGGCTCAGGGCCCTCAACAGGAAGGATCTCAGTCAAATCTGAGAGGTCCCATTTAACAAGACAATGTGTCACCTCTAACTTACTGCACACTGGGTTTGTACAGGGGACAGTGAGCAAGCCAAGTGAAACAAGTCATCGGAAACCGGACCCTGCAGAAGTTCACTATTATTCCTGCCTACAGCGCTGCTGTTCACTCTAGCATAAAGAAACAAAGCCCCGCTATGGAGGAATGTGTGCATCTTCTGGGACTATACTGATTATTTCCATACAAATCCACCCCTCGCTTTTAAAATTAAGAAACCAAAGACCTAAAAAAAAAACCAAAACCCAACAAAAACCCAGCAGCTACATGCTTATTATTAAGCCTTTTACACTAAATTTAATAGACTAAAAAGTACAACGGTAAGCTTCTGACCACAATCTCTCCAAACTGGACTTCTTAAATAATGCAACTAATGCACTTTTTGCTTTATGGAACATGATTCAGACTAATCCCAACAAAAACGCAATAAGGTAAAGGCAAGGTCATGGACTACAAGAGATCACAACGCAATACAAAATGCCTGCGCACAAAATCAGAAAAGCAATGTAATTCTCATCAAAACAACAAATTGGAAAGTGTAATCTAGATATTGGTATGATAAACCTGCTTTGTTTCAAACATGTTTACACATACATGCATACACATACTCACATCTATACAGTTTCAAACTTTTAGATTATTATTATAGTGCTTTAGTTCAATGAAAGACAGAGTCTTCTTTTGGTGCAGGCTGAAGTTTCTTTGACAGATAACCTTCACCAGCCCACTGTAGAAATAAGACTGCTTAGGAAAGCCTCAGTAGTATAATAATGAAAAATGAAGTTATATGTTACTTAGGTTTACTTCCACTGCATCCGACTGCTATTGGAAGCAATCTGTCACTGCAAACTCCACATCTGTTTGCAAGACAAGACGGGTTGGGTTTTATTGGGGGTTTTGTGTGATTTTTTATTTTTTTTTTAAAAACACACGATTACATGAAGATAATCAGTCTTCTGACAGTACAGGGTGGTAAAAAAAACCCAAACAACAACCACCCTCCCAAATTGTTTCATTGTTAGTTGTTTCATTCTTGCTCATGAAATACCTTGAAATGCAAGCAGTTATCCGTTACGATAAAAGCACTTTGTGGTATCAAATCTGATTTTTTTTTAAAAAAAATCATTTTTTTAAAATAAATATACAGTCTAGCAAAAAGTTTTTTAAAAAAATACTTTGAAAAATATACCAAGTAAGAAAAAACAACCACCAACACCACCAAAAGAGCCCACACAACAAAATACCCCCCAAAAACCATCACAAAAGAACGCCCAATACTCCCCACCCTTAAACGTGTCAAGGATCTGAAAGGGAAGTTATCCCATTAGCCAGATGGAGAAATTTTATGATAGCCTTCATCCACTAGGAATGCATGCACTCCAGGCACGCCTCAGAAATCATATTAGGCTGAAGTAAACCTGTGGAGAAGACTGGAAATTCTTTCCTCTCACATACATGCATTGCAAATTTCACAAGTCTAAAGTACTTGTTATGAACATCAAATCCAACACTTATTACTTGAACTGTTACTTTGAACAGCTAATTTGAACGATAAGATTTTTTTTTTAGTGTTTACAAGTTTTTGATGGTGTAATTTTACATTTGCTGTCTCCTTGGAGGAGTAGCAAAAGCTGTAGCAAGCTGTAGCTGGTTCTTTTGATGTTTTAATGTATTTAGTGTTGCCTTTGGCTAACCTGTTAATGCAAGAAAACAAGAAACATCCCAATAGAAGCTGTAAGCTAAAGGATTTTGGGTGTTTGTTTTTTTTTTTAAGAAGTTACTTTATTTCTGAAAATAAAACTAAATTTGATCAGTAGGAGTGTAACAAGTGGTCAAATATGGACAAGTGACATTAGAAATATTTGCAACCTAAACCAACGATTACCAAGGAAATCTACAAAGCCTAACTGTTTGCCATGTATAAAGGATTCGGACAGACTTTGCTCAGTTTCTACAATACTATTTTGTTTTATTAATGTTTCTCTATAGAACTTTGCAAGCAACCTGAGCTATAAAATGAATTGGAAAATGTTAAATATCTGCATTAATATTGTTTAATATATATACTATGCAATAACCCCCATGGTTATTAGTGTATATTAATAACCACCATGGAAGGGGATCGGAACTTGATGATTTTTATGGTGCCTTCCAACCTGAACTATTCTATGATCATTCTATGATTCTAATCCCAAATTCAGTTCTTAACATTTTGAAGATTCCTGCAGCACAGTGACAACTAAGAATATCTATGACCATTAAAAGAAAAAGCTTAATATATTAATGATGTTGAGTACAAATGAGAATCACTGGGTGTAAGCAGTATAAAAAAAATAATAATATCTATAGGAAATTGTTAACTGCTACTTTTACAGTGAACAGCTTTAGGTGTCAAGAACCAGCACCCTCAAGCCAAATGCAAAAGAAAAGGCAGGCTTGAAACAGGGTGCAGCTGTCAAAGTGTTGGACTGTACACAGTCATGAAAAGCCACAGCACAGGTTTGCCCTGACACTGGTGTGATTTTCCCCAACCAGCCTCCTTTCAGGTGGCTCTTCAAACATCTGGATTTGCGTGCCTCTCTCGTTCTTAAAAGGGCTCAAAGCACAAGTATGAAAAAGCCTACGCAAGCACGAAACCTGACCTTCTTCACCTTCCCATTTTTCTATTTTCTGATCTTTCTAGACCTGCTTCTTTAATAGAAAAGAAAAATATAACAAGGTTGGAAACAGCATGGGGCACGGACCGTGATGTAGCATCTAAAGCAAAACCTGCTGCCTTCAGTACATTTCAAGAAAAAATTATTTGTCTGCCAGGAATTAATTTTGAAGTGTTTCTACTCAATAAGGACATAAAAATTAAGAGCTGAAAAACTGTATGTACCGAGGTTTGGCACTGATATAACTGTGTTCTCAAGCACACAGTTTCCTTCACGCATAAGCCACTGGCAACTCATTGGCTGATAGTTTACATATAATGTTACACACACACGGCTTCCGTCCCCCATTATGATGGGTGTCACTGGCAGGACAGTTTCTAATCTTTCTAAGCACACAGCCAACAGTCACCTAAAGCACGAGGGATGACAACTTCCATGAGTTTGTTTATTCAACATCAGTGTGCAATCTTCTTCCATTTAGACATTTCCTCCTTAGGATTATCAGTTTTCTACTCTACATCACCATGTATACAACATATGGTATAATATGGTAATAAGATAATATGTGTTGGTAAGGAGTAATTGGATTTTTTTTTCACGTTATTTTGTATTTTTCTACCTGTCTCTTTTGACATCAAATTTAACCCTTTTTTTGGTAAGATTTTTTTCTTTTTCTCAAAAAACCCCTCAAAACCAACAAAATACCCCAACACCCAAATGTATCAGCAGGCATTCAGTGAAAATAACAGGTGAAGAGAAAGGACATTTGAAGCAAATAAAACTTCCCCATTCTAAATTCAAAATTTTTGAAACAAGATGTAAACATTCTTTATCAACTTACTGAATCCTATAAAAGAAATAACAACTTGTATACAACCTACGTAAGACTTGTATGTTATCAAAAGGTTTGAGGTTTGTTTGTTTTATTTTTTTACAGAAGTTACTTTAAAGCACTGGAGGACATTTGAATCATTGGACATCTTTAAATAATATATATATTTATATATTATACATAGTCACACATTCATTGTGATTTTTGTCTGCTGGACTAGCTTCTTCTTCATTACAGTGTTAGCTCTGCAGCTGCAATAGTCTCTAGCCTTTAAAATATATATATATATATATATATATATCTCCAATTCTGATGTAGGTATATTATATAGGAAATGTTTCCCTCAAGGAAGAACCAAAAAAAAGTAAAAAACCACAACTTGGCATCCTCCAGCTAATTCACAAATTTTACAGGCACAGGCTTAACTATACAATGATCACAGAAAATAGCCATGCCAGTGTTGATGGACTGTGCCAAACCTTCATATTATCATTCTCAAGTAGGACATCTCACAGCTGCATCACTATCATGCTTAATAACCTATTATTTTAAATTAAGCATGATCGTTATCTTTTTGAGAAAGCACGAAACAATCATACAATACAAATAAATCAAGCACCTTTGGTTAAAGAGATGAACTGTACTTTTTTGTTATAATATACAGAAAAAGTTACGGTGTCTTAAAAAAAAAAAAAAAACAAATATTTTATGAAGTGAAAAGCTATTCTACATGAGCATAGCCTTCTTTACCTGCATCCAAAACTACCATCAATATAAATAACACTGTTGGGAAGAGCTGAGCATGCTGGATATACTTAGAGTACTAGCACCATAAGCAATAAATTCTTTAATCTAATCTATAAACAAAACCCACATATGATAAAGATTTACAGTCACAAAACCCCTCCCAAAGAAACCAAAAATCAACCAGGGTCATAAAATTTCATTTCAAAGCCACGAATGAATAGAAGATTATGACAGAACATGAGATCACAACCTTTTCAACAGGAGGATTGCAAGCATATTGCCGTTCCCAGGACAATGCCAGAAACACAAAAGGAGGTTTCTCTCTCCTGCAGCCACTGCCCAATTCATCATGCACCAGCTTAGGGGAAAAAAAAAAAAAAGCAAAAAAAAAAAAGCACCTGTGGAATTTGCATGCCCAAAGAGAAAATTCTCCCCTTACCATCTAAAAAAACATTTTATCCTTTCCTTTCAGCCAGCTATGGTATATCAGAAACAGCGCACAAGAGCAGATTTGAGCATTCTTTATTTTAAAAGAACTCCAGACTAGGTGTTCAGGGTTTTTTTTTTTCCCCTTTCACACACACACAAAATTTATAAAATTATTTACAACTAGAAAAATGCATACAACAATAAGTCCAAGCCACTAACAATCAGAAATGTGCTACTACAAAGCAGCATATAGTAATGCGAATGGAGATGAGGAAAACAACACTTATTACTATAACTGAAATTTGAAATCTGGAGGACAAGCAGCCAAAACAGAAACATAGGTAAACCACTTCTGCTACCAAGCTTCTGTATAGTAAGACCAAACATAACACAAGAAACTAACACTAAACCACAGTTACGTGAATAAAAATAAGCGAGGGTACCTGCAAGCTGTAAAACTGAACAGCTCTGCAGAGGACAGACCATCTTCTGTATTCAAAACCACCAACAACTCACATAGGAGCAACAACATGTGCCTAGGTATGTATGTGTGTGTATATATATATATATATATATATATATTTATATGCAGTCTTCTATAACCTGTTTCCACTAGTGAATGAAGCCAGCTTATGGTGTTAATTTGCACGTAGCTGATCCCTATATTCATGTGATGGAGAACACTTACCACAGCAATTAAACCCATCACCAAGTCATGAAGAAAAAGCTTCCACTTACCTAAAATAAAAAGAGAAAGAAGATGGAAATCATGTATCATGGAATCTTTGTTACAGATCTGGCATTTAGAGGAGGAAAATAAGATTTATATCACACAGTTTTTACTCTGCCTTCTTCCCCCTCCTCTTACAAAGAAAAAAGTAAGAGATGTTTCTCAGGGAATAAGAAACTGTGGTCATCTGCATATGTACAACAACCAGCACATACATGTAATCAATACACATCATCATCATCAATATGCCTCTTATGGCCCAGAAATTCAGAATATTGGGGCAGGGATATATAATTTGGGGTGATGGGAAGAACTGAGGTGGGGAGACAAACCCCCTCTGGCAGGGATGGATGGAAGGATGGACCTAGACAATGCCTTGACCAGGGGCCAGCCCCAAGCTCACCCGCCCACTCCCTCCTGGGGCTGCGCCTGGACTAATCCTCTGCATGGAACAGCAGCCAAAGGGTCACTCAGTCGAGGCACACCTGAGGCAGCTCCAACCCTTCTGAGGGCATTGATTGATTTCAGTGGCCTTACTCAAGAGCAAATGAAAACTAGATTAATAATTATAAACCCAACAATTAGCATAGTATTTAATCCAATATGTATAAAATAGTTCTTAATAAATGGAGTGGTGTTAGAACAGAAGTCCTCCAGAATTCATTACCTTTGTATGGAAAAATGAATTTAGTGGTATCTGAAATGAGGTAGTGTCTGAAAGTTACTGGAACATAGGATTTTAAAAAAAAGAACTTATTATCTCCACTGTAAATGTGCATAGAGACATTAAAACCTTTCTAATTACTAGCATGTATTATCAAAGAAGGGGTAGTTTGAGAACACACCACTCTTCAATCACATGAAAAGCTTAATGTGTAAGGACACTTGAAAGAGCAGTCAGGAGGAGAGAAAAAGGAAAAGAACAAAGCCTATCATTTACAATTGATACCACCTTTGAACTGTGCTGCTCCTTTTCTAAATTTGCCACCATAAGACATGTTTCTGTCATTTAAAACATGATACTGTGAATTTAAATAAGGAACTTCGGAAGACTGCTAAGGAGAAACAAAGGATTTCCTACTTAGTATAGTTGACTGTATAATAAACCTCTAATTCTCATAAGATTTTAAATAGTTTGTGTGCAGTTGTGCTCTTCCAACACTTATTTAAAGTGCATCCTTTTCTTTTTAAACACAGCAAGAATGTTTCTATTATTTTGGAGAGAGAGATGCCATCTAGTTAGTGCCAGGTTGTGTCATGCAGCATTGTCACAGATCCCCTTTCATCATAAAACTACAGAGGACCACCCTGATGATGTGCCACCCTCTGATTCAGAGGGACTGAGCTCCCCCTCGCCAGACCCTTAGCAGCCTGGGATACTTGCTCAGCAGCTCTATAGCAGACTGTTCCTCCACTGGGACCTTCTGGCCGAGCATGAGAGTACGGAACAATGCTGGCCCACCATAAATGTTTTCTAGTCATACTCAGCATTCAGCGGATTTCACCTGTTATCCCCCTCCTTTATCCCAAGGGAGAGAGGGGAAGATGGGGTAGGGGGAATATGACACAATGGGGATGACACAACACCTAAAATACCCTCTGTCAATCTATGTAAAGCTCTTTGTTAACTTTCATTTTTTAATAAAACTTGTATCACCTCTAGCTATACCAAGACCTTTTGAGAAATACATTTCCCTTCAGCCTTTCACTTAAAGTTTGTATATTACTCATAGCTAAGATATTGCTTTTCTGTGTCCTTTCACCAAAACAGCCACTCTGAAGGTAAGGACTTAAATTGCACCTTAAACAAATCCTCATATTTGGACAAGAAATTCACATTCACAACACATTTGACAAAGCAGGATTGGGGACAGTGGTCACAGGTCAGATACTGTTTCTAAGGCACCTCTTATTTCTACCACTATCTTACCCTTAATAAGAAAATTAACAGAAGCAAAAAAGCAAAAGCATCTAATTTCTCCACATTTTAGGTCTAGTAGTTCATTATGAAGCTCATTAAGACTGTCCTCCTTCCAAACTGACACACTGCGTATATTACTCCTATGTAAACAGTTCTATTACTGCATATATTTAACATATAGACTACTCTTTGTGAGGCTGTGTATCATCATCCTATCCATGATTCTGTTATTTAAGAAAACCCCAAACCAAACCTGCAGCGCATAAGTATTGCAGGTGCTACCATCAAATTCATTACCCACGCAGGTACAGCTGTATCCAAAAGAGAGGAGCTGTGTTGCAAGATAAGCCTTTGGCACGCATGGCTTTCTGCCAACTTTCCTGACTTCAGTCCCCGAGGAAGAGAAGGACACCTTGAAGTCCCAGATCAGAAAAACTTGCATTTAAAAGTTAACCTTGCTTCAGAGTCACTTTAGCTTCAAGTCTAAATGCTTCACCAAAATAAGATTTTAGAAAAACCAAAGCTTAGTATGTTATGCAATGAATGCATACCTTTTACTTAATGCTAATTTAAAAAAAAAAATGCTACATCACAGAAAGGTATGGCTTTGCCCATATGTAAACACCTTTTGTTTTAGTCCAGAACCAAAATAGTGCAAGCAATAAACAGGAAATTTTTCTTGCCTTGAAATTGTTCTTATTCTGCTGCCTGTAACACAGCTAACCCTATCAGNAAGTCATGAAGAAAAAGCTTCCACTTACCTAAAATAAAAAGAGAAAGAAGATGGAAATCATGTATCATGGAATCTTTGTTACAGATCTGGCATTTAGAGGAGGAAAATAAGATTTATATCACACAGTTTTTACTCTGCCTTCTTCCCCCTCCTCTTACAAAGAAAAAAGTAAGAGATGTTTCTCAGGGAATAAGAAACTGTGGTCATCTGCATATGTACAACAACCAGCACATACATGTAATCAATACACATCATCATCATCAATATGCCTCTTATGGCCCAGAAATTCAGAATATTGGGGCAGGGATATATAATTTGGGGTGATGGGAAGAACTGAGGTGGGGAGACAAACCCCCTCTGGCAGGGATGGATGGAAGGATGGACCTAGACAATGCCTTGACCAGGGGCCAGCCCCAAGCTCACCCGCCCACTCCCTCCTGGGGCTGCGCCTGGACTAATCCTCTGCATGGAACAGCAGCCAAAGGGTCACTCAGTCGAGGCACACCTGAGGCAGCTCCAACCCTTCTGAGGGCATTGATTGATTTCAGTGGCCTTACTCAAGAGCAAATGAAAACTAGATTAATAATTATAAACCCAACAATTAGCATAGTATTTAATCCAATATGTATAAAATAGTTCTTAATAAATGGAGTGGTGTTAGAACAGAAGTCCTCCAGAATTCATTACCTTTGTATGGAAAAATGAATTTAGTGGTATCTGAAATGAGGTAGTGTCTGAAAGTTACTGGAACATAGGATTTTAAAAAAAAGAACTTATTATCTCCACTGTAAATGTGCATAGAGACATTAAAACCTTTCTAATTACTAGCATGTATTATCAAAGAAGGGGTAGTTTGAGAACACACCACTCTTCAATCACATGAAAAGCTTAATGTGTAAGGACACTTGAAAGAGCAGTCAGGAGGAGAGAAAAAGGAAAAGAACAAAGCCTATCATTTACAATTGATACCACCTTTGAACTGTGCTGCTCCTTTTCTAAATTTGCCACCATAAGACATGTTTCTGTCATTTAAAACATGATACTGTGAATTTAAATAAGGAACTTCGGAAGACTGCTAAGGAGAAACAAAGGATTTCCTACTTAGTATAGTTGACTGTATAATAAACCTCTAATTCTCATAAGATTTTAAATAGTTTGTGTGCAGTTGTGCTCTTCCAACACTTATTTAAAGTGCATCCTTTTCTTTTTAAACACAGCAAGAATGTTTCTATTATTTTGGAGAGAGAGATGCCATCTAGTTAGTGCCAGGTTGTGTCATGCAGCATTGTCACAGATCCCCTTTCATCATAAAACTACAGAGGACCACCCTGATGATGTGCCACCCTCTGATTCAGAGGGACTGAGCTCCCCCTCGCCAGACCCTTAGCAGCCTGGGATACTTGCTCAGCAGCTCTATAGCAGACTGTTCCTCCACTGGGACCTTCTGGCCGAGCATGAGAGTACGGAACAATGCTGGCCCACCATAAATGTTTTCTAGTCATACTCAGCATTCAGCGGATTTCACCTGTTATCCCCCTCCTTTATCCCAAGGGAGAGAGGGGAAGATGGGGTAGGGGGAATATGACACAATGGGGATGACACAACACCTAAAATACCCTCTGTCAATCTATGTAAAGCTCTTTGTTAACTTTCATTTTTTAATAAAACTTGTATCACCTCTAGCTATACCAAGACCTTTTGAGAAATACATTTCCCTTCAGCCTTTCACTTAAAGTTTGTATATTACTCATAGCTAAGATATTGCTTTTCTGTGTCCTTTCACCAAAACAGCCACTCTGAAGGTAAGGACTTAAATTGCACCTTAAACAAATCCTCATATTTGGACAAGAAATTCACATTCACAACACATTTGACAAAGCAGGATTGGGGACAGTGGTCACAGGTCAGATACTGTTTCTAAGGCACCTCTTATTTCTACCACTATCTTACCCTTAATAAGAAAATTAACAGAAGCAAAAAAGCAAAAGCATCTAATTTCTCCACATTTTAGGTCTAGTAGTTCATTATGAAGCTCATTAAGACTGTCCTCCTTCCAAACTGACACACTGCGTATATTACTCCTATGTAAACAGTTCTATTACTGCATATATTTAACATATAGACTACTCTTTGTGAGGCTGTGTATCATCATCCTATCCATGATTCTGTTATTTAAGAAAACCCCAAACCAAACCTGCAGCGCATAAGTATTGCAGGTGCTACCATCAAATTCATTACCCACGCAGGTACAGCTGTATCCAAAAGAGAGGAGCTGTGTTGCAAGATAAGCCTTTGGCACGCATGGCTTTCTGCCAACTTTCCTGACTTCAGTCCCCGAGGAAGAGAAGGACACCTTGAAGTCCCAGATCAGAAAAACTTGCATTTAAAAGTTAACCTTGCTTCAGAGTCACTTTAGCTTCAAGTCTAAATGCTTCACCAAAATAAGATTTTAGAAAAACCAAAGCTTAGTATGTTATGCAATGAATGCATACCTTTTACTTAATGCTAATTTAAAAAAAAAAATGCTACATCACAGAAAGGTATGGCTTTGCCCATATGTAAACACCTTTTGTTTTAGTCCAGAACCAAAATAGTGCAAGCAATAAACAGGAAATTTTTCTTGCCTTGAAATTGTTCTTATTCTGCTGCCTGTAACACAGCTAACCCTATCAGCATCTACATATGTTTTATTTTAAATAATATCTGATGGATCCTAAAGTCAGACTATTCCTCTTCTGCTGCCTCAAATCTGAGCGGTCTACACATTAACACACAGGACACTGCCTTGCTGCTAAGTACTGCAAATATGGAAAACACCACAATGTTTTGCTTCCTAGCAAAGCCTACTCAAGAATATCTATAAAGCCTTGGTCTTTCTTGTAACCATCCATTTTTATTCTCCTTCATTAAATTCAGTTTAAAGGGATTTGTGGAGAACTCACAAAAACTCACAAAAAATGCCTGTAAGATGGAGATAAGCTATGACCACAGTTGCTGCTCTATTAGTTTCCTTGCATGGTGGATGTTTTTGTGATTATAGTTACTCCACGATTTAACGGTAGGAGGCTAATGGAAATGTTACTTGCTATGGTAGCAGGCTAAATCAGCTGGGGAAAGGAAAAGAAATGTGTTTACACTTGAAGATGTCACATAAAACAGTGGGAAGCTCCCACCCCTGACACCAGAACTGGCATGCTCATTCAAGGACTCATCTGCATTATTACATGCTTCTTCACACTTAGAAATCTATTAATTTACAATTAATTGTATTGATTTTAGAGCAGATTTATAAGTTCTGTAATAATTTACGGACTACTGAAGAAATTAACTATGCCCTTTCCAAAGATAAGCATTATTGATAAGGAAGCCTTGGCACGAATTACTAAACACTTCACTGACTGTCTGGATTTTCTGCTGTAAATTCTACATTAATTAAAGCAGAACTGATTGGTAGATTCTATCTGTCCCACCAAGAGTTTCTTCCCTCTCTCCTGACAGTAATCCACCAGCAGGAAATGTAATCAGCCACTGGAGATAATGTCAGCTCAGCCTCTGATGCCTTGTTAAGTTAAAGAGATTTAAAATAACGTAGTTAGTGCATATACCATCTCACTGGCAAGGGCACTGTGTTCTCAAAAATCCCAAAATAAGAAATAAGAAAATAAGAAAATCTGAAAAGGAATGCTGCATAAAATACAATTTCACCCTATTTTGAGAGCTAAATCTACTGTGGTACTAAAAAATGGACAGAGGCCCAGTGACTGAGAATGGACTACTAGAACATAGGCTGTATAAGCCCAGTAATTCCCACAACAATGCCTGTTGCTTACTATTCTATAATATATTTTGTAAAGCTGAGAGGAGGTGTCTGTATTATTCTAATAAACTAATAAGCCATTTTATAAAATAGGCTTGTGAATATTACTTCTGGTATATTTCTGCAATCCCTCCATACAAATGTGAAAAAAACCGACTTACAATAAAAATCAAACATCTCGTTTTTCTGCTTTGCTCAGTACTTTCTTCAGGGACAATGTGAAGTGAATTCATTTCAGTATTGGGTGAATCCCATTCCATACAAAGTTGGCCACTACAGAAAACACTTAATGCCCGATTCGTAAAATCATGCTACAGAAACATTGTCTCAGTGCTAATCATAAAACCTCTGCCAAGCATTGCCCCTCTCTGAGAAATCTTTTTGTTCTGTGCATATCTTCTTTAAAATAAAAATGATCCTTTTCACTGACAGGCCTTCAGTAAGTTACTGAACATAACTCTGTAAACACTCAGCATCTAGTGTCTTGACACCTAAATGGCCTATTAACATATATAAATATAAAAAAACCAACCCAACTCCAAAACACCACCAAGCAGACAAAACTTGCACACATAAGTATCTTTCAAAACAGTAAAAATACTGGTTGTGCAATGTTGGTGCCAAAACTTTTCTCTCTGTGCAGCATCTGCTCAGTGGGCAGTCAGACTTTGTGAAATTGTGTATTAGTCTGAGTTGTATTTATGGCACCCCAACAAAATCCTGGCAGAACTCTTAGATTGTATGTGGTTAGTTATACACTGTTCAATCACAGCAGAATCTGAGCGGTGTACAAACTCTGATGAACTTATCTTTGAACATTTCTAAAAGGTGACATAATATATACACACACAAATACCTGAGCAAGTTGTGCAGTTGGAGGCGCTAAAATTGTGAATATGGGGTGTCAAACTTCTAAATATTCTAAATAACAAACAAGGTAGATGATCTACAGCCAATGGCCTTAGTTCTCCACATAGCGCTCACGGAGATCTTGAGTAGTAGATGAGGCAATACCTTTCAGGGAGTAGGGAAAATAGGGAATGGCATGCCGTAATTCTCACACACTGAGCAGCTGGCTGGAATCTGCATGGGCAGCCTGGGCAGCTGCACTTTTAACTTCTAATCCCCTGACTTTGAAATGTTGCTATGTTCTTTTAAACAGACTTTGTAAAGCTTTAGAGACAGTAACCAACTTTCTGTTAAAAGTTAGTAATATATTAGCTCAGTGGGGCCTTAGAAATACTGTACAGTGCAAATAGTGAAAAAAACAATATATTTTCCAATTAATTTAACATTGTTTATATCTAAGTATCACAATAAGTCCTTTGCTGTAAAATTGAGACATGACTGATGAGGAGAAAATGAAGGTTCTAGAGTTACAAAATATTTTTTTCCTTCAATATTTTGGACCTTACCAATTAGTAATCGAACCCAGATCTTGACTGTCACTTGTGTTTCAAATGCAGTCCCACTTGTCCCCATGTGCCTTCTTTTAAGAAGGGTAGAGAGAAAATACTTGCTTTTGATAAATCATGTCAACGTGCTAGATAGAACATGGGAATTTGTACAATCCCAACATGATGTCACCAAGAGTGGGAAGAGAAATCTAAGGAAATATTACAGATAAGCAAAATTAACAAAATCTAACTGGAGATCAGATGCTATTTCTATTTGATGAAGCAGCCAGTTTTAACACAGAAGTTCTTTTGACATACACTAACAGCTGTAGACTGAGTGTACCTATAGGCAGTTTGTAAATACCTTTTACTGAAAGCAGTTTCAATTTTCTTGACTTTGTATTAGAGGCATTGCCTAAAAGATTTATTTGAATAGTTTAGGCACAGGTACTCAGTACTAACACATTCCCAGTACTACCAGATAATGTCAGGCACCTGCTATGTACCAATCTTGTAGACCCCTCACACTATGTTTCATGTCTGAAAATTTGTGAAGTTGTAACATTATTCAACTGTCTCATTTCTTAGCACACAGCCCTGCTTTTCTCCATCATGGCCTGTTGCCATACTCTCACCTGTCTCAATAACAAATGAGCCCTCGGTGTTTGATCAAAATTCATAGCTAGGGCCAAACACTGTGGTTCTGCACTCACCTCCTGGAGTAAAATAGGCTGTGGGTACAGTCTGAGTAGTGATCAACTGAGCTATACATAGCTACTAAAAAAATTCCATGTTGCCACTGACAGTCGCAGCTCATTTACACCTCATTGTGACAGATCAACAGACGGTCAGGAAGGGAAGGTTGTGAGCCACTGACACAGACTATTAAAATGGGCAGTAAATCACAAAGAAACACAGTGGACAAGCAATATCACAAAACATTGGGTTTACAATGTGGTAAAACCTGACAATACATCAAGGCCATCACACTGAAGACAGAGTCTCCTAAAGACTCACTAAATGAGGACACAGACAGACAAACACATATTCAAGGTGTTTGGTCTGTACCTTGGGAGGTAGAAGTGACCTACCACCCATAACCTACCCAAAGGTGAGGCAGGAGATGCTTGCTTGGTCACGGAGTTCAGAGACATGCTTTCTGCTCTTGCGGTTCCTCCTGCCACTCTACAAGGAGCTATTTAAAATTCTGGCCATCCTATATAACTCCATCAATTGCTTGTTAAAGGACACGTCCCCTTCTTGTTCTTGTGATATAGGTCATAGAGTTTATTTAACTATCTGCATCGGTTTTTTTGCTGGGATAGAGTTAATTTTCTTCATTATAGCTTGTATGGTGCTATGTTTTGGATATGTGACCAAAACAATGTTGATAACACAGGGATGTTTTAGTTAGAACTGAGCAGTTCTTACACAGAGTCAAGGCTTTTTCTGTTTCTTGCTCTGTCCCCTCAGCGAGAAGATTCGGGGTGCACAAGAAGTTGGGAGGTGTCACAGTTGGGACAGCTGACTCCCAACTGACCAAAGGGATATTCCACACCATGTGATGTTGTCTTCAGCAATAATAGGTGGGGGAAGAAGAAGGGAGCAGGAGGGGACAGTCAGAGTTAGGGCATTTGTCTTCCCCAGTAACCATTACGAGTGACAGAGCCCTACTTTCCTGGAGATGGCTGAGCACTTGCCTGCCCATGGGAAGCAGTTAATGAATTCCTTGATTTGCTTTGCTGGGGGTGCAGCTTTTGCTTTACTATTAAACTGTCTTTATGCCAACCCACAAGTTTTCTAGTGATTCTCTCCCCCCCATCCTGCTGGGAGGGGAGTGAGCGAGCGGCTGTGTGGTGCTGAGCTGCTAGGCCAGTGTTAAACCACAACACTATCCTAATTTAAAACTCAATCATGGTGGTCTTCTGAAGGAAAACCGAACTACCCTGCGGTCGGAAAGGTGTCTAGAAGTGATACACGGCGTTACACAGACAAGCAAGCGGACAAGAAGTCTGAATCTCTCCGAAATTTCCAGGATACTTTGGGTTTGCGCAGGAGTAAAAGAACCCAGAACTTTAGGAAGGCAGGCACGCAAGTGCTCCTTGCATGTAGTAAGGGCTTCTTGCATATACATAAGGATAGAAAATTCAAGAACTTAAGCAGCTGCATAATGAAGAAATTTCAACATCTAGGATTAAAACCACACAGCAGAGTAGTTAGGATCAGAAAAGAGCTGGAAGGCTCGATCAGAACAATATTGTTTTCAGTGCAGGGAGCTATTTACACACATCACATCAGACTGTGATGTTATCTGTGAAAATGGCAGATAGCCACAGCAGCAGTGACCGCACAGCGCTCCATTAATACAAATGCCTGTTCAGCTCTGCGTGGGCCCAGATGGAACAGCTCTGCCCAGAGGGAACGGACCAATTTATGGAACCGATGCTTATTGTGTATCTAAGGAGGGCAATATTGAGCTTCACTGTAAATATCACAAAGATCACTTAAATGCCTTCTTGCAATGTGACTGGAATGAAGATCAAGAGGAAGGAGATAGAGCTGACTCTGACACCAAGAAAAGTTAAGATCATCAACTTGCTGGGCATTGTGGAAAAACAAAGAAAGAAACAAACCAAAGACCCCCAACCATCTCTAAGAAGCTATCCATCTAAATTTCCTTCTCCCACAGCTCAAGCCTGTCACCTGTGTCACCTACCCAATTTAAAACTACAGACCAGCTCGTTGCCTCAGCTCTACTCTCAGAACAGTAATTTGGCATGTAAGCTGAGAGCACCTATAAGAAATTATACATTACAGAAACCCTTTGAGGTATTGCAGCTCCCTTCTTTTGTCTAAATTCCCTGCAGTATTAACACACTCCAAACACCATGAGTTGAACCCAAAATACAATGGCAAATGGCAGAAGTTTGTAGAATAAAACCTACACAACTCTGAGGTTTCATTATCAGGAACCTCCACTTAAGTTATTCTCTGTAAATGTAAGAACATTATATATACTGAAGTTCGGTATTTGATAAATTAGTGTGTGCATGCATATATACACACACACATAAAACCCCACAAAAAGTAATTTCATTTCCTCACTTTGAGTTTTTGATTTTTTAAAAGAATTATACTAAATTTCTACAAACTATAGCTAAATGCTTACTTTATTTATGAAAAAGTACAAATATAGAAAGATCAAGAGAGCACTCAGTAAAGAAAATGTCCTGCTTTTATAGTGAATCACATTATGTTTCTGAATATTCACAGCTGGTGTTTCTTTCAAAAGCACTCAATTAAATAAATGGAGCCATGAGTCCTGTATGTCAAAATGCACAGAGCTGAAATAAACAGCTTTTCACTGAAAATTGTTAAGGCCATACATTTGGAATAAAGGAAAGCGATATATAGGGATTCATATTTTTTTTTCCCCATAAACTTCAGTTTAGAGAAAACTAAACACATAAAACAAGAATGCAATTTTACAACTATAGTACATACCATAAATTAAATCCTTAGAGCACCTTCTGTTTTCCCTTATTCTGTCAGTGTATGCATGCAGACTGCAATACCCAACAGTGGAGGTACATAAATTTTCTATCAGTCAGTACAGTAGCAACATGCTTTGGAAATACTGTTTTCCAAAAGCATATGTTTTGAGCCCACCTTTGCTGGTTAATATTTCAGAGAAAACAGCCTCCCTAAACTATTCTTTTACAGCCGATACTTTAACCCACCAGGTACCATATTTGTGCCTGGAGTATCAATTTGGAAATGGTACAAGGACCTCAGTGACAGGAGGGATAAGAAAAAAAGCGTACTAAGTGACTTGGCAGACTTGTAGAAATAGTGAGGGCTACAGACATGAAAACAGGGAAACAAAAAAATGGGGCTGATAAAATGCCAGGTAAGAGAACAACAAAAAACACCTCAACACTTACCACAACTTCACCACTGCCCATAATCAAGGCTCAAACATGTTGAAAGTTACTATTCATCAGCTTACTCAATTATCAGCACTCTTTTGGGATTTAGCATTCATTCAGCCTGATTTTGGTTTGCACTGTCACATCTGGGAGCCAAAACCTCTATAAAGGAAACAGCTGGGTTTGCTCTGCAATTTCCTTGTTAATGTCAGTGAGGTTTGCCTAAGGAAACACCAGAGGAACTGTGCAGTGTTACAATAATTTTTCACGCTGAAGAATCTCCAAACATCAAAGGAAAAGTCCCAATGAAACAAAAAAAAAAATAGTATTTTGGTACCACAGGCAACACTATTCCTATTCTTTGTGCAGCTCATCTTCTTTAAAATCCATTGCTGCAGATAAATGTTTTGAAACTCAAATTACTCATTCTTTTCTTATTCTTGTTTTAATTTTCCTTTCACCTGCTCTGCCTTATTTCAGACGTCCCAGGGGCTCTGGGGGAACAGGCCCATCTGGTAGGTTAATAAACCATGAATGCCTTTTCACCGTTACTGTCTGGGAGTACCTGTTGCTCTTCAGGAATATTTCTGAGCTTCTAAGGAAGGACGAGGTTTTCTTTTTTCTCTGCTCTTTAAATAGAACTCAATTTTGCTATAACTTACACAGTTTATATGGGTAAAACTAGAAGATAATACATGACATAAACACGGAAGCTTCACCTATGAGTGATCAATAAAGACCTTTTGATCAACAAACAGCTCTAAGAGCAAGAAAATCTCAACCCAGTGATTGGATTACAGTAATTATATTCCACCTGATGGAATTCTCTTGCAGTTTACTTTTGATAAAGTATTCCTAGCTTTATATCTTATAATACACAGCAAATGTTTAAAATCAACTTTGTTTTATTAATAATTGATGCATGCAAAATTTTGTCTTTTACATATTTCACAGATGTGTCAAGATTTTTTTAAAATGCTTATACAACATTTCAACAAAAGATGACTTAAAATTAGGAATATTTTTTATTTTAAATAAAATATATGGTACTTTTATATAAATAATTAAAAACTGCTTTGCCACTAAATTTCTAAGTGGATAGAGATAATACAACCTAGCTCTATTTTTGAAAAGCCAAGACAGTGAAGTACACATTCCTTCCTGCACAGGAAGCTGTTGTTAGCACATAACTTCACACTGCTCACAAAGAGGTTTATGCCAGGAACTCAGTTCAGGCTTCTAACATGCCAGTCACTTGATGACTAATTTAAGGTATCTACATGGAATGGGGTAAGCAAGAAGAAGTTTATTGTCTTCACCCAAGGAACTTCAAAGTAAAGAGGAGGCAAGTAAGTTGCTAAAGGCCATCCAAAGCTGAGAATGGTGCTGCAAATCCCCCAAATTTTCGTGGTGCATTGCCTGTAAAATTCTATGCCCAAGTCTGTATCAAGGAGTCATGATTTCGGGGCTGTGCGCATACTGGGGAACAGAGTTCTTGTGATCGGTACTAGGAAGTGCTGGCACAAATTAAGGTATCCGTTTATATCAGGACTTGACTACTTCCCACAAGAATAGGCTTGGAAAAGGTGGATTTTAAAACATGATTATACAAAAAAATAGTGTAGGGCTTATCAGCAACAAGAATTAAATCTTTTCAGAATGGACTCTACAGGAGCATTTTCCATTTGAGATGCCCACTGTGATTCAAATAAGGATTTCTAAACTTGTATTTAGAATCTTCTCAGTGTTAAACCTTTAAATATATTAAATAAATCCTGCTAAATAAAAAAGCTCATTGCAAGAACAGAAAGCCTGAACTGTTTATCTAAGAATCAACAGGCATAGTTTTATGAATTATCATGGAGCCCTATAAACTATATAACATTAAGAGAGTTTAAAATTGCAAAAACCAAGATTTGAATTGACAAGCCAAGTCATATTAAAGTGTAAGTGGCAATATTCCTGAGGCATGATATTAAAATTGATAAACACTGCTGACTCATATAATAGAAGCCAGTATCTCCAATAAAACCCACTGGAGCAGGAAGTATAAGAATTTGTACTAGATGGTTAGACCCTATCTAGCCGAGGGCATATTGGCTGTTAAGGCAAAATAAAGCAACCATAAAGCTGGCTTCATGCTTTTCATCAAAATTTTGTTAGTCTGTCTTGCCCTGGTGGCTTGGATTTGTTGCTTTTGAACAACCTGTTTTAATAATTTTATAGAAAACAGCTCAGAAATATTAATGTACAAGGAATTATCAAGAAAAAATAATAGCATGCTGTATGTATTTGCTTATTAAAACACATCATGTAGGATGCTGGGGAAGTATCCCTTCAGCAGAGCGCTCTAAAATGATGCAGCACTTCCAAACACAGGGCAAAAGTAATAAACCATTACTCTTCTGTAGTAATGAAAATGATTACTGAAGTAATTTATAAGGAGGTCACAAGGACTTCAAACAATGGCATTCCAGTTCACATCTGTTCTCCAGTCAACAGCACTCAAAATCAGTTATTCCTATAGTCATTTCCACATTTTCTTAAGAACTTGCCCTCAGCTGTTTCTAAGTTTTACAGTAGTTTAGTAAAATGAATATACAAGGACAGAAAATATGCAAAGGTGATGAGTACATGACTTTCTCCAGCCCTCTGATTTTCAGAACAGAAATCCTTCCAGTTTTCTGATAGCTTGGCTTGATCGGAGTATAGCCAAGTTTGTAGCATGTCATATTCATTCAGAGAAAGGAAACTAGATAAACTCTCCTTACTTGATAATTATTTAATATCTATTTCATTACATATATTAAAAATGTATATAAAATACACAAAAATATGTGCTATATTGTTTCACTCTGGTATTGATGTAATGGTAACAGAATTGGGATGTATTTCAAAAAACTCATGTTGGTTCTCTCATAAGGGGAAAACAATGTACATATATAGTCGTTAAAATAACCTATCTGAGAGAGATAATAGAAAGGCGAAGGGAAAATAGGGAATCACTTGTCACCCCCACCAGCTTTAAAGATAAATATTTCTTAAGAAAAATCTCATTGCCAAATCTGTGGTGTTGCATTCATGTACACTAAAAGGCACTCTTTAGGTCCACTGTAATTAGACCTCGTCTAAACATTCTAATTTAGAGCTTAAATTTTGGGTTCACTGGCACTGAAATGCAGTCATCAAGTAGATGTTATTCAATGCCGCCTTTGAGGATTTTTTTTTTATTTTTCCATTTTCATTTTTGCTCTCCTTTCTGAAACACTGTCACTGCTAAGGGTATTTTACAGAACGTACTCACGTTAAAAAATTATAGAGGTTAACTCTTACATCAATTGTAGAAACTGTTGTTTGCATGCAATTTCTAGCATGCCTGTTGCAAATTGAAGCCTTTCAACAATATTTGCCTTTCCTCATATGATTTGTAGTTACTTAAGGAGCAATTCATTGTGTTCTCTGGGTTGATTCAATAGCTTGTGATATGTCCCAGCAGCACTCCCTCCTGAGCTTTAGTAGCCAGCACACTGATCTATTTACATTCAAAAGCCTATACTTCCAAGTTATCAAAATTTGTAGTTAAAACATCTGATGTAGGGCATGTAAATGATGCCTAAACCATTGTTTTTCAGGTCACAAATAATTTTCTTATGTCAGGAATGACTCCTCTGTGTTTATCAAAAAAAAAAAAAAAGAAAAAAAAAAAAAAGGAAATGTAGAGAGGGAAGGGGCAAAGCCATTTTCATTAACTTTTCAAGAATAGAAAGAATTTTTTTGGTTTATATACATTTGTCAACCCTTTTGTCCTTCAAATAGAAGCATAGCAGCTAAACTAGCACTAAGTTCATTTAATATTTTCAGAGTGCTTTGACCCATTAAATATAAAATATCTATTTCTTACTTTCAAATACAACTTCAACCAGTTGGTTCTTATCTACGGGGATAACCAGTGTTGTGTTGTAATAGTCTTGCATTCAGCTTGACTTCCTAATGTATCCAGGGTCAAATCAATCATAACCTTTTCTCCAGTTCCTCAGTCCTCAGTGCACAAGTCATCAGATTCCTCCCTCTTACTTTTTTATCAGTTATTGGAGTCAAGCCTGAGGATAAAATCATTCCTTTCATTATTTCCATTTGTGCAGCTTTAGAGCATGAGTGCATGTTTGGAGGACATGCACAAAATCCTGTCGTGGTCTACCCTCTTATTCTCTTGTTTATTGCTAAAGACATCTCTTTCAATGCTTTCAGCAAGTATGTGTTGGCCTCAAAATCTATTCTTATTTCTGTACTTCACTCTGTGGTGCTGATATATGTCACCAACACCAACGGGAATATACTTATAAGGAGCTTAAAAGACCCCAACAACCTACAGCCCTGAATAGGATGAATACATCCTAGTTAGAATTCCTAAGGGATTATAAAAGAAATACTGCCTATCGTGAGTGCTGAAATAGAGACTTTTTCTTTCAGGTGAAAAAAAGCTGAATAAATTCAGCTGTAACAGTTGGATTTAAATGCACTTTGCTGCTGGATCTAAACTACAAAAGCACACATTCTAAAAAGATTAGGCTTTTTTTTCTGACCACATCATAAATAGGTGGGACTGATATGAATTAAAAAAAGTCACATAGTGTTTTGACCTTGTTCCTGCTTTGTTGTTAATTATGATTAATTATTTGGAATGGTGAGAGAATGCTATTCTCTTGGAGGACTAATACATGGACACAATGCAGCATGACACAGCCCTTTCACAGGATCAGTGATTGTGATATAATAAAGGAGGCCACTGCAGCCCAGACTGTCTTTCCCATGGAGAAACTACAAATCAAAGCCTAACAATACAGTCTCCTTTCCTCTCCAAAAGGAAATTTAAAATTATACATAGCCACACACATGTGTCCTATATAAAACACAGGCATTTATGAATGAATGAGGGAGGCAGTGCATGAAAGAAAAAAGATTCTCAAATACTTTCAGATTAAGCATGTGAGAAGTATTACAGTAATTTTATAATAAATCCATTGTATGATGCAACATTTCATTATTGAAAATGCAGCCAGCATTTATAATGGTGTTTTGTTAATTAGGAATAATATAATAGTACTACCACTTTACAGATAATTCATAAGCCAAAGATCTAAACAACTGCACAGTGTGAGGAAAGAAGAATTTTACTAACAGCTCTAATGTATTTGGGTATCTTCCCCCACAAAGAGATTTTCCATGTAACTGTGTAGCTTCTCTCATATTTTATTCTTTTCTGTTGGTTCCATTGACATAAATGAGTTTCAGCATCACTTCAAAACAAGGATTTAACTGAAAAGGTGTTTTTAAGCAGGGTTTTTATAGGTGCTTTTGTGTAATACTTGCAACACATTACCAATATCTTATTACTGAAGGTAACTTAATAACATTATTATAGAGCATTTTCAATAGCATTTGTACAGTTTCTTTGAACAAAATGGACTGAATTAAATCCTGTAGGATGCATTCCCTGAGAGGCCAGAGCAAAGATTCAGTCAGGCCATCAGAATCTCTTACTAGTAGGTGTGTTACTTTCCACTCTATGTCTTTTTCAATTCAACTCGCTTATAGCTCTTACTTGGTACTCAGCAGCCAAAAGAGAGGCTTTCAAAGTATGAAGAGCTGTTTCCACACAATAGCATGGAATGACTAAAAGAATGTATACAACTTATGCTCGCTTTAATCCCCCAAATTATTCTTCACCTTCTCTGCACCTCTTGTGGCTGGAGCTGCATGGATACTCAAGAGAATGCACAGGAGTAACAAGCAACTTTCACATGCCGACTTAAGGAACAATAAATAATAACTGCAGTGGCACTAAAAAGTGAACTCCTAATGCAGAAGACTACGAAATCCTGGGAGATCAGTGAGGCTGCTGTGTTGAATAAATTAACAAAAACAACCCCTTTCCCCTCAACAGAGAGGAATATTATTATTGTCTTCAAAAACTTGTAAGAAAGATGGAGACAGACTTAATAGGGTCTGTAGTGATAAGTTAAGGGATAATGGTTTTAAACTACAAGAGGGTATATTAAGACTAGATATAAGGAAGAAATTTCTTACAACGAGGGTAGTGAAACAATTGTACAGGTTGCAGAAAGAGGTGGTAGATGCCCCATCCCTGGAAACTTCCAAGGTCAGGTTGGATGGTGCTCTGAGCAACCTGGTGTAATTGAAGATATCCCTGCTCATTTCAGGGGGTTTGGACTAGATGACCTTTAAAGGGCCCTTCCAACCCAAATTATTCTATGAATTCTCATGGGGAAGGAGCAAAATATTCAAGATAATGAAAATTCTTCTTGAGCTCTTCTTAGAAAAAAGTGAGAGAACATTGTCCAATCGAGGTATGTCTTGTTGAATGTAGCATTCGACAACAAGAAATTACCTTACAGGGTAAATCCCAACAGCTGCTTTTGTGACTACCTATTTTGCAGCCGAATTCTTTACTCACCTTTCAGATTTAAAAGCTTATTAAACTAAACAAAATTTGCAATATTGTAATCTATTGTAACATCTCTTTTCCTTGGCAGGGAGAGTTGAGTTCCTAGAATATTTGTATCTTTCTCTTTATCCAGGTTTTCCTCTCTGCCATCATCTGCCATTAACATAAATCTGCAAAACAATTTTCACTATATGAAACAATGAGTAAAATTTTCCAAGTTACAGAAATGGCTCAGAAGTAACAAGTTCCCATCAGTTTCAGAGTGCCTAAGGTCACAGAATGTTTAAACTATTACGTAGCGGCATGTCTAAGATTCAGATGCATGTGACTCCAAAATCCTGCCAGGTGTTTGATGCATCTTTAGGACCGCCACACATTTAGAAATCTTGTTCTAATTGCTTAAGCCAGTTTTTAAGAAGGGACATGGAAATGCTAAATATCAAAAGATGACCCTTAAAATACACAATTCTTCTGGCTGTAAATTTTAATCAAATAAAGTTGATTTAAATTTCATCCAATGTAGTCAATGTCTTATTTTCAGAAGTTTCCTGTAACTCAGCAGTAAAACAGTTCCTTCTACAATGCACTTAAAAAAACGTCACTTCTCATATACAACAAATTACTTTCAGGTATAGTACAGCAGCATTTCTAAAGCTACCGGATATGAAATCCACTGAAAGGTAAAGGTTTCTAGCTCTCTAAATCTGCAGGCCTGAATTCTGAAAGTTTAGATTTCCATTTTTTCTCTAAAAATCCAGCCTATTTTCAGTAACAGGTAAGAAGATGCAAGTTAAGAATATCTTGCTTCTCTGACTAAATCTCTTTTTTTCTGTAAGTAATATACATTTTTTACACTACGTTGATGAAGATTGCCACTTGTTTTGAAGGTACATATGAATTGTCTACTTAGAGGACAAATGGATATTTCGAAATTGATATACATTTTTCTAAGCACAGATTTATACACTTTATACAGCATATGCAAATAAATGTTATGAAGACATCAGGCCATCTTTTAAAAAGAGTGATTACCTACTATTTTATCTGAGCAAAAGAGACAGATTTTTTTTTTGTGGCAAATATTTCTTTGAAGTTCTAAACATCAGCATGAAAAACTGACTACAACAAGCACAATTAGGAAAGCTGCTTTGCATCTGCTGGATCATCACCCAAAACCACTCAGTCCACGTTGGGGCAAGCCTGCAAATTTTATTCCATCATACAATACAGAATCCTTACATCCATCTCTCTCCGCCCCTCTTCCAAATGAAGTATCTCTTTACCCACATTTTCTTCCCAAGGTCAAATGGAATTTAATGAAAACAATTTACATTAACCAGAAAAAAACCCAACCAAACAACATTTGAAGAATTCCTTTTGAAAAAAACACAAAAATCACACAAAAATCAAAAGACAACAGTATTTTTCCAGCAGTAGCTCCCTTATGCTGTACATTTAGCACCGCAAACCTCAGGAACAAAATACTGCATATCTATACAGCACAGAAAAAGTAACAGAGATCACAAAGACCTTATTCTTTATTTTTCTGACCTCTGTGGATTTACATTTTTATCCATATCCTAATGTTTGTTTTACATAAAATTTAATGTAGCTTTCATAAAATGAATATTAAAAGGGGAAAGATAAGAGGAGTAATTCAGTCAGAAAAAAAAGTCCTGCTTTGATTCATATTAAAACATCTTTGTGCATCAGTCAATAATTGAGTAGATTCTGCAATAGTAAAAAAAGTATTTATATTAATCAATTAGAGAGAAGGAACCGTACTGCATACATTTTTAAGGCATGAACATTCCAGATAACCAGTTTAGATCGCTTAAGATTTGTCAATTCCCCAATTGTTAGAACTCATTCTCCATAAAAGATCTCCTTACATAACCCCAGCTCAAGCATTAGAAAATGCAGTTCCCCAAAGCATTAGTCACTTCTGAAAATTTGGGTCAGAGAAGATTTCTACACTTCAGCATCAAAAAGGTGTTTCCCCGAAAACTCACCGGGATTTGATTCTATTGCCTTGAAATTTTCTACTGAATGCAACAGAAAGCACAGCACAATCATCAAACCTTTACCAGGGCCTCACACCTGCACGAGTAATAGGCAAAGGTTCATAGGACTTAATGCTAAGTGATATCACTGCCAAGTTCCTGCTCATAATGTACTACAGGTAAAAGAAAAACAAATAAAAAAACCAAACCAAAAAACCCCATCCCACCCCCAGTAGGCTGATACTAATCTCACAACCTGGTGCTGCAGCTTCATGCAGCTCTGTTCTTACGTTCTTTCTCCCTCTACCAAGTAAAACAGTACTCTCTACATGCATTCCCTGCTCCAGCAATACATGGAAAGAGCCTAGCCAGGCATTTTTCTCCCAGTCAGTTGTACAGTTCCCAATATGGGATGGATCAGTGCAGGAAAATCAGGATGACTACAGGTCTCAGGACAACAGCTGAAGGGAGGAACCATTATACAGCAGGGTTTGGGGACATCAGTACTACCTGATATTGTAGCTTTCACCACAGGTATAAGTTCTCCATAAAGACATCTGCCTTCAAAAGTAAACCCAGACTGACCTACAAGCACAGGAATGATAAGGGCATGTAAGTCCTTCTTGAATCCTCTTAAAACTATCCTGCAGAAAACAGAAATAACATTGCACACCATAGACTGCAGTATGCTAATTAGGGATATCGCCATCATGGAAGATAATTCATGTTTCTCACTGAGTGCAGAACATGAAGATTGTGGCCTTCATGGAGCCACGAGGAGAACAGAGTTCCCCTGGCTACTTGCAGCTACAGAGGTAAGAAGGAAGCATGTTCTTTCTAAAGCTGTGGATCTAAAACATACCCATTATGCCCCCAGGGGATGAGTTTTTACATGTGATACCAGAGACAGTTACCATTGTGTTCTCAAATCAGCAACACTCATTTTAAGCCCAGAAAAGAGCTGACTCTTCGTCATGTCTTTTGGCAAAAATACTCATCCCAAGGTAAATATATATATAAATATATACATACACACACCTTAAATAGACAGAAAAGCCCCAGTCAGTGAAATAAGGACCTCAGACTCACCAAAAATTTAGGCTGCTTCATATGGAGCTTACATGAATTGATACAGTGCTTTCCTTTCCTTCTGTCAGGAAAGAAGCAATTGTCTATAACCAACAGGACACATGGAAGGCATTACTGAATAAAACATATCCAATTTAAATAAACAATATGTTTTGTTGATGTTAAGTGCTGATATGCAATATTCAATCTTTTGCCACAAGGAACCATAAAGATACCTACAGAAGAAAGAAATATCGTAGGAACACTTAACTAGAGGACACTTTCTCATTTATGCCAGCTGCAACTCTATTCCTGATGTTATGAAAGTCTCTCTATATTATTTTTCAACTGAATTCTGTAGCTCTCATAATCTCATCTGGTATCTTTTTAAATATGGATGCATTATTTTAGCATTATTTACAAACCAAACCTGAAACAAACCAAAAACCAAAAAAACCCCACCCCCTTTGAATCCTGTAGCCTTCAACTTGATTTCTACCTCTACGGTCTATAAAATGCTAATTTAAAGAGGTGAGGGGAAGCGTGGAAGTGTAGAAGTGTCATGATTGCCACCTTTAAAAATCTAATCTCTCACTAGCAGTTTGCTAGCTTCACTGCTAAGAAATAAGATCAGAAAATGATTTTGAAAGTCTAGGCTTTAGTGCAGGTTTTAGAATCCTTTGTTAAGACTTCAACTGAGACTTTTGCTGCCAGACAGAAATTGCACTACCCATCTATGACTCTTTTTCTAGTTTGAGAAAGATCAGCAGAGACTAAATGAAGGTTAGTCTGCTCAGTTATATAATTACTTAAGGGAAATTATATTATAAAGACAATTGAGAAAAACGAAGTCTATCAAAAAAGTGAGTGAAAAGCCCAAATAATTGTTCATGTTAAAGCCACTCCCTAGAGATTCACTTAAATAATCATAAAATATATAAATTAAAAATAGTGTCAGTAGATCAGAACTGAGTTTTCAAAAGCATTTACACACTAGAGATACGGGAATTATTTAACTATGACTTTAGTACTTCTGCTGTAACAACCATGTAAGAAAAGATGTGCTTGCTTCTTCACATGGCTTATAATGGCCCCAGAATGAAACTGTGGAGATTCCAGCTTCTCCTCATAAACCTTAAAAGCAGCCAGGAATATAATATTAATAACCTTTTTTTAAATCCCCCTAAAGAGGGACTTAAAAGAACGTTTGCAGATTAATATGTCATCTGAAAATGAATGTACTTTCAAAAAATATATGTAAAATATACATTACAACATATAAACACTATATACATATTCATATCTATATATATGTAATGCAGTTGCAAGTCTGTGAGAAACCTCTGGTGAAGTTCACAGAGTTTGAAAATCAATCCTTCTTTGACTGGTACCAGCACATTTGCATAGTATTTCCTGAACCAAATGAATTTTTCTCCCACCCTTGTGCTACTTGAATTAAGGTATCTTATCAGTGGGTCACTAAATTTCAGACTTGCTTTTAATTTCCACGTGTTCCGATCAGTTAACTGTGAGTAAAAAGAACAGCCTCTATTTAGCATGGACTTTCCATTTTCTGCCTCATTGAATTTTTAGCTGCATAAAGTCAGAAATTCACCTAAATGACCAAATTGTCCCACCCAATAACAGACTCGCATATCTGAATAATTTAAGAGCAAACTGAAGTATTTTTCTACTCTTATTCTCCTTTTGTCTTTGCATTCGAAGGAGGAAAACAACTGTCTTCTGGGTGCTGCATTTTTTTCCTCAGAGTTAAATTACACTACTATCAGACTGCTCTTCCTTCACAAAATTCATGAACACTATCTATAACTTCTGTATCGATGTCGTGATGCTCAAGTTGAGAGCCACCCTAAAATCTTCAAAATATTCCCTAAGGAGGTCACAAATACCACTAATAAGTATTGGTCCTGGTAGCTCTCATGTAGCCTATAGCACAGCACTGCATCCAAACATTAATAGCTCCCTTTTGTACACTGGATTTACTTTGATGAAAACTTTTCTTTGCTATTTTTGGTCTTCAAGGCGTATCTAAATGTGCAATAGTTTTTACTATAGAGCTTGCATAACATTATGTATTTTTTGAAGTAAAACATACTTGAGTAAGGAAATGATTTCAACTTCCATCATGTCTCTGCCAAAACTTTCCTAAATTAAGTCTTTGGGACAGTGGTATCGGTAATGATAACATCAGCTAAATTCATGCTTTATGTAAAAGATAATGTGGCAATTTTTCCTGTAAAAAAGCAGTATCACAAACACCACAAAAGACATCAGCTTCGCAGACAAGAAATTCTCTTTATATTTTAGGACTCTGTGGTCAGTTATACTGCATTGAAAACAATTTCCTTATGTAAAAATATTGAGACATATAGCCTGAATTTCAGTCTGCTTTCATATCATATACATATGGATAACTTTATATGGTAGAAAATTATATATCTTAGTTTGTGCTCCATTTACCCCTCGAATGATTTAAAACATTTACTCGTATAGGTACTATGCCTGTTTGTCCAATACATACATAACAGAATTCTGCCTTTATTAAAAAAGTTTTTCTTTGTCTTCTAGGAGATTCTTGGTTGCACGCAACTAAACTTAAACAGGCTTTTTTTCAAACACCATTTGATTTTCATTTAATACTTAAACAGAGAAGCTTGTCTTTTATAATTGCAAGCTTATATACCATTGACATCAGCAGTAAGGTTGCGTTCTTCTGTCAGGTCATCAAGGAAATAGGACATAAAAGACAAGCTTTCCCCAAATGTGTATTCCTTAGGGAATAGTTTGAATCTTAGGTAAAGCACGACACCCATAATATCTTCCACAAAGTCTCAGGAGAAGCAGCATGGAAAATTACGAGCTTCTGCCATTCTCCTGCACAGGAACAGAACAAAAGTCACTGCCTCTTTTGTGCCCCCCGCAGAGGCACGATAGAGGCACAGTTTATGATGAATCACAGCAAAAAATGTTATATGGTAACTACCTACAGAATAAATTACACTTTTTGTGCAGTAAAACCACTTGATAAATTGCTTTTACTGTGCACCTCTGGCTATCTTCACCTGCCCTCTGCCCACAAATTCATATCTCTCTCTTTCTCTCTCCTATTTCTGACATTTCTGGGTACCAAGCCACAGGAACAGCTACTAGTTAAAAATTATCACCCGTTTAAAAGCAAATCCTTTTTTTCTCAAACCCTGTAATTTTTCTTCCAAAAGAACGTAAAACTACACAGCAATTAACTGGAACACATCAAGGCACAACTACTGACCCCCAGTAAGCACTGCTCTCAAACTCTTTATCTCTATGCACGTCCCACAGCTGAGGGAATGATTGATAGAAATGTCACGTCACTTTACATGTCTAGACAATGACAACTTTTAGATGACTTTTGTTATCAATGGAGAGAAACAGACACTTCTGTTATATTTTTGGCACTAACCACAGGATGATTTTCACCACATCCTAGAAAGACCCTTTTCTTTTCACTGACTAGAAAAGGGGAGTCTACACCACCGGTTCACATATGGGTACCTATGTTGAGAACATTTTAGGTATGATACACCCTCCTCCCAGTGTAAAGCAATGAGGCAGCTCTATCCTGTTTAGCGTTGCTCTAAGTTACATAATACAAAAGAGTATATGGTTAAAATATAGTGAACACTTTGCTTCACAACAGGTAGAGGAACACAATTCACTCACTGTGGCTGTCACATACAAAGCTATTGGTATGTCCGGAAGGGAGTCTTGCAATGACTGATCATTGAACAGCTACAGCTTCTGAAAAACAAAGCTCAAACCTCCAACAAGAGTGTTGTTTCCACTTTCACACGCAAAGGAGAAAGTCTACAGAAAAAAAATCAGTGCTTCAGTACTTTCAAATGCTGCAGGAAAGCAATATTCAGTACTTTCAAATACTGTTGGACAAGCATAAAAATTCAGCTCTGAAAAATGTATCACTGAGCAGAAAGAAAGAACCACAAAAGACAGCAGATGAAAGCATTTCTCAAATAGCACCTAACTCCTATAATTTCTTTCTTGTTTGTAAACCCCCACGTGGTTTAGCAGTATAAGAAAGGCTCAGAAAGGAGCCAGATGATTATTTAATATAAAAATGTCATTACTAGAAAACAACAACTAGTAATAGAACTAGAATGGAGACAAGAATTAAACTTGAAAATAGTAAGTGTGTGTTTTCTAAAATAACTTAATACAAAGAAAATAATCTTATTCAACATCTAAAGACAACACTGATGCTGTACCATGTGTAACAAGGCTACTGCATAACCTTCAGGAGTCAATCTTTTACCTAACAACCCCTCTTATCCATCCTTTTTTTATGCACAGAATTTAAGCAGTGAAGGCTTTGTAAAGCTCACTTAATAACATGCAGGAGAGACTGAAAGACCAGGAAAACTGAGCCAAAACCGTAAGACAGCCTTTCCACTCCCCCCTGCCCCCTCCCCAGACTTTTATCATGCAGCCAGCTGTCTGTAATAAGGGTTGTAGAGAGCAAACACACTGAAGATCATCTTTGTGGAAGAGCAACCATTTCAGTGCCAGCAGTTTAATGTGTCGTAATGCGAGCTTCCCAATAAATGTAAGAACAGGTCATTTTTGATTGAAAAAGGCATTTTGATAATAAGAATTATCAAATCAACTTTTAAACGTGCTTTTATTACCAAGATGTAATAAGCAAAGGACCATTTATGTAATGGGGGTTTCCATTTAAGAGATTTTTCATTAGTTATAGTCACAGAAGCTATCCAGCATGGTTTTTCTTGCCTCCTGTTATGAAGGATAAGGTGGAGCTTTGACTGACAGTAGTGAAACCTAAGGAAATATTTTCATTTTCTGTGCATTTACTATCTGCAAAACCTGGAAGTTGATATGTTAGGTAATACATCTCACCAGTTCTCTTCCCTTTTCCACAGATTTATCACCTTTTTACCCATATTTAAAATAGCACAGTGTAGTATATAACACAATTATTTACATTCATCCAGAAATACAATACATGAAAAGAACCCTTGAAAGAGAAAACAAATCCTGTATATTCTTTAGGTTTTCACAGCTGGTTCCAGCAGATGCCACAGACAGTTTTCCAAGTCACCTGCTAAAGACTGTCTTTTGCAAACACAGCTCCTTGCTCATGCTTCTGTCTTTCTCCCACACAGATTTCATGGCTGTTTCTCCTTGAGACTCCTGTGCAAAAGTCTCTGCACTACTCACTTGTGAGGGATCCTGGGCAATACTGGACCTCTGCCTTCTGGCTCTGGCCACACAAACATCTGATACTTCTCCAATACTACTGAATTAATATCATAGAGGCATAAAAAATAAATACATCAGTATAAGAAAGATCTGCATGTGTAGTGTTGTAGCCCAAATGATAATGAGTTACTTCAGTAGAATGAATTATTTTAATATTACAACAGAATATACTATTAAAGAAGTAGCAAAATTTACAAAATTAGCAATTTCACTCTTTATTAATGCTAACATGGGACAAATTCAATCTATGTTTCACACAGTTATGCTTATACTAAGGGACCGGAAGAGCCTTCTGCACCAAAACTAGGTCCAGGCACATACCACTTATATGCAGGAAGCCCAAACAACATAGGCCTGATGAGAGCTGTAGAATGTATTTCAATACCAGAGACTGCTGAATGTTCCATATATATTCGTTCATAGACATTTCAAAGTAATTTTTCTTAATTGCATTTTGAAAAAAAAGTTCGTTTTACAAGACAGTCACAGGAGTTTGTTCTGGAGACTGAAGCAAACTTCATCTCCCTCTCCCCTCCTTGTATCTTCATGGAGCTTCCTCTGCCAGCACCTCCCAGTGTATTTCATCAGAGGCCAAAGAAGGAGAAAAGATCACCATGCAAAGTTATAAAAAAATATTGTGGAGAGAAAAATCAGTGGCTAAAGAATTACAGTGTCAGAATATCTGGGGTAAGGTCATTTAAAACAAAGGGGAGGTAAATGGCTTTCCTGGATTGCACATTAGACTTTCCATTAAGTCTTTACTGTACATTTTTCCAATACTTCTTACTCCTCCTGTGAATTTTTGTGAAGAACACTATCTGATAACACTATCTCTGACAGATGCAGTTTAAGCACACTGAAAGGAACTGAAGAAGAATTCCCAGTACATAGAACATGGTCTAAGATATTGCCACTTGGGTAAAGGGGAAAGACAGCGTTAGTTGTTTGTTTTTTACACTTGAATTATTTTAAACAAAGTTCAAGAAGCTTTGTAAAGGTTAAAGTCGCTACTGGATGACTGCCAACATGTAGCAGAGACCAGGCATGTAACTGTGCCTAATTACCAACCAAGTTTAATCCACCAGATGATCTGGCTGTGCAGAGTCTGGCAGGAGCCGTCAAAAAACATCACCTTGAGGGGCTCAGTACAGGCTTCAAAAGCTTGATTTCACTTCTGAAACATTTCTGCAAGTGCACCAGAAGGCAGTTTAAAAATTAGCTCTGTTTTCCACTTTAGTGAATCTTTTAAAACATTGAATATTAGTGAGCAAATTCAGCTCATACCCAAAGAGCTACAATATGCTACCTAATGATGTGAACATAGAGTAGCCTGAATATGTCTTCTGAATATGACAATTAGGTTTCAAGATTACTTTATTATGCAGGTATTCTACACACTATCTCTTGTCTTTGACAACCAGCAGTAAATGAAGGCAGAGTCAAGAGTTTCTGCAACAGACTGAATTATTTCCTTAACTACCAGTAATCACATATACTGTATTTCCACAAAAGAAGCATTAGCACTTGATCTATATCTATGCAAAAGTTAATGCAGTGTTAGAGCAAGGAAGTATAAGAGAGAACCTTTCAAACTGCTTTCCACACTACAACCAGGATGAAGTGAAAACACCACAGTTCAGATTAACAGCAACTCCTATTTGCTAATCCAATGTTTTTCGTCCTTTTATGATTCATAGACACAGCTCCTTTTAAAAGATTAATATAAATGTATCTCTGAACACAGTATAGAATCAGGGAATCATCTAGGTTGGAAGGGACCTCAGTATGTTCATTTGTCTTTTGTGTTTCCAAGCACACAGGCCTCAAGAGTGGTGAAGGGACCCCCAGGAGGCTTTGGACACCTGCCCACCCCATGGCTCCCCCTACCCCATCTTCTGCAAACAAGCTTCAACAAATGCCCATGCCCAGGAGGTACTTTTACACATCTACACAACGCAACAAACTTTGAGCCATGCATTTGCACTGGCTCCCTGTTCCAGATTTTACATTTCTTGCAACTGCCAGCATTTAATAGCTGTTTTTGCAAAGTCAAATATGCAAACCCTGATTGAGTTACACATTTTCTTCTTGTTTTAAGATTCATCTCACAACTGCAGTGGTGAGATGGTTGTATGCACCTGAGTAATGATTTGAAAAATAAGACAAATGGAAAATATTTAAGTAGCTTGAGAAATGGTCATTACTCTTCATTTTAGCAATATTCTCAGTGAAAATAACTAAGAAATAGATGACAACACAGAGTAATGTTTTGAAGACGTCTCTTTGGTGTGGGTGTTGATGTTTTTTATTTCCCAAACACAAAGTAAAATAACTGAATGGTATCTATTTTATCCAGTTGTAAGAACTGCTCTGAAAAAACATATATCATACCAGTCAGCTTAGCTTACTTCCAGACACAGGCTGAATTCACCTATGATATAAGCAGAGATTAACCTCTTTGAGTGGCATCAGTGCTGGATTTTACCATTAGTTGTCCTGGCAGCTTCTCCAACCAGGCAAACCAGCCACCTGTTCTGCCCTAGAAAAACCTATGCAGCAAACTGAGACACATTAACACCAGTCTAAAACACAACGCGTTTTATAGTGAAAGCTCTTCAGAAAATGACAGAGGCAATCCAGCCCTGGATGGAAACCTATCTCAGGTTTTATGGACTCTCTGTAGGGAAGGAATCTTGGACTGTGTCTATCACTGCCTAACGCTGGGTCTCAGCAGCCAGGCTCTGGTGAGATAGATCATACTGACTTCTGCTGGCACTGCTGCCTCTGCCCTGCAGCCTTGACATGGGTCATCTTGGCAGTCTTGCCGTTCTGCTAGACTCCATATTCAAACTCCTCCACTGACCTTTCAATTTTTCCTAAGAGACTCACTTCACCGTTTTTTTTTTCTTGTTTATTTTGATTTTAGGACTTTAGGCAGAGACTATTTTGGGGCCGCCTTGGCATGTGTTCTTTAATGTCACAGCTACTGGTGCTCCTAGTGCCAGAGGCACAGCAGCAACCTTCACTTTTATCAATCAGTTCCTTCAGAATAAACTCAAAACAGCAAAGCAGACTGCTGCAGGGCCGCAAAGCTTCACAAGGAAAGCAGAGCCACCCCTGCAAGGCCAACAGCTCATGTTTTGTTCAGGTGGACTGGGAGGAACCATGTTCCAGCATCAGCTAATTCCAAACCCAGGCTCAGCTTTGGGCAGGCACTGGGGCTGTGGATGCTGGACGGAGAGAATGTGCTCCTGGGATTCCTTCCAGGAGTGCTGCTGGAGCTGCTCAGGGCACTGACCCCTCACACTGAGGAGGGCAGCAGCCAACTGAAGCCTGTCTGCAGGGCTTTGCCTCAGCGGCATATGACAGCTACTGACAGCTAAGCTGGTTTCTGACATCTTTCTCACTCAGCTGCACTTTTCTTTATGTAGGGCGTTTTGTTTTTTCTACTATGTTGAATATTTTAGTTGAGCTGCTTAAATAAACTTTCATCACATAGATGCAAAGAGGGGAAATTGAATGAAACTTAAAAGAAACACAAGATTTTGCAAGTGGCTTTGATGTTCTCTAGCTTTTTATTTATAGAATACAGATTAACTTCCTTTTGTTAACATCTATTGTTGTTTTATAATGGGCGCTGCACAGGCTTTGATAAATGAATTGAAAGAGTTTGCTGCAGCTCCTGCTAAGTGCCCTGACTTGCTAAAAAGTGGGTTCTGTAAAAATGTGTTTCTGACTGAAAAATGGAACATGGAAATTTCATCTGATTTTGGATGGTTATGAAATAAAGCACTTGTTTTGAAGCTGTGAAATGCGATTTCTTCAGTCACATGTAACCCATAAAATTCAGGCTCGACCTGACCCACGTATCTGTCTTGGACAAACACAATCAGTAAGTCTAAACGTTAGCTACTGCCCCTTCTTTATACAACTACATTGCTTTGCTAAGTCTCTACACATACCCTTTTCTACCGCCTTCTTGCACGTCTATTATCAATATCTCTTAATAATGCATTGAGCTATTTTACTTCTGAGGTGCATGTCAGACTGTTCTTTCATTAAATATGGAGCTGTTTAAAACTTTCTACAGATGTCCAGAGTCATCCCAAAGGTGGCAAATATTCCGAGACTTCCTGGGATCATGAGAAAGAATTAGTAGCAAAAGTTATTAAGAATGGGGCTAGGAATGTGAGCTCCAGCAGTAGTGGTTACTGAGTGGTTAAAGCTATTTTTCCCTTTTTATTTCCATTCAGCTACCTCATTTTGTCTGCGTACCTGTTGCTGTCCTCGCTGCCACTGTTCCTAATACCAGAGCTTTGGTTGAAGCTTTCAATTCGGTCCTCTGACAAATGGACAGATAACCTGAAACTCAAGTAACAAAGGTGAAAAACAGCACAAGTGCTGAGGCACCTAACATGCAATTTAAGAGGAAGATAGTGGTCCAGATCCACGGAGGACGTTTCACAAACTTCCAGCTCTTCCCACAAGCCATATCCATACCAATAAATTAAACAGGCATAACCTCAAGGTCTGCTGGTAGCTACACAGTAGTTATTTATAGCAAAAAGTCTGAAAGCAGTTGTAGATAAAACACCCTTTTCAGTCTCTATGGTGTTCAAACTGCCATTTCCCATCATGTAGTCTGCAAATGACTTATCTTTTCCATCACTTTCCCTTTTGATTTATCATTTTCTAGTCTCCCACAGCTGCATTCAGCACAATGGTGCAGCTCCTTTTACTGTACTCGGATGTCCTCTTGCAAAGCAGCAATGTGCCTTTGAGTTGTCTCAGGCCATTAACGAAACCGAGGTCAGAACATGAGACCATTGGATGAATGCTCCAACTGTGAAGCTACACGTGAAGGTCAGCAACTTGACTGTGTAAAAGAAAAAATTAGGTATTTGTCCATAATCAAAAGGACCATTTTCAGAGATTAATTCTGGATTTGGAGTTTTGAACTTCAATCTTTGAGAGTTCCCAACTGTTCAAGGAGGTATCTAATTTGTAAAGAATACACTACTCCGCAGCATAAATTGGTAAATAATCTTGTCAAAATGTTTTTTGTTTTTTTTTCTGAGATATATATCATATGCTATAAACCTTCGTTCTCTGCTCTTCCCACTAGCTGCAAGTGCAATAGCAGCGTGATTCACTGCTTCATCATCTGAAGATACCACTTAATGACATATACGAAACCTTGGGTTACTACATCATCTAGCTTATTTCTCTTGGAGTTTTTTTGTTTTTTTTTTTTTTAAAAAAGAATCACTCCTTCCAGTCGAGTAAATTAGTTTGAGTTGATTTCATCTGCAAGGTGATTTCAGAATAAAAAAAATCTCACTTTTTTTTTCATTTGTTTGTAGGCTCTTTAAATTATTCAGGGCTCCTTTCTCAGCCACCTCCTCCATCTAATTGGCCAGATGAGTAAAAGGCGCTCAAGTAATTAGCGCATTCCTTTTACTCAAATTTAAAACCATGTCATTTTCAGTATTTAATGACTTCCAGCTCAGTTTTGCAAGAATAATATTCAGGGAATTGGACACACTAGTTAGGCGCCATTCCTCTCCTCTTTCAGCTGCTTCCTGCTCCTTTCTGCAACCAGAATGCTCTCTTTTCATCTCAGCTTTTTAACCCCAAGGACTTGAACTCTATTTTTAGCCTTTGTATGAATTTCCAATCTAATGCATTTAAAGAACCTATCACAGATGTCTAAAACCTTGAAGTAATTAATTAAGTCCTGCTATTTCCAGACTACACCAAAACAATTTGTCATTGCATATAAAATGGTATAATCGAGCAGTATAAATGTTTTCAGGCCAAGTCTTACGATGAATTATTTAGTTCATCTCTCCTAATTAAAGACCTATTGGAGGATTAATGTCTCATAACCTGACAAGTGACTTTACTAAGTAACAAATTATCCATACAATGACCTCAAACTAAATTTATATAACTTGAGTAGTAATTTGCATAAGTATACAAAATCCACTGAAATAGAGAATATTCCTTATGTTCAAAACATAGATTTTCAATTTGCATTCAAGAAAGGAATTGGAACCAAATGTAAATCTATACTGGAAAAAATAATTCACTGGATGTCTGGGTTTTTTGGGTTTTTTTTTTGTTTTGTTTTGTTTTGTTTTTTCCAGAATTTACATAAATACCAGTTCATAAAGACTGCTTCTATGAATACAGCAGCAAAGCACAGTGAATGCTGTTAAGTGAAAGCACAGATGCCGTCATGACTTATTTTCCTCTGTAATGAATGCAAGACATACATTTCTTGGTTACCGAATTTGTATTACAAACACACAACATATATTATGCACCTGAAACTGGTTGTGGAAAGAAAGCAATGTCAATGGTTCAAAAAGGTAGTGAAAGATCAAATAGGTCAATATAGAAATATAGGTCAATGTGGAAAGATTAAATATCAAGTCAATATAGAAAAACCACCTATATTGATATAAGGAGGAAAGCAGGATGCAATGCTATGCTTCCACAAACAAAACATTCAGAATTGTTTAATTGCGAAAAATTGACAAAGCTAAATATTAATGGTAAAAAAATAAGCTATAGTAAAAAATCAGACAGTGATGCTCTATATGCTTCTCTTTGCCTGGAGAAGGCTGAGGGGAGCCCTTAATGCTTATAAGCATCTGAAGGGTGGGCTGAAGGAGGATGAAGCTAGACTCTTTTCAGTGGTGCCCAGTGATAAGACAAGGAGCAATGGGCACATGCTGGATTATAGGAAGTTACATTCAAAGATGAGAAAAAACTTCTTTCTGGTGAGGGTGACAGGGCACTGGAACAGGCTGCCCAGGAAGATTGTGGAGTCCCCTTCTCTGGAGGTTTTCAAGACTCTCCTGGATGCCATCCTGAGTAATGTGCTCTAGGCAATGCTGCTTTAGCAAGGGAGTTGGACTAGAGGTCTCTTCCAACTCCAACAATTCCATGATTCCCTGTCCTGGCCATCTGTGTTTCCAGGACCGGAGGCTCACCTCTGATCCAGCCCAGTTTACATGCAGTGTAATTGTGCCTCCAGTTTCTGAGAAAATTACTAAGTTGAGAGAAAAAGCTGTGTGAAAGAGTAGAAAGATGAGAAAAGAAAAATTACAAATGGGGTGGAGTTATTGAGATGGGGCTTGTTAGTAGCTGAAGGATTTAAGAGGGAAAGCTAAGACAACTGTCAAGAGTGAAAGGTGCACCAATGTGGAAAGGTACAAAGCCCTAAAGGGAAAAGCCATGGACGTTGGTCAAGTGAGTTGGGAATCATCAGGTCATGGGTCTGAGCTGACAGTGACAGCAGTGATGACAGAGCTGGTGGCAGACGGCAGCTCAGCAGCGCTGTGGAGCCAGTGCCAGGGGCTGCAGAGGCTGACCCTTCCCCGCTGGGCTCATGCTGGCCGGAGATGCCATATGCTTAGCCTAACAGCTAATGATAATGCTTATGGACTGATGCTTAGCTAATAGCTCATTAAATCCTACCTATCTTCTGTGTGCTAGTTAGACAATAATTGCTTTCTGCATTATTCTACATTACATATACATATCCTGTATCCTGTGTCTTTCTCTACCAGCTAATGACACCTGAACAAACTGCTCCGAATGTTGAAAAATGCAGGCCACGCATGTATTTCTTCCCCCAAGCACAGCAGATCAGGCTATTATTGGAAAATTTTTCCGTCACAGATTTTCAGATGCTAAGCCCAATTATACCTACTTCTGGTTTGGTTTTGTCCTGCTTTTACCAGGCCACGGCTCTCTCTCAAAAAACCAAATGTCAACTCTTCTTGTCTCCCTTTAGCATCTGCAGAAGAAATTGCAACCAACACATATATTCCAGTCTGACTGGAGACAAGTAAGTGCTTAGAGTACATAGAGAAAAAATTTATTAGGTCTCTCTGTCTTTGATCCCACAGATGTTACTGTAATACCCATAATTATAACAGACAGTGATGACCAAAAAATCTGACTTTTATATACACCAAATGCCCACACAAATGGTAAAAAATAGCCTGTCAGAATGTCTTACTTGGGTCATAAATAGAAAGGGACAAATGAATTTGGAGCCAATTTCTGTAGTTTTGTGGAGAGCATATGAAGAAATATGTTTTACTGAAAAACTTATAGCAGAAAAACCTAGCAAATTCCCCAAATGCGTAATAAACATGATTTTAGTACTCACCCAAATCCAAAAGATGAGAAAAAAAATCCAAAGCAGAATAAAATTTAAAACAGACAAACAGTCATCCTGACCAGGGCTTTAACAAGCCTCTGAATTACTCAACCTTACAAATTCGCTTCTCAGAATAGATGCCTCTGAATATCTAGACAATTGTTAAAATGCATAAATGTTAGAGAAACCAACAGAATGGTTTTTAGGGTTTGGTTTCTTGTATTCTTGGAATACGGCATGACATAACTTCCAATACATAATGAAGGACTTTCAAAAGTCCTGTATGAATAATGGAAAGGAAGAAAAATAAAACACCTGTGCTATATTCTAGACATATAAAAAATATTCCAATATCTCT
Organism: Nycticryphes semicollaris; assembly: GCA_013400055.1. Taxonomy (NCBI): domain Eukaryota; kingdom Metazoa; phylum Chordata; class Aves; order Charadriiformes; family Rostratulidae; genus Nycticryphes; species Nycticryphes semicollaris. The sequence continues at coordinate 98,023 of VXBJ01005418.1, read as the reverse complement.
CCATCTTTAGAATTCAGTAAGCTTCAGCTTCACTGTCAGTCTATGTAGTCTGTGTTTTGTACAAGCTACATATGTGCACAAGCCCTTCTGCAGAGCCGAAGGAAAAAAAGATTGGTTTTGCCAGATTCACTTTCCTCAGGGTCCCAGCCTTTATGTATCTCCTCTACAGTTTGTCCTCTATACCAACTACCAACTAGCTGTTATATGACCAAGTGGCTGACCTATGTGGCATTCAGTTTGGCTGAACCCAGTGATAAAACACGCACGTGCTTCCCCAACTGGCAGTTAAAACCTAATTATGATAATACCCTGCTCTACTTACATTGTTTCTGCTCTATCCCAATGATTCCCACCCCCAAGCTGAGCTTGGCACGTGGCACAGCGCATTCTTAGGCAGAAATTCAGGGAGACTTGAGGTTAGTAAATGGTGTAAATGAGGACTGAAGAATTAATTCTGTTGGACTCCTGTCGTATTTAAACTATTTCCAGAAGGAGCACATTGATTTGTGTAATTGGTTACCTTTAATATAGACACTGCATTTGAAATACTTCCATGGCATGTTTTGGATGTATTTTTGAAGGTTTGCTCCTACAGTTCTGGAGGGCACAACAACTTCTTGAAAACAGCAGGGGAAAAAAGTGACAAGACGAACCCTTGTGTTTTCTACTGGGAGTTGCAAGGTCAATGCTGATTTAATTGAGATCTGGGGAGCACAGCTTTACCCAGAGGTATAAAAGAGAGAGACGCTACAAGGAGATTTCGTCTCATGAAATTTTCAATTCAATCAATATGAAAGCTACACATTCGGATCAAAAATGGCAGGGAATCCTCAAGGACTCTTCTTACAAAGAGCTCACATAATCTTAAAGCAGACTTTGATAGCCTGAGAGAGATCATTTTGTGGCTTTGAAAATGTTGAAACATCTGAAAAAAAATCAATGTTGCTGCGATCTTTACTTTAAAATTAATGTCAGGCAGTGACATTTCTAACTGTTTTGAGTGCTTCCATGCTAATTTCTTTTTCGCCAATAAGGCTGTTCCTATGAATGACAGAAGTTCTCTAAATCTTAATGATGGCACTTGAAGAAACATGAGGCAAAGGTGGAGGGCCACCCTAGGACAAGTCAATATAGTACCTTGATTAAGAGTTTGTGCTAGAAAAATGTTTAACATCCCAGAATGTTTAGTGTCTCTGTTTCTCTGCATGTCTGTGTTTTTCTTATTTTGGTTCAACAATATCTATTTTAAAGAAATTCCTGACTGATTTTTGGCCTTTAAAGGCTAAATTAAAAATATAAATACAAGCAAACATTACTTAGTTTCTGTATTGATAGTTTCTGTATTGAAATATTTCCATCTATAGCATCACCTCAGTTGGATCTATTTTCATATGAACTCACAGTAACACCAAAGCTCTTAACCCCATTTCAGAACCCCATTCCAGGTCTGGATTAGTAGGCAACTTAGTTTGAATATTGGGAATTTTATTGGGAATCTGATGTTCAGTTATTTGAATTTGACGTGCAGTTATTTGAATCAGCTTACAGTATGTGAAAATATGCATATAGTAAATGCAATATTTTATTATATGTTTATAAAATGCACTGTATATATTTACATTTCTAGTTTATATTCTAGTTATTTATTACTTTTTAAATATGAAGAAGTGAAGAATACACATGGAAAGTAAAGGAATGGTGTTTAAAATTATCTGAGATTTGTGAACTACAACATTAAGTACATTTAAATTTTGTTACTGAACCATTTTTACTTTGCTTTATTTTTATCAGAGTTTACTTTGGAATGCAGCAGTGCTCATAATCTCTTTGAAGAGATATGTGCTCAAAATCTGTAACTCAAAACCCAAACCATTTAAAATTAAATAACTATCAGGGGGCATGTGCAATAAAGTGAACATTAAAAAAACTCTAAGCTGATTCTAAGCTTATTTATGCATTTCCTGCCTTTGTGCAGAATAAATGGATATGCAATTTGCTTTGGATTTACGTTTAGGTTTAATCTACATCTGAAAAAAAGGTTGCTCAATGGATTTCTGGGAGAACTAGAAAATCAGATCATAATAAACCACTGATAGGTCTTATCTGGTTTTTCTACTCTTTATACATATACATGCACACACAGACCCTCCAAGTCGCTATCCACACTGCTTTTTCCCTCATGATGATACTATCATCTCTGGGTGCCAAAAAATGGGCATATTCTCCACTGGACTGCAATGATATCATATGAAAAAGTACCACCATGGGCCAGGTCACCAAAACCAGTTACAGAATTTAAATGTTGTTTTAAAAAGACTATATTTTGCCAGGAAAAGCAACTCATAAGTAGTAAATAACTCATACAGCATAGTAGTATTTCCAGACACTGCATGTGTTTGAGTCTGGATGCAAATGACTGAGAAATTATGGAGCTCCATTGTTTGGCAGTAGTGCCACCAATTACCACTTTTTTATACCATGGCATTTACTACCAGGGAAATTGCATTTAGTTACAGCTGAGTCAAAATAATGTAGCTCACATGCCAGGGAATAATAAAACAGGAGGTACATGGAAGATCTAGGAAGGTGTTACTTTAAATAAAAATATTTGTGACTTCATAATTTTTCCAGGCTCTATCATTTCTGACTATGATGACTCAGAGGTGACTAGCAGGGCTGGAACTTGCCTGGCAGGCTTGAGTATGAGAGTATACATGGCACCAAAACTTAAGAATCTGACTGAAGTAAAGAAGATACTGTGATGGGGCACAAACCTTATATACTGAATTACATAATAAAGAAGAAACCCCAAATAACCCTTTGGACTTAAACTTTGGTCAAGGTTTAAGAGTTGTTGACCATTACAGATCAAAAGTATTACTGAAGGATAGTAGGACCAGACAGATAAACTATATAGATGGTGTGAGATTTTAATTTGACTGACTGACTGCTCGAATGAAATCATTAACACTTTGTCACTGTGACAGGAGACATAAAACCTTGACTTGACTATGAGAGAAAATATAGCTACAACTTGAAATGCCAATTAAAAGGGGGGAAAGTGCCTTTGCTTGTAATGGCATGAAAAGTAGTTCCACAACAATATAACCAGATTTAAAATATGACTAGCAATAAGTGACCTATCTTTTATTTTAACTATCAACTGAACATTTTCACAACCCCAGAGGCTAAGCGTGAACTTTCATGCAACCGGAACTGAGTGCATCCCACACACTTCCTAAAAGGCAGTTTTATAAAAAGGTAAGTAACAACCACAGTAAAAACCACCACAGAAAGCCTCTCCCTCCCCAAGCAAAAAACTAACCTTGTTCTGCACTGCAGTCGTTACCTGAGACCAATTTTTGTGACCAATCAGTCTGATCCAGGTCTTTCTCATCCTTTCTCCTGTCCTTCCACATTTATCAGTTTAGTAATTTGAAAGGTTTATGAATCAAGTGGTTTGTTCAGTCAATCCCAGTCTCAGATAACATTCTTGTAGAGGCTGAGTCCAGTAAGTGTCATGTCAAGAAACTCTACCTGTTCTGCAGAAGCAACAAGAACAATGGGGCTTCAGAAAAATTCATCTCCTCCCTTTAGTTCTCTGTAGGCATGAAGTCACACACACAATCTGCGTCAGCCAGAAAGACAGGCCACTTGGGACAATTTAATGTCTCAACATCTAATTTTGGGTAATATTTAACATTAATGTGGGACAATGGGGTGGTAGAAGGATTAAGAAGCTGGGAAGACTAAGCAGATACTCCTTGCAATGACTTCTGATAGTAAACCAGGAGTCATGAAATTATGTGTTAAGAGTTAAGTATTCAATGCCCACTACAGAACTCGTTAAGATTCAAACTTGCGTAACTGAAATCTAGTGAAGGAGCTGAAACAGCTCCAGATCTCATATTTTTGATTCTGGATGAGACACCTCTGGACACCTCTGATGTTTCATTGCCTCTGGTGGCTCGGCCAGCAGGCAGCTCCTCATTCGCTCTCACAATTGTGCCCATCCATGTTAGTGGTGCAGGGGGGAGAAGGGTAAGTGCCTGCAGTCATTCAAGTGTAGAATAAACTAATGGACAAAAGAACTGAATATTGGTGATTGGTGCTCTCTCACACATATATCTTTTTTTGTGCCCAAGCTCTGCTATATGAAGTGGAGAAATGTCCCTTCCTGACCTGTCACATACCTGTTCAGTCTCTAAAGATTCAAGATTTTCTTTTTGTATTTAATAGTATATGAAATTACACAAAAGCCATAGTAGAAGAACATTAAACACAGAGAAGAATTGTAAGCGAAAGAAGTAGAAATAGGGAACAGATCATCATCTCGATCCTTAATCTCTAATTGAACCTTACTACTACTCCTAAAAATAATGTTAAGTCATGTAGAATATTACAGAAATGTCACCTAATAAAAAAATACAATCCCTTTAAGAATTTAAATGGCAAGAGCCTTGAGCACTTGACAATAGGTTTCTCCCAGAGAAACAACTCATCTAGACAGAGGAGTCAGGATTACTGGAGCTGGCTGTCATGCAGCTCTGAACTTTCTACATTTCTGTTAGCTGAGGGTATTGGCCCGTGCTGACCTTCTGTACTCTGCTTGAGGCAATCACATCAAACTCCCTTTCTGATGAGCCAATGTGAATGGCACTCTGCTAATGACTCTTCCTGCCACATTTCAAGATTCATGACAGTTACATCCAAAGGAATTATGGACTCCATATCTTTTGCCTGCAATTAATGAAATCCTTTCAGTTCAAAGACCCTTAACTTTAATGCTAATTCAAGGGATATCAAAGTAATTGATAGTCTGCATGAATAAATCTGTGTGCTTTAAAATACTTAACCTTCAAAAAAACCATCAATTTATAATCATGGTGCCTTAAAATGGTGAAATCACTAATCAGAATAAATTCCTGAGCATTACATATACAGTTAGTTAACCTATATTAGGAAAAGGAGTTAATTTCCTTATCAACTGATTTCATAGAGGAAACTCAACCGCAAGTAAATAAAATACATCCTGTTGCTTCTATAGGAGAGCTCTTACATGACCTCTGCTCAGAAAGTGTCTGCTCAATGCCAGTTCATAGCTTGCATTTCCAGTGCTACTCCTGTTTAAAAAAATACAAACTAATTAGCATGTAACAACCAACATTATCAACCTACTCTGGGACTTAAACTCCTAATGTTCTTAAGGATGCTCTATTATTGATTAAAATGTAAGCTTTTCTCTTGCTCTAGAGCAATTAGTGAAAATGTAAGACAATATATTATTATAAAGCTGAGGTAAAAAATCGAGCATACCCTAAGACACCAATTTTAATAGCAGCCAGCAAACCTCTGGCAAGAAGATCTTATATATTAGGTTTTCAGGGCAGAAGTTTGTTCATTGCAGTCTGCTTTACAGCTAGAGCTGAGAGTGCAAGAAAAGGGCAATTTCCCTCACAAAAGCAAAAAGGCGGCAGCAACAGCACCCAAATTAAGCACAAAAAGTCAAGTCAAGCTAACTTCTAGTGCATATTCCCAAGTGTTCGTCATCAGAAGAGAAAGGTCAAACTGTCAAGTTAGCTAACACCTTCGATAAAGTCAACAGCAATGCCAGTTACAGCTTTTCAGTTTCAGCTCAGAAAACCAGTACGTGCATGCTGCATCACACTCATTTGCTCAGTCTCCTTTGATGGAGTACAAGGTCACAGCTAGACATCTTTACTGCACTGGCAAAGGTAAGATTTGGCCTGTCCTTCAGCCTTAGTAACAGCAGCTTATTTTTATGAGTTGTTCAGTTAGTTGTGTATTTCACCCTACACTCATCACAACCATTATAGATATTAGCACTTTGTCTTAACATCGACTTTCCTTGCCTACAAGACTAAATCCTTTCATAGCTGCGTCTGAGTTGTCAACAAAACTTTCCTATTTTGAGTTTTCTGGTTTTGGTGCTCTTAACCCAGCAGATTTCACATGTACTAAAAACTCTTTTATACTTATTAAAGAGATTGGCCCTGGACTTGCTGTACCTATGGTGATAAAACAAGGTGTAAAACCTTGAAGGCATATATATTTCAGATATATTCAACACTCAGAAATGAATCATGTTGGAAGAAACACTTCAAAGCAGCTGCTAATGCTTAGAAGTACTAACTTCTGGGAATTACAACAGAACAAAATACGAAGAAGCAGCTGTCAGTGGGGCTTTTCCTCAAGATCAAGAAAAAACATTATTGTTGTGTAGCTCATGGTCTTTAGGAATATAGAGGTATATTAGATGTTCACCAGACAAGGAAAAATCTGCCTGCAAAGGATGCCATATCCCTTGAAAATATGAACATATCCCTAGCAACCCCTCATCTGCAGCCTAAATGGCAACCCTGGTGTACAGGCAGACAGGTGAGTATTAAATTTCTTACTTCTTTTTCTGGACCAGATAGGAATTTAAACTCTTATAGTTATAGAGAGTTGCCATCTCAATATTTCTATAGGCAACTGGGACCCCATGTGTCATGCTGAGAGCTCAAGGTATAAAGTTCTTAATCCAAAAGAAAAATGCTTTTCTCTTTGAGGAAGAGTCTTACATAATAGATGTGGCAGCAGAATCTACTGATCACAGCTGTGGCTGCAATATTCGTCTAGCTGCAGCCCTCACAGATATGATTCTGACAGTAAGGGAAAGGTTGTTAAAAGCTGTGTCTTTCACAAACTGAAGCACCATATAAAGAGGGGTTTTTTTATAGCTTGAACCTTTCTGGAGCTACTGTAGGTGGTTCCATTTTCGTGGGCTTGATTTTTTTTTCCTATAGTGAATAAGTTCTATCTATAAAAACAGAATGAAAAAGAATCCTAAAATTAGCCTGCAATGCTCTCTCTCCTCATTTTCTAACTCCATAGCCCGACTTCTCTCAAGTGAAGTCACAGGTTCATAGTAATTAAAATATTAACATCCGTTTCTGACAAAAAAGAAAAGATAACCAATCTGATAGCCTTCTATGATGTTGTAACTGGTTGGTTAGATGAAGAGAGAGCAGCAGATGTCATGTACCTTGACTTCAGTGAGGCTTTTGGCACTGTGTCCCATAACATCCTCATTAGGAAACTGAGGAAGTGTGGACTAGATGAGGGGGCAGTGAGATGGATTGTGAGCTGGCTGTGTGCCAGGACTCAGAGGGTTGTATTTAATAGAGCAGGGTCAGGTTGGAGGCCTGTAACAGGTGGTGCCCTCACGGGTCAATACCCAGGCCAGTCTTGTTCACCATGTTCATCAATAAACTGGATGAGGGAACTGAGTGTACCTTCAGCAAGTTTGCTCATGATAACAAACTGGGAGGGCTGGCTGACACTCCAGAAGGTTGTGCGACCATTCGGCATGACCTGGACAGGCTGGAGAACTGGGCAGAGAAGAATTAATGAGGTTAAACAAGGGCAAGTGTAGGANTGGATTGAAGGAAGATGGAGCCAGACTCTTTTCAGCGGTGCCCAGTGACAAGACAAAAGACAATGGGCACAATGTGGAACATAGAAAGTTCCATTCAAAGATGAGAAAAACTTCTTTTCTGTGAGGGTGACAGAGCCCTGGAACAGGCTGCCCAGGGAGGTTGTGGAGTCCCCTTCCCTGGAGACCTTCAAGACCTGGCTGGATGCATCCTGAGTAATGTGCTCTGGGGCAATCCTGCTTTAGCAGGAATAGATGATCTCTAGAGGTCCCTTCCAACTCTGACAATTCCATGATTCCGTGATAATGTAGCTCAGAAAAAAACAACTTTTATCAGCCCCTTTTTTTTTTTGGCCTAGTTAACTTTTTTGAGTATTAACAATTTAAGTTAATAAAAATGTTTAAAATTAAGTCCTTGATTGCAGAATGACAGAAGGTTACTATATCATATGCATTTCCTCTTGTTATCTTCAGCAATGCGACCTGTCAAAGGCTATTGCTTCATATTTCCTGATTCTCAAGGAACCATCCAGATCTGTTCTTCACAGACAAGTTTTAGCAGGGAAGACTTCTTGCTTTCTTTTCTTAATCTTTTCTTACTTACAAACCTAGTGAACTCAAAATTAGGAAGCAATGTCTCATCCTTAGAATCAAATAATCATAGCATCATAGAATGGTGAGAGTTGGAAGGGACCTTAAAGATCATCTAGTTCCAACTCCCCTGCCATGAGCAGGGACACCTTCCATTAGACCAGATTACTCAAAGCTCCATCCAGACTGGCCTTGAACCCTTCCAGTGATGGGGCATCCACAACTTCTGTGGGCAATCTGTTCCAGTGCTTCACCGTCCTCACATCAAATCATTTCTTCCTAATATGTAATCTGAATCTACCCTCTTTCAGTTTAAAACTGTTGAAATGATACTCAGCCGCCAATTGCTATGTGTGGGGAAGGAGTGAAGCTGTTCAAGATGAACCATAAGAGCTGCTCGAGGAGACCCCCCCACTGTATCACACTACAGGCAGAAACACTGTTAGCTCAATGGTCTCTGAAGAGGGGACTGGAGCTGGCCCTGCCTCTCCAGCTTGGAGGAATCGAGTCCCTGCTCCAGTGTTGTGCTGCAGTGAGCTGAAGACCCTCTATGTTTTTTTGTCTAGTCCTCAAACAAACTTCAAACTCCTCACATATATTATTTTGCATTACTCTCCTCTAGTGCTAGGACTTGGATTATAGTTACTTACCTTCTACCCTGCATCTATGCTAATTTTGTAGCAAATGGGGAAAAAAAGTCCTTTCACCTGGAATCAAGCAAGCCTCAAGGGACTGACTATCCAAGTGATTCTGGTCACAAAGGTTTTGTTAGGATAATTAAACAGTTTTGGAGAAGGAAAAATTATCTGGAGCTCTTCTGCCTAGTTAAATTAATTTTATTGAATGATTATCCTATGAACACATTGCTTATTTCTTTTATCTACCTGACAGGCACTTGTATAATATTTCTATGACATTCCCTACTTTGTGATCATAGTAATTATTGCCGATGAACATCAACCAAATTCCAAGGCTCTAACATATCTTAGAGCTGAGTAAGATAAATATAATCTTGAACTACAAATCAGAAGCTAAGAGACTTAAAGGAAAAGTATATCCTGTGATTTTCTCATGTCAGAATGCAAAATTCTATTCAAAATCATGTAATTAAATGAAAAAAAAATCTTAATAACAATTACGGATAAAATTAATTACTACCATAACTTGTATAGGACAATTTAGTTCCTGATATATGTCTGCTCCAGATTAGATAAAGAAAAGAATTTTTAGTAATGCTGCCTTTATAAACCTCTTACCATTTAAGCATTATTTACTTAAGCATAAAAACCAGCAAAACCAAGAGCTATATAGCCCTTCTGCCAGCAGCTGTTATTCTTTAGTGGTCCTGGACTAATTACATGAGTCCTTCACTGTGGTTTCCAATAGCCTATACATTGCTGTTCTACTAGGCTTACTTTTTAGTTACCTCTCCCTTAAGATGAGATTGATTTCGTTCCATTTCCAGTAATGCAGACTACTCATAATCTATCTGTAGTTTCTTTTTCAATATTTTAAATTCTCTTTTCAGATGCTTTATTCTTAAATGAAATTATTAAAAAGATGTAATAGAAACCAGAGGAATGTCTACAAGTCTTCTACCATTCTAGAGCACCATAGCTTTACACTTGAATTTTAATTTAATAGATTCAGTGTGTGTCACAGTATTATTGTTACTTAACCAAGTTATGTGACAACCATTAAGATATAATGAAACATTAAACATAGATAATAGAGACCCCAACCTGTTTTAGCATTTGTTAACTCAGAAAAAGGGGAGAAACACATTAGGGGCAAGCATTTTTCATCCAGAGGATTTCTATTGTAAAAAGGTTTTTTATATCTTTGGTGACTTTTGTGGTAAAAGACCTTTCATACACTTATGCTTAGTTTCAACTGTACAAACTAAATTGCTAATTTGAACAATTAATCTTAAAGCAGTATGAATCAGCAAAAATATTTTGCCAATATCAAATAATGGTAGAAAAATTAAATTTAATATCTTCCATTAAGCATTTTAAGCTCTAGTGTAATACAGTACTGATAGCACTAACATATGACCTTTGACATTATGTCTAAATTAATCAGAGCCCATATTCTTAGTGTTCTTTTCAGTTTAAAAAAAAAAAAAAAAGAGGGTTTACAGTTTCTTTTCCTTTAAAATCTTGGTGATTTTAACAGCAAAATAAGGAGCCAAGAAAGGAAGGTGTTTATCACAAACAAAACAGGAACACACTTAGGCAACAGGTGAACACTAGAATAGTCAAGTGGTTCAAGACAGGAATTGCCACTGTGAAAATTAACATCATTACAACCAAGTTAGGTATAAAGCTGAGGCCACTCTGTAAATATTCTAAGATGGACTGAACTGAATTGTGATTGTACCAACTACTGTTCCTTAATATTGCTCCTCAATTACCAGGATACACAGCCACAGTTCCTGAGGGTTTGTTTTTGAAAGGAACTGAAAATACATAGAAGCTACTGAAAAAGAGTGAATCCAGTCCTCTGCAGCTCCCTGTGGATTTTGATGAAATTGGGAACACCTTACACTTCAAAAAAGCATTATGTAGTTGGCAAGTTAAAGCTCCTGTTTTGAGAAGTGCTCAATAAAAACCACCAGGGACAGAGTTGCAATTAACTGGTAAATTTGCAAGCCTCTTTTTTTCAGAATCGGTTTTGAACTACTAACCTAGAGAAATTCAGTGCTGTATTTCAATTTCCATAAGCTGTAATTTATTGTGTAATGAGAGTTTCCCAGCAATACAAGTTAGACTGTGGCTTCTAAGTTTTAAAAAAATCAAACCAGAACAGAATCTGTGCAAGTTTTCAGGAAAGATGACTTGCTATAGTTCAGCTATATTCTACATCACCATTGCTCAGCCTGACTCAGCCCAAGGGTTTTGCTGTCTGACTCCTACTGAAATTACTATATTCTTTACTAATTCATGCCTAGAAACCTTCTGAATGAATTACTCTCTGGCCAGTGTCAAAGGTGCCATATAATATAAACAGTTGCTTAGAGTTATCACTATTATACTTAATTTATTGAGATAAAGAAGGAATCTCGTGTCACAACTAGTATTTTACACCATAAAAAGCCCAGTATTTTGACAACAGTCAGCACTATGGGTTCACAAGTAATTACTGACATAAATCAATAGATGCTGGAAATATTGATTACACATTCACTGTTAATTTTCTGGCACCATATCTCTAGGATGTGACCATCACATCTTTCACTTGAATCTTCCAAAAAAGCCAGAAATAAATACAGAATTTCAGGCTCTGGCAAAGATTAAATAATCAGTTAATGACTCTTCAGAAAAAAGTCTTGTATGTCACTGCATTATCAGACTTCGAATGATCCATGAAGTAATTTATTACCTCCTTCTCAATTAGTCTAAGATGTTAATATGGGTTAAAGGGAACTTCCCGATAAAATGAGAGAAATATGATAACTGTCATGTTGCACTTTTCCCGGTTCTGGTGAATCCAAGTTAAATGTCATCTCCACCTTTAATATGTTCTGCTTTGATGGAACTGGGCAGAAGGAAAATATGCAAATATCAGTATTTTATATTACTTCCTGAGACGAGAGGTTTTTAGCCTGAGTTCCTAGCATTGGGCAGTATAACTTCAGAAAGCTTCAGTGGGGTTAAATGGGAAAGAGGAGGATTTAATTGCAAGGAATATGAGCACAGTAATTAACTATAAAGTATTCTTTTTGTGAATTAGGGTATGTGTACGTATGTTTATGTCAAGGAAAATTCTGCCAGATGAGGAAGGTAGATGTTAGACTGGACATACAAATAATATAGGGAACCAGAGAGACACCTGGGTGTAGCAAACTGGCCATGTTTGCTAGAGAAACGATAAGTATAAGCTAAATACAAATACATTTAGTGTGGGAGTTAAAAGGAAATTATTAATTTGTAGAAGCAAGGGCAGGGTGGGGGTGGGAATAATTCTAATTAGTTTTCAAATGGAAGTTGATGAATTTACTACCAATAATCCATCAAGATGTAGCTGTAATCACTGGAAACTGACATCAGTTTTTCCCTACTACAGCTCATCCACTGAGATTGCCTTCCCCAAGTACACAACATATAATTGCATTTTGTTTCTGCAAGCACCTCTTTTTCTAATGAAAATTCTCCCAACTTAGAAAATTTTTAGTCTTTCCTAAGAAACATCAGCTGTATTTGTGCTACCACTGTCGCAGCTTCTGCCCTAGGTTAGGTGAACACATTTCCGCAGACCAGGTACCAATACTTTTTCAGAGCAGCGTTTCTTAGCAAGGCTGTGGCAGACCACTGCAACAGGACATACTTTTGATTAGACCTAGCAGAACTGCTGATAGCTGAAATTTTTAGTCCTGTAGACTCTTAGCTTAGTAGGACCAAACCCAGGGGCCTTCCAGAGCTACTTCTCACTAAAGAGATCCTGATGTAGCCCTGACCTGGGGCATTTTCTCAGTACAAAGGGTTTATTTACAAATAGTTATTTACAAGCTCCCCCTTCCTCAAGCACAGAGGTCTTACACTTAGGATGTGCATAAATGTGCTGGTGCAGGAATACCCCTTTGTGCTTTCTCTCTGATTTTCATGAGGCTGTTTAACCATGTTTACCCCTCAGAGAGGTCACCGTTGTAAGCAAACTGTGATGATCACTGCACTGGTAAATCAATAGAGAGTATTGCAATCCCAGTCACCTTAAAAATTAGTCACATCTGTGTGTAGCACAATACAAATTAAACTTCCCATTTAATTCATGCAATGACCAGGGGGGAGACAAGAGCCTTTAGACTGAAGATGAGACCTGTTAGATTTGCCTGAATCTGAATCCTGAATGTGCCAAATAATACAAAGTCACATCCCTCAGTTTAAAATATAGTCAGACTGCATATTAAATTAATGCTACCAGATTTATTTCATTCATTTTAAACAACTGTATACTAATCTCTGCTACAAAGTGCACATCTTCTCTGGCTGTATTGTACCTGCTTTAAAAGTAATAAAATTAAACGGCAGATTATCTCTTTTTGATTCTATTGATTCATTCTTAAATGTGGGCAAAACATGTTGCCTAATGTTTTATGCCTGCATTTTGAAATGATGACTTTAAATACCTTCTTTTTATCTGTGCATTAAAATAAATGATATTTTAACAATAGACCAAAACCAATTGACACAATCCAGTTCATTTTAAAATACAACTGAATCAAGTTCATTCCAGATGGCAGCCTGATTCACTGTCTCTCCCTTGTATCACAGTTTTGCTCTCCTGAACACTGTATTTGGTAGCGTATCCTTTTTAACTAGAGAGGGAGATGGCATCTGGACTTTATGGAATTTACCACTGGCCAAAACCCATTACACTTGCTTTTGGCAATGTCATCAACAGTCAATGGTCTCTCCAGAAAGGGACAGGAGCAACCCCACAACCCTAGCTGTGATCTTCCAAAGGCAACTAGACCTGGATGGAAGGAGGACAACGTATATTACTTTGTACACTTGTCCACACACCAACCCTCCAAACACCAGCTTTTCCATTTGATGCTGGAACCAGACTAGAATTGAAAAGCAGTTAGCCGGCTATTTATAATAGGCTATTGTACGAGGCAGCCTATTTTTACGTGTCCCAAGTACATGAACAGGCTTTTATGGCCTGTCAGGTAGTATCTTTCAAATGCTAAACAAGGCTTCAGGCACAGTTGTTGCAACTATGTTTTTTACCAAAGGTGAAAGAATCTTCTAAATCCAGGTGAAAGATGCCCCATGTGCATATTCACTCATGTTTTACTTTATGACAGAACCTCTGTTAAAGAGGCAGCATCTGCATAATCAGCAGCTGTTCATGAAGAAGTCCTTGCTCTTGCAGCGGATGGGACTGCTAATGATGGTGAACATGACCCGTGTTGAGGAATCCCTCCTCAAAAATACCTATTTTAAAAAGGCACTTCTTAGATTTTTCCAATCCAAAGGTACCACACAGAGGTTATTTTGCAATTCTTACTTTGCAGAGCTTCCTGCATACAGCCTGCCCAAGAAAACTTTCTTTTTCCTTTTTAAATAAAATATATAATGCCTTTGGTATTCATACTCTGTTATTAAATTACAGTTGGCCTGTAATTTAGAGAAAGCAAAAATATCCATGTGGGCTGTTTCAAAAAAAGTTATTACTTTTTTTTTTTTTTTTTTTTTTTTTTTTAGAGTTATGGATGTAGAATAAGAATGTCTATCAAACTGTTAGTTATAAAGTGACCACACAACCGCGGGAGTGTTATGACTGGTTCCACCAAACCTCTACTAAATTCATGGTGTCAAATGTTGCTCATTTCTGAAATACTCTCCAACACAAAATGGTTTCAGAGAAAGAATGGGATCCTAGGCAGCAGATTCAATCCAGCACCAGAATGTTTTGAATTCTTCTTTTGGGATCATAAATAAAGTTGATGCTGGGAATTGAAAATTCGTTGACATATAATTTGTCTCTGAGATGCATTGTGAACTGACTCAGCTGCTGCAGCCACAAAACGATAAAACATTCTGATGTAACCTACCCTGCTTTTGGCATCACGTTTCATACCTCCCTCTAGAAAATCTCACTTCAATCTGAGGGTTTTGTGAATTCTTCTTCCTTCCTGACATGGGAGAAACATCCTTTTCCAACTAGTCCTAACCACAGATCAGTTTAAAATCTGGAACAGAAACCACAGGCCTCACTTTCATGAGGCAATTCCTATTTAGCCATAGTGCACTGGCTATGATCCCATCTTGTTAACCACCCTATTCATCTATATCCATCAATCTCAATGGATGAAACAAGTACTGACACTAATAACTTTGCTTCCAGTTTCTCGATGCTGCTCAATGGAAAGAAAGTAAATGCAGCTGAACTCTTCTACGGAATGTGAGCTTTATCCTGTTCTGCCCTGAAAAATATTTTACAGTGTTTTCAAGAAAAAGAGTCTGAAGATGCTACACTGATGTTATTTAATGTTAGGCATTACTAGCACCTGTGTTCTCAGAAATATTCTGATACCCATTTCTTGCACAGACTTCTTGAAATCAGAAGAGGCTGTTCTGACCTGTAAGCTAATGCCTTCTGAAACATTGTCTAAAAGTCATACCCAGAAAGCTTCAGGTCAGTTCTTACACACTTGACAAAAAGACTAACTGCTGTATTAATATATTATGAAAAGATTGAAGACTGATTGAGTTCCCACCTCACTGTACCCTCAATCGTAACAGTTCTTTTGTTCTTTTAACACTGGCAATATTGAGTCAAACTACTTCCACCTCCCCATTATATCATATATATACAATATAATATGTCTATTATATATGTAATATTGTATTCTAGGTACACTTACATACATCCTATAAATACTGGTTAGTCCCTATCCTTGGCTATCTTCCTTATATCATGCCTACTGTTACAACTTCACAAGGCTCAAATGCTGCATATAGCAGTAATTAACATTTTTTTCAATTACAGATCAACCAATAACAAAGTCTAACTGCTTTCCTAAACCAGCTGAGTAAGACCTCATTAAACAAGGAACATAACTTTGGGCACAAAATTTGCATTCAGAATAAAAAAAAATGGTCATTAGACTATCTCATTTAACAGTATTTGGGCAGTATCTGCCTCCCTCTCCAAATTACAATATTTGGTCTCTGCCAAAAGCAGAAATATGTAGTTTAATAGGATAACATAGGACCTGTTGTGAGGTAACACAGTAAAAAAAAAAAAATCGTAACCAGGTCATAAATGTTAAAATGCAAAAGGAAGGAAATGCCTGTTATTCATCTTCCAGGCAGTATTCAGACATTCATGAAATTGAAAGTTAATGTACCAGGGACTTTCATTATCTGACCCACTCTATACTATCCATTAGATTCCCATAGTAGTGGAGACAGAGGACCAATATGTCACTAATACAAGACGGAAAAGGTCACAAAAACTAAGCATCAATAAGACATTACTTCTCTATTAAATTCCACAACACTCAGCAGAAAATACACTTGCTGAAACCAGAATATTTTATTATGTAATGTAGCTAAACTCAGAGAAATACACGTTTGCCAAGACAAGGCATAATGATTAGTTGTCGAGTGAAAGTAATGACTTCTTCTCTATACTTCCTCATTAAAGACATGTTGTTTGTTTAAACAAGGAAAGTATCACATGGTTGGTTTTGCTTTTTAAGGTTCTTTCTTATACTAGAACTATGTAGTAAAGGTTTCCTTTCAAACCACTGAAAATACAATATTTATTGGTATATTACAAAGTCAAAACAAATTTGCTTCCTGTTTTCTCTAGTGGAATATTTCATTTATTTAGAATAGCTTTCAGTAAGAACAGTATCACTACTACTGCAACATCATTTTCATATAGAAAGATGATGTACTGATTCCCTTGAGCTTTCTCCATCCCATTTCTCCCCTAACATTGGTCCCCAAGCCCTTCCGTAGACATTGCTTTTACTAGACAGCTGAGAAAAATGCACAGCAGAAACTGTGATGTGTGATTAAATTATTACAAAGCAACTTATAAAAACACTCTTACTTTACCATTTGCTGTTACAGAAAGTATGTGAACATTCAGAATATGTATTCAAAGTGCTGGAACTAGGTTTTTTGTGAGGCAAAGCTCACTGTCAAAGACCTTGGGACTCTCACAGTTGACAACCCCTTTCACAGAATCATGGAATTTCAGAGTTGGAAGGCACTTCTAGAGATCATCCAGTCCAACTCCCCTGCTAAAGCAGCATTGCCCAGAGCACATCCCTCAGGACTGCATCCAGGTGGGTCTTGAAAATCTCCAGAGAAGGGGACTCCACAACCTCCCTGGGCAACCTGTTCCAGGGCTCTGTCACACTCACCAGAAAGTTTTTCCTCATATTTGAATGGAACTTCCTGTGTTCCAGCTTGTGCCTATTGCCCCTTGTCCTATCACTGGAAACCACTGAAAAGAGTCTGACTTCATCCTCCTTCAACCCACCCATCAGGTACTTGTAAACATAGATAAGGTCTCCCCCTATTAATGAGGGGTGACCTCATTAATATTTATAAATATGCAAAGGGTGAGTGTCAGGAGGATAGAGCCAGGCTCTTCTCAGTGATGGCCAATGATAGGACAAGGGGCAATGGGTGCAAGCTGGAACATAGGAGGTTCCACTTAAATATGAGAAAAAAACTTCTTCACAGTGAGGGTGATGGAACACTGGAACAGGCTGCCCAGAGAGGTTGTGGAGTCTCCTTCTCTGGAAGTATACAAAACCCACCTGGATGCGTTCCTGTGTGACCTGATCTAGGTGTTCCTCTCTGGCAGGGGGATTGGACTAGATGATCTTTCAAGGTGCCTTCCAATCCCTGATATTCTGTGATTCTGTTATTTAAATGTGAAGAAATACACCCGATTCTTTCAGCAAAACAATCTCTATTACATTATTTGAAAAGCTATAAAAACAGCTTGTAGACTGACTGGAGTACTTATGGTGTTATAAAGAAGATGAAAATGAAATAAAATGAAAACATGATGACATTAAGGAAAGGAGATCATAGGAAGGAAATTTTCATTTGGGAATTCTAACAGAGGGGACAAAGTGACACAACATACTACAACATGTGTGATTTAAAGAGCGACTCTAGACTGGCTGGATAGGAGGCACAACAGATCACTACCATCTACCTGCCTGACCCCTTCTACCCTTTCTGTCAGTATGCTTTGAGTTTCAGGTGAATGGTGGAAACCACAGAGTGGCTGAAGAAAAGTCTGCCATAATATCAAGTCAGACAGTAACCTGAGATACAAGTGCCTCCCTCTTGCTTTCAGTCACCCTTAAAGACACCAAACATTTGCAGTCTTTAATTAACAACAGGGCTTGAAGATGAACTATTGCCTTTCCTCTCAGTTTCTGGTTAGTGTTAGAGCTGAAGGCTCCTGCTGGCTGACTTGCTCTAATCTGCTGTGAGTGGAAGTGGAAGTACTTGGGAAAGAGAAGCCTTCTCCAGCATCCTCTCCAGAAGGCTAAACCCATGGAATGGTGACCAGGACACAGGAAGATACATCATCTCTCTCTCCTGTTTTTCCTTAATGATTTAAAATTCAATATTTTAGCAATATGAACAAGCATCTAAAAACTTCTACGGCTTATCAAAGGACTCTATATCCAATTACGATATTAATCATAGAAGCATTTAAAGCATGTGCATTTATTTAAAATTGATTCCACTGCTTAAGGAGGAGACAGAAGGTCACATTTTAGATATTTTTCATTTTAGATATTTTTCACTCTTGGTTTGGTAAACACTTTGCAATGGACTGTAAGACAATTTTTATTCAGAAAGGTGTTTTTTAAACTGTGCTTGAAAGACAGAATCAATAGTATCCCAGACAAGGTTAGCAGTTACTGACTAACCTCTGTCCAAGCTAGTATGCCCCTGAGGCACATGGAACTTATGCAAAATCAAAGCTAATAGTGCTGAAAAAATAAATAAATCCCTGAATTTCTGCTACTTGATGTTGCCTCCTGTCCAATGTGCTCAATGTGTTTCAGATAACAGACAATAACTCAACAGTCCTTTACCATCCTAATCACCTTTTTTTTTTTTGCAAACCAGTATTACATAATGAAAAGCCAAACTCAGACAAAGACATTATTATTGAATTTTGTTAAAATTAGCTCGTAAAAGAAAAGAAGTTTATCTTTTGTTGTTGTTGCTGGTTTTGGTTTTTCACATTACTGGAATTCCTTGAATCAAAATATCTTGATAAATTGGTGGTTGCAACTCTGTGCCCAGTAACCTTTACAAAGGGCTAGGCTGAACTGGAGCATGAAATGGTATGACTGCTCCACCCCTAAGAATCAGTCTGAAGTTTTCAGCTCTCCTTTGACATAAGGTTGTTATTCATATGACATCTTCTACCTATAGGTGTGCTGTTCCAGAGTGACCCCAATACATAAAAAGGGAAGACACTGAACTCAGGAAGCAGCGATATTATCACAGTGTACAAGATGAGAACAAGGTTTATACTAACCTGTGTGCCTAATCCTTCTTCCTGGGCACAGAAAGGCAGTATCAAATAATTGCACAACTGCTGAAGAGAGGGGGCAGCAGACTTAAGTAAAGGGAAAAAAAATGGTGCCCTGAAGGCCTGCTACTTATCCAGGGTGCAATAGGGTGTAACAGCAGAGAAGACCTGAGGAAGGAGTGGAGGCCAGCATTAATTAATTTGATTTGGCCAAGATACTAGAATTAAATGACTTCATTTGGCTGGGCACAATTCAATTGCAAAAGGGTTAATCTGATTATTTTGAACACAGGAATTATTTATGTCAGAGATGTAGAGATATACGGATGGAGATTAACCAAAGAAATGCAGGAGCGAGAACAGGTAGCATCACAGAGCATTTCTCATCCCCTTTCAGGTAATGCTTTGATACTCGGGGACCAGGAGATTTGTCCCTAGGAATAATCCTTAGAAAAGAGTATCTATAAATATTTGGCTATCTTAAAGCCTTGGCAAAACACATTTCTAAAGAATCCAGCTAAGTAAACAAATGTTCCAATTTTGAGACTGTCTGAAGCTGAGAACCAAATGGTACACATAAGGATCAAATGATCGTGTGAACAGTTACCTAAGTTATGCATGGCAATGAATGCTCGTTAAAAAGTACTCCAATACTTTCAAATGCCTCACTGAAACCCTTCTGAAAATATGGCTTCCATATTTTATTGAATTCTTTATTTTTCCAAGTAGAAGATTAACTCCAGAAATAATCAGATGTGCACGAATTTTTCATATGTAAAGCTTTTAATAGCATGGCACCTATGTTAAGTGGAATAAAGTAACACTGTTTTGAATGAAATACCGCAAATGCCAACAGGTTGAATGGCAGTAATTTCCTCTTCTCTCCTTGTGCTTTTACATGACAAAGATATAAAATTAGCATCAATCATACACTGGCAAACAGCTCAGTATTCAGTTTGAGCAGACTGATGGGACTCCTCTCAAGTGAGTGTGAACCTAAAGTGCACCAGCAGTGAATAAGACTCTGCAATCTTCTCAGCAAGTGAGTATGAGGGATGCTGGCACCCTTCTCCCCGGTGACAGTATGTGTATGGTGGCAGGCTGTATTAATTCTGCGGGGTGTGACTCAGTTTGTTTCTCACTTTCAAAATTTGCATTTTATCCAACTTCTGTGTGAGAACAGCTGCTCTTTACCCAAGAAGACTATAGACACAAGAGGCTTCAACAGTGATAACTTAAAATCTTCGGTTTAGGGTTAATGCCGGAAGAAAAGCTAACATTGCTTCTAAATATACCTTCCCTCACCTTAAACTTGAGGAGTCTTAACCTTATGTTCCTGAGAACCAATTCATTTCACCCAAACAAATCAATCTCTATTTGCAGTCTGAGCTAATCTGTCAGAAATGCATTTACAAAATGCCTATATTTGTCCTGATTCTTTTAGCTCATCTCATTTTCTCTTCTACACCTTTCCCTGGCCAAAAAAGCGATCTGATTAGACTCCTGTTAAAAGTAGCATGGTGTTGGCTGAAGTCTTCTTTTGTACCCCTGCCAGCAGAGAATGATTGACATGAATAATAACAACCCATATTGTAGCTAGTCCCAATAGTGAAAGCAAAGCAGTGGCTGATGCAAAGCCAGGACCAACATTTTGAAACAGGCAGGGAAACAAAATGGGCCCACATACCTGGCAGCAATAAGAGTCCTTTCACTGATGGATGGGAATAAATATAAAGGCTGATAGCACAGTAATAAAACAATGATGATAACCCAAAATTATTTATTACAAGGCAAGAACACTGCTGCCTGCTCAGGCTAGGCTGTAAATGGAAGCCGACATCAATGGATGACTCTCAGTGAGAAAACATGGCCCATTTTAATTTGGGAAGTGTCATCTCATTTTTTCAGGTGAGAGCCATTATCAGAGGTGACAATGATCTATAGCAAATCAAAAGAAATAATAGAAACCCATGCTTAACCCTTCAGTCCAGTACATTTGCTACAGACAGTGACTTTCTTACTAACACCAAACAACCTCTTTGGAAGTTGAGAAACACCAATAGCATCTTCTTGGAAATCAAAAGTCCTATAGGGTTTATTAAAAAAGAACCAGAAGTGATACTGATATAATATTTTCTTTGAGGATTTTACAATCAGTCAACATTATTCAGAGAATGTCTACCACTGAAAAATAGGGCACCCCATCAGAAATAATGAAAGACCACAGACTAAAAACCTGGAATGAAGTAAAAATTGGATTAATTGTGTTCAATAACTCCTAGAGAGTCTCATTACCAAGGGAAACATTTCTTCTCACTGTTACCTGCCTTAATATAGCTAAACCTATATTGACATATTTAAGAAAGATAATGTGCAAAAGAAGCCTTATGGCACATCCCATCTAAGTTCTATGGCCTCCAGTAAAATGTTACCATAGAAACATCTTTGCCACAAGGAAGGTGTACTTTTGCAAAGGACCTGGGCGTAAACATTCAGATTCCCATGGCAACTGTTGTGTCCAAAGGCTGAAGTACCATGCGTCAGTGTCTTTTGAGCAGCATTCAGAGGAAAGAAGAAAAAGAAAAAATCTCCACCCAGTATTTTCTCCAGTGGAACTGGCAATTATAGCTCATAATCATTCAAGACAGCTACCTGAAACTAGAGTAGCTACAGAGTGTATTTTGAGTTAAAAAGTGTGACTGGGATAATAAAGTAACGGAAAAAACAATGAGAAAAGTTGCATTGATTAAAATGGCACTCAATAATCGGAAACACTCTCAGTGAGTAACACCTATTGGGGCTTTATATTTTTAAAGTCAGAAGAGGGTCTCAAAACTACCCCAAAATATTTAATACAAAAAGAAGTACTGCAAAAAAAAATGTCAGTCCTTTTTGTCCATCAGATTTTATACTTCCTAAGACAAGAAATTACTTGATTTCCCTGTCATGCGTTCAACCACCACCACTTGATGGGAACAGATCTCACCTGGAGAAGATGCTCTCGACAAAGGTGAAGAGTAAGACTTGGCTGAAGAAGGGCTTTGCATTTCTCATACTTCAGCAACTTTCCTATCAGCTGATCTAGAGTAGCCCTGTGGAAATCCTAACAAACAGCATTATTACAAGCAGACTGACACTGACAGATAGTACTTGTATTTTTAAATGAGGTAAATACACCTCCCTTCTACTGACAAATCAGAAGATATTTTTGGGAACAACCACTCTAACCATCCTTCCTTTATTTTCTTTTTCCATAAACTACCTCCCCAAAGATTGCTTCTGCAGTCTTTCACATCTCATGGTTTTGTGCTGTAGATCTCAGGTTCAGGTCAACCAAAATTGTCAACTCTCTTCCCTTGAAATCTAAGAATTTTATCTGCGTTTCATGTTCTTGCAAAATCGGTCTTCCCATGGGACCCACTTCATTCTCTGTGACTTTTTCCCACCAGTTAGCTATACATCTGGAGTATTTTTAATAATTATTTAACAAATTGTTCTAGATATTCTTTTACTAAAAAGCATGTTGAAGAGAGATGGGTAGCACTCTACGATCTGTAATAGTTGATCTAACCTTACATCTTGGAGTAACAAAAAAACAAAAAATGAAGGAAAAGGATGACTTTTTAATTTTTTTTTTAATTTGTTAGGGCCATATGTGATCCCTGGTTTATTTGTTAGGTTTGTTTTTGGGGTTTTTTGGGTTTTTTGTTTGTTTGTTTTTAATTTCCTCTGTTTTGACCCTCTATAAATATGATTGAATGTCTTAGTATTCTGTGTTTAAATGTTTTAACTATGCTTTAAAAGGGAGTGAAGTCCTTTATATATCACCTGGGTAGCGGAGTAAGGCACATATAAGTAGCTACTTTTTTTCTGAAAATAGAGGTAGAAAGAACATTTTGCCCATTTTAAGTAGCAGAAATCAGATAGGCAACTAGTATGTGCAGATCTGAAAACCAGTCTCATCATCAGAGGACTCTTTATGAGGATGTAATAGTGCCATTTATGGAACAATTTGTACTTTCCTTATTCCCTATCCCTTTTTAAAGTGCTAAATGCAGAAATGCACTGAAAATATGGAAGCCAAGCAGCAAATTGATAAAATTGAAGCATTGCTCTTTGCCTAAAAAGAATTTGCTTAAAGAACAGCCCTGTTCTTTAAGTGAGCAAAGGTAACCTTTTATGAAGCATTGAATACACTCAGAAATGTCTTATAGATGAAAGTGGTGGACAGTGGTTAGTAGTACCTACTGGCCATAATTTTTCTCTTCAGTAATAGCTGCTGCATTAGTTGGTGTCAACCAAAGTGGCATTCAACTAGTTCAGTTGTGAAAATCCTAGAAAGGAGACAGACAAGTAGATGTTTTTTTAATTCCAACCAAACTTTTCAGAGGATGGAAAATCCTGCTTTTGACCTGAGAGCCACATAATACAAAAGAAAAACGCACGGATAAGAACTCCAGATGCATAAATTGTCAATACTTACTAACTCTATGGGCTAACTGTAACTGCTAATAGGAAACGTTTGTATGGAAATTTATTTTTAAAGAAGAGTCTCCCATCTGTAAAATTATCAAGGGTTCAGGGAATAATGAGACTGAAATTATATTAAGTACAATGTTTTCCTGTTGAAATTCTTTGTACTTAATCTTGCAGACTTTAAGAATTTGGGAAATGAGACATGCTGGAAAAAGATACAGAACTGGAAGGAAAATTAAAGAATGCTTCTTCCACTGAAATCCAAACCCGAGAAATACAATGATGCTTATTGTCGATGAGGTAAAACCCTCAGATATGAATGTCCAGGAATCTGAGAAAACTGCTTGTGGATACTGAATCGGTATCTGTTAAAACTCTGATAGTAATTGAATTATTCCCTTTCTGTGAACTCTTTAGGGACTCTGTTACTTTCGTTCTCATGAATCCTATTGGATCTGGTAAAACTGCTGACCTTTTTTCTTCAGATGCAGGCACTTGTAATAATTAGATGTCTGTTTTCTGAGGTCTTTGAAATGATCTTTAATGAGAACTTTGAAAGTTAACAGCGTTGTATCTGGTCAGTGTCAAAGTAATTGGGAGTTCCTTGAGAGCAAATACTTACAAATTCTTAGGAAAAAAAAGCAATGGGAATTTTTTCCTTGGAACCTGAACTAAATCCAGGAATATTTTTTTTTCTTTAGAATAGCTAAACCTGGGCTAAGAATAAAGGAACCCTTCTGGAAAAATTAGGAAAAAGCTGAAAAGTGTCTTCAGCTGAAAGATTCTGTCACTAAAGACATACGTTATCATTATCAACGAGTTACTTATGCACTTACTGTCACAATCCAGACACATGTTGCAGACAGAAAAAACCCCAAACGGACAAAAAGGCAATGCCTAAAAGCAGTCTACACTATGGCAAAGCTCAAGACTGATGACTCGGAGAAATTAACACAGAAGGGCCAAAAAATATTTTGATTTTCAAACGAGGTTGGCCCAGAGTCTGTGAAGAGTCAATACTGTGCAAAACTTTCTCTGTTGCAAAGAAACCTAAACACAACACTCCAGAATCTCTTATGGAAAAAAAAAGGTAAATATTTTTGGTAAAAGATATTCACAGCTCTATCTCTCTGTCTTCACTGCCTCTTTTTTAGAGGTTAAATAATCGTGAGAAGGCATTTGTCTGATGTGGATTAATAAATTTTATTTTCAATGCTGAAAACTTAAGTGCTCTCTTCAGACAGAAAATGTATACTTGAATGAATTGCACGCTACCAAATCTAGTCCCCTGCTATACTAGACAAGCAGTTGTGTCACATAATCCTGTTTAGAACCTTATCAAGTCTCATCTTAAATCTGGTTAGATTTCTTGTTCCCACTGGAAAGTGAGTGCAATGATTGTTTCAGTATTTGCAGAAATTTTCTAGGCAAGTGGTACACAAAACCGATTGACACCTATTTGGTCTTGAACAAGCATGTTCTTTCCTTGATAACCTGCAATCCTAGGAGTCCTTATTTGCAGTGATTTCCATATCATTTTCATCCTTCTTGAAGACAAGCATGTCCATGTCATATCAGAGGGAACCCTATAAACCTTTTAAATAGTTGATACTACTTAGTACAAGGGCTAGTAATACCTTTTCATGTGCCTCTTGCTCTCATATGCTTTGCACAGCCAAATCTCATCGATATTTCATAAACATCCAATGACTGCCTAATGTACTTCAGTCTTTTTTTTCCTAACTGATGAGAACTCAGAATATAGAAGAAACTATTACTTGCTTCTGATGCACAGCTTTGTCTTTTCTGCTATTAAATTCCATCTCTTTTTATTCATTTCAGCTCTCAATATTACCCAGTTCATCCTACTTATTATTCAACTCTTCCTCTGCATTGAGATTGACCCCAACTCTGCTTTATCAGCAAATTTCATTCATGAGTCAAGGTCATTAAGGAGAATATTAAATAAGATTGTTCACTTGATGAACTCCTCTAATATCCTTTTCCCCTGAAATACTTCCACTTTCAAGATAACCCGTCAGCCTGGGTAGATAAGGAGCATATGTGTAATAGACAAAGGGTCAGGAATGAACTCGATTGCTTGGAGCCTCTTCCTGGAACAGCAATAAACTGAAATCTGTTAGTATTATCAAAGGTAATACATACTAATGTTTGTGTGGTATTGGTCGTACCATACCTGTGTCTCATTCTGTAGTCCCACAAGTGGTCTGGTCCTTCTCTAAGTCACTATGTTTTTTTATGCCGATCTTATCCTAGCCTGGCCCAAGCATGGGGACAGCACTGTAAGCACAGCTTGTGCGTGCCAGCAAGGTTGCAAAAAGGATTTCTACCAGCTAAATGCCATGTGTGGGGTCAGGGGCTGCTGGAGGGACCCGTCGGGAAGCTGGGCTGGGGGGGGTGCTTAATGTGTGAGAGAGAGTCCTCACAATCTGCTGCAAAATTGATGATAATTTAAGGCAAAATCTCCCAGAGAAATGTCCTCATATCCACAATAAAAGCAAGACTGTCTGGAAAACAGAATATTAGTGAGGCAAGAGAGAGAGGCCCAGTCTCTTAAAATGTAACCTAAATAGCTTCATAGCATCACATATTTTGCAACATCGTGATTCTTACTTTTCAGTATCAATACTGTGAAAGGTTCAGATGACACTATGCATCCTAGTATAATAAGGTTCTTCAATCCTTATGGCTTTGCTGAAGTGGTTTTATAACTGTGCAACAAAACGTTGCCCTCTTGCCCTTTAGTGCTGACAGGTTCACAACCATTTAGCCAGTCCACTGGAGCTGGCAGGCCAATGGGGCGAGAAATTGGACAGGCTCAGCAACGTTGCTCAGCTAAAAGCCATTGCTAGGTTTTGTAAGATTGCAGGCCAAGTCAATCCGGCACAAATAAAGAGAAACTGAGAAAGAAGACAGAAAGACAGAAAGACAGGAAGGAAGGAAGGAAGGACGGACGGACGCAAGCTTCAATGAACCTCTTCAAGCATATTCCTGTTACTTTTGCACCTGCTGGCCTTTGCAGACTGTCAGTTCAGGTAATGGCATTAAAAGCATGTGTAGAGATGAGATGGTCCCTAAGCAAGAAGGGAGGCCAAACGGCAGGTGGGCAGGCTCATAGAGCGTGCAGGAGCTTTCTGCACTGCAGTCACACCACCAGGTAGGAAATGAAGGAGGGGAAAGAAGAGAGAGCAAAGGTAAAATGGGGAACTGAAATAGAACTATTGATTCAAGCTCATTGCCTCAAGATACATGGAAGTACAAATTGACTTTTGAAGCACAATGTTCTATTTTATAAGGATTCATTATCAAAAATTTTGTTTCGGTTGCAACTGGATTACAGGAATTCACAGAGAAACTTGATACAGGCAAGTAAATTCTTGCATTCCTATTGCTCCTCTTCTGAAGCACAGAAGCCCTCAGCTGGCATGTAGAGACCATACAGACACATCCCAAACACAGCTACATTGGCAGCTTGTTTACAGAAAGCTTACTTACAGAATAGCCTGATGGTAAGCTTTTCCTTTGCAGGTATGACTCATTTTTTTGGGTCAGTCTGCAGAATTTACAATTTTGAGTCAGAGTTAAGCTTTATAGAATAGTTATAAATTGAGTTTTAAAAGCCTTAAAAGTACCTCTAAGAAAGATACCCATAAAAACCAGTTAAACACAATTTAGTGTATTTGAAGATAGATGCCAATCATATAGTGGAAAAAGAGCTGTGCAGTCAATAGCCAAATGAAACCAGAATTAATCTGGAATTTTCATAGAACCTTGAAGAATTAGGCAAGCCTCTGAAAATCTCTTTCTGAGAAAAATAGGCTTCAAAGAAAAGTCAGCTGTCAATCAGTCTCCAAGAGCTGATGTGCATGCAAAGACAAGATGGCAAAATTCAAGGTTAGGGTTTTAAGTAGGTAGAATCTTTTTCATTAGCTGTTTTCCTTGGATGTTAATCAATATGAGATAGCAATAACGGAAGTCTAGAAATGATCAAAGTGTGATCTGAAAGAAGTTTGTAATGATAGCCTCAAGAACTGTATCAGCACTCCTATGGTACTCGATTATAAAATCCTCATGCGAGGAACTTTAGTTTTAAGGATACTCAGTGACTAAGGATTATACCGAAAGCCTCCAAGAACAGGTTATAAAGATAAGCAACCCCTCTCAGTAATCTCATTGTTTTAAAAACTATTACATCAATGGCCCTTGCTTTTGATCTTCATTGGTTACACATTAGTACTATGAAATTAATAAAACTAAGAAAAGTGCCCTGTTTCTTCCAGTGGAGTCCTTCACAAGTTTCTTAGAACACTGTGGCCAAAAAATATTGTGTGTATGAAGAAGAAAAAACCCTCACCCATCAAAAAGTCCCATCATATGTAATTCACAGGAGGTGGGAAGTATTAGGTGCTTTTTAGAAATTCATATGGATTATTGGCTATTTTAAAGGAGGTTGTGTCATCTGACAAATCAGGACAGAGTTGCAAGGATCCTTTGTTTTCACCTGCCTCACCCTGCATTTGCAGTAAAATGATGACGAACTGTAGCTGTCAAGTAAGCCCAGATAAGTCACAGCGGGAGAACCATGTTTGGATCCCAAAAGGTAGAGGCAGAGACAAAAAGGTTGGATATTCTGCTTCCCTAATAGAGGCAATCAGCTGCTAGCAGAGGGAAACTAAACTGTTCTGCTGTAAAGACAGCTATTGTTATTGCAACACAGCATTGAAGACACAACATTCTCTCTGTGCTCTATTTTTATTTAAGTTCTTCCTGTAACTGAATTAAAAAAATCAAAGCATGAATTCATTAATCAACATTTTACTTTCATATGCTGACACCTATTCCTGAGCAAACTAATCTTCCATAGTAGACACCATTCTTCAAGTTTTACAAATTTCCTTTTCTATGTCTGTTATTTTTACCATCTATGTAAATGAAGTTCCAAACACAGTATCTATTGACCTCTCTATGAGAAAAGTCTAATGTATAAATTAGTAAGACGTCCTAAGGTTTAATAAGTAAAAGTGACATGAAATTCCTTTTTGCGTTTTAAGCTAATTACCTAATTGATGCATTTGCTTCATTAAGGTTTAGGGTTTTTTTTTTCTTTTTTCAAGCACTAAAATGCTAGCTGCCATGCATTTTAAAAAGGTATCATTTTCAACCGAATAGTTTAAGGCACATTTAAAAGTGATGTTTCTTAGAACTTTTTGGCAAATAAGGGTTTGATTACAATTTATAATAACAGCATACAGAACAATGTTTAAAAAGTTGCACAAATACTATCCAGAAGAACAAAACCTGTATTATCCGCCTTGAATTTCTCCACGCTAGTTATGCACAATAAAGGTTCCTTTTCTATTGCAAGATGTACAGACTTTTAAAGTGCAGCTTAACAGAGCTAAGGAATTAGGGAATTCAAGTTAATATACATACACACAAAAATTACTATGCCTGTTTCTGCAAAGGAGGAAAATTAGTACTCAATGAATGTAATGAATGTAATTACTAAAGCCAGTAAAAGAAATTGAACCATATGTGAAAAGCCTATTCTCTTGTAACAGGTGAAAAGTCTTCTCAACATGTTAATCATATCAGGATACGGCACATGTTCAATAGAATAATGGTTACTTCCTTATTTAGGCTGTCATAAGGGATATTATTGCTTTTCCACAACACTGTTCTTTTGTTGAACTTTATTAATAATAGTATTGAATGCAATCATTATATATCATTAAATTGTGTAGTAGCACCACTCAGATTGCTGAATCTGATAGCTAAAAAATGGATTTAAACTTAACAAAGAATGAAGCAGCTACACAATTTTACACAGGTTTAGAGAGGTATGTTGTGTTTTGTACATAAAATTCACTGTCCACTCTGCCTGTATCATTAAAGAGGATTATGGCTACTTTTCATTGAAGTTTCTGTTTCAGAAACAGATTAGAATATATAATAGACTGCAAAATATCTTAAGTTTGTGGAAAGAAAAATATTTACAGGTAATTAGAGGAATTGTCAGTCAGCCTTGTGTACCTACTGGTAAGGTCTACCTATATCAAGGCCAACAGGCTTCCAGCTACAACTACTTTTTCAGGTTTCCATAAACAACATCATAATCACACAGAATGGAACCAGGTGTCAGTGCTATATTAAAGTAGATGGAGAGGCAAGAGAGGTGCTAAAAGATGTCAGAATGCAAAGGAATACTATTTTGGAGATGCGACAAAGAGAAAGACTGTCTATTTTGAAAGCTGCATTAACTGTTGAGAAAAACCTACAAGCAAGGGGACAAAAACCTGTTTTAAATTGGACTCTTGTCAAACATCCTCTTTACATCTACATGCACATGTGTTTGAAGTGTCAGGGTGAAAAGCAAAGCCCATATATCTTTGGTGTGCAGATGAGAACCTGTTCACGGAGTTGGGTGTTCAATCCACAGTATCCTTCTAGCTGCACTGTGGAAGGACCCATTCCCTGGTGAGAGATCTGTGTGCAGCCTTCTTTGAGGGATCTGTCCTACTAGTAGAAATTAGACTTTTAATGTGAAGTGTTCTTACACTGATTCAAGTTTCCTTAATAGGTCGTGTGCTATGGCAACAAATCTGAAATCCATGTAGCTAAGCTTTTGCTGATTCATTCATAGCTGATCCATGGATTTTACTTTGAGGCTCCACAGGAATTCCATTAAATCTATCATTCGTTTTACTAGATTTAATTATGTCAATGACTCTGTTGCCCCTCCTTCTTCTCCTTTGATTTCACAGACAGAATGAAGAGAGTATATGTGGAAAGAAGTAGGTAGCTGAAATAGCCAAGCTTCTGCCTCTGCAGGCTTCCAAATTCAACCTCAAAATACACACTCAAAGGCCATTTTTATGGCATGCTAATAGGATGCTCCTCCAGTGCATGGCTTTGAAAAAGTTAGCATAGTGTTAAAATAGGTGGTGATGAAAGAACATAAACTTCATCAGAGTTAGAACTAGGTTTTGCCACTATACTGAGGAACTAGAAATGCAAGAAAGGTCCTAAAATATGTCAGAATATAACAAAAATTAATTTTGTTTGTAGTATTGGATGCTTGATAAAAGCTTGCACTTTAGTTGAAGTGAGTGGCTAAAATTGTGTTGACCTTAGAAGAGCAGAACTTTCAGAAAAGCCTAAAATGACACAATCAAAAGATACAATAACAACAACAAAATCTGGATTCCCTTCTATGCTTTGTGGCTGTTAGAAGAACATCAAGTTCCAGGATACATAGATCCACTTCTGAAAATAGATTCTCAACCTATAAAACCCAAGAGCTAAACCTTTAGTCTTTATCAGGACCTATTTCATACATGGCCTTTTGCGTATGGCTTTGTCTTTCCTAACCCCATCCCTGTGCACTTGGATGCCATCTCTGTACCCCTCCTGAGTCACCTACCCCTGCTTCCACCTCTTGTCTGATACCTTTTTTATTTTCAGGTTCTGTCAGGACTTCCTTTTCACCCACACAGGCCTCCTGCTAATATCACCTGACTTCTTGCACACCAGGCTGGACCATTAGAGAGCTTGGAAGAGGAGAACCTTGAAAATCAACCAGCTCTCCTGGAACCCTCTTTTCTACAGGGCCATAGCCTATGGCATCCTTACAAGCAGGTCAATCAACAAGTGAAAGCCTGTTTGTACCTTAAAATGCTGTCAGGTATTTTTAGTATATTGGAGAAACTGAGGGAGTAGACAAGTTCATCTCCAGTTGTCCACTAGGTTCAAGGTAATTTTTTTCTAGCACCTTCTGGGGCAGGTATTCTAGTGGTGTGTCTAATTAAGAAATAGTTCAACGGGAGGTCCAACGGTCTGCTTATATCTGGTTATCTAACATGACTTTTCATGGTGAAGGTGTTTGCCTCCTTGTTCTGTGAGACAGGAGCAGCCTTTCTTTGCCCTTTCTCTTGCACAGGTTTAGGAAATAGGCTGTGCAACTTACTGGCACTCAGTCAAATTCTGCTGTGGACCAGACGGCAAAAAATAGCTAAGAATTCAGGAGGGTTTGCAGTCTGCAGTTTTAACTACACAATGGCACCTGCCATACTGTGCCACTGTGCTCAGCAAACCACTTAAAATGGTCCATTCAGATTGCCATTACATTTCTCATTTTATTCTGCACTTTTAATACCTTCACTTACAGTCCAAATTATGCAATGCATTAAAACATCTTGAAAGTGGGAAACAAACAGGCGCCAAAAATTAGTTTCAGTAACCCTTGCTGTGTGGAAATTGAATAATAACACCCCCTGCAGAGGGGCAGAGATTTACAAGTAATCATATCTGTTTGTACCAACCATTCAGATCCCGGACAATATGTAAATACCAGGCTCCCTATAGTGTATCTAATAATTTGCCGATGCTTACTTCCAGCTAATAATTTTTTTCCTTCCCAAAACAATTTTATAAGCTGTAAAAGTTTAGTTGAAATCAGATTTGAAGCTTTGTGGATAAAAAGACAAAGGATTTGGGATTTAGCCCTACACACAACATAACTAAGTACTTTAAATGATCCCTTAATTAAAACCAAACCAAACCAGACAGCAAATCTGTACTACACAGCATGAAAACCTTTAAAAAATATATTAATCTATGAGTTAGCATTGCTGTATATGTTTCATTTTGACAAACATGAATTTAATAAAAGAAAACTTGAGAAGAATTTGAATCTTTGAAAGACTTGAGCTATGTTGTGCAATGCCTCTCATACATGGCACGATGCTAAGTTGTGGGTGCTAAGATCAGATAGAGGTTTGCAGCTCCAGAGTTGTGTGTGTACAAGAAGTGTATGTATTTTATTGGTGTGGTAGGGAGAAAAGAGACAGTTACCTTTAACCATTCACCTGTCCCTTTGTAACTTTAAATCTCTCAGACTAATACACAATAATAGAAACTCCAACAGATTTTTCCTTTTTTCCCTCTTTTTTCTCAGTAGTTGTCTCAGCTACTGATAACTTCCACATCTTTTTGTTCACTTTAGATAAAATACAGTTTTAGCAATTTTGCCTTTAAAAAGAAACAGAGCTCACGATCAAAAGTATGTTACAATGACACACGCATACACACCCACTCAACTCTTATCAAGATGCAGCCACTGTATCTCATCTGCACACTAACAACCCCATCATGCCCAGCTTGCTCACTTGCAATATATCCTGGTTTCTAGCTTCTCTGCTTCCAGGAGAGAGGTTTCATGCTATACTTTCCCACAGGCAAGAGAATTTTTATATATCTTTCAGGTTTTCTTTGAAAGATTCCTCATCTTTCACTGACTGAGTCAACATAAAGCTTTTCCTGGAAATATTACAGCCTTTATTCCTGCCAGCTCCATCTCCCTTCTGCCTACTCACTGCTAAACACAGCCACTTCCAGGTAAGTTTGGGAAAGTGAAAATAAAGTAAACCCCAATGTTGCTGTGCTGTATATCATTTTTACTATGCAAATGATTGTTTAGAGAAGAATAAAAGGCTGTAAATATTTTGAGAAGTGGGCCCCCAGCGCCTCTTCACTATGCCAAACGGCACCGTGTGCTTCGTAATTATGTAATAGAGAATACCAGCTGGTTTGAATTGTTCTCAGGGGCTTTGGATGGTATCGAAATGCTCAGCTCCCCCAGCGAGAGCCATAATCAAGCAAGTAATACCGTAAAGTCAGACCAAATTGACATTGAGTTGTTGGCTCTTAACACACTTTAAACCAGATGTTAATGCTGTACACTGTGATTTTAAAGTTTTTTTGGTTTTTTTTTTTTTTTCTTCCATAAAGCATTATTTCTCTGACAAAGCAATGCTCTGGTAAGTAGACACTCTCTCAGAAGTTGCATTTTCTATTTTCTGAAGAGACAGGTACCCAGAGGTTTATTTTCCACTGTTACAGCAAGGAATGGAAGGGGTACTTGCTTTGCCTTCACAAAGTAATGTAGGGAGGCAGCAAACACACACATTGTTATGTATGTGGCATGACAATTGCTGAAAGCAAAGTCAAGGGAGCAAACTTGTCAATTCTTAAGTGGCACTAACTGAAAAGAAGTGGCAGCTGCTTTTTGTTAACATGTAAAAATAGACAAGAGTCTCCATTTACAAAATTTTTGCAATTCTTTAGATCTTTACAAAGCAATAGCCACATAGAATTTCTTCAGAGCTTGTTGTCTTTAGCTCTTTACTAAAATGTAGTGTGAAACTAGTCACAAAACTAAAGCCTATAGTATTATATTAATCTTGTGCAATCTAGTATAGAAGCTGAGAAAGCTTTCAAGCTGTTGGCACAATAGCTACTATCCTTCTGAAGCATCACAATTAAACCTCTCCTTTCCACAGAGATTACAGCTTCCTTCATCGTATTATTAATAATTTTTTTACAATGCTGAGACAACTTTCAATCTTTATGACATGCAAAGGGAAGGAGTTCTTTGCCTCACTGCACCCTCAAAGGTCAAAGACCTGTAAGTCAAAGAATGAATAATTTGTCATGTTTTCTACACCTATGAATATTAGTGAAGCTGGACATAACTGGAGCAGGTGCTCTTCTTTCTGTTTACAGTAGCAAGTGAAAAAACACATATATGACCTCCAGGGGGTATCTAATGCAACAGTAAGGCTGTAGTAACAGAAAACTCCACTTTGTAGTACTGACTGGAGGCCCAACAATCATGGCGCAGCTCACTACCCTGGTGCTCAGTAGCCAATCCTCCTACGCAACCAACTAATTCTTTACACAATGCTCACATGAATCTTATTCACAACTTGTAATTTTCTCACAGTATTAGCCAAAATCTGCCAAGTCTCAAGGACCCAAGGACTGAATCATGGCTGCCATGATCATCAGATCAGTCCATGTTCCTCTTCATCGTTCCTCCCCTCCTCATAGCCTTACCAGTTTGCCACTCTGATCCCTTGACAGCCATTTGGCTCATTTTAAGCTGCTTTGCATGTGGCCGTCTGATCCGAGATGTGGGAAACATAGAGTGTCAGGAGATTATGGGTGCTGTTAAACAAAACTACTGTGTAGATCATACAGTTCAGCAACTGTTCAGCTAAAAGAAAATGAGGAACGCAAATACCACAATGTGAACCATAGTGACGTTTGCTCCTTGAGACACTAATATAGCACAGATTTTGTACAAGCATGTAGCAAGTCTTCAATAAAATCATTACATTATAATACCCTTTTATCCTCTTAAATTAGCACTAGAAAATGTTTTACATATTATCAAGTAGCCTCCTTCCAGATAGTGATGTTAAAGCAGCAAATAGACAAGCCCTTCAGTAACAGGAATAAGCACAAGCAATTATATTATCAATTATTCAGATGGATAACTGCTTTAAAGAAGAGAACACAGCTGCTTTAATAATTAATAAAATTCAGGACACTAACAAACTACACTGTCACTTATAGCCTACTGGGCAAATATTTTTTGGAGGAATATATAAAAACAAAGGAGCATGTAATAGACTTCTGCTGGGGTTATAAACAGATTTTATCAGCATTTCAGGTTAGATTGCACTTTCAAAGTTACTTTCCACAACAAACTTCTATGCAAAATAAACTTTTTCTAAAAAAGAATTATTGTACTTCAATAGTTAATATTTTGTTTTCTGCTATTTTTTGAGTGTATCTTTTTGAAATTGTTTTTCTTATCAGTTGCATTATTTTCAATATATCAAAAAATAACTTTAAATCCTTCTCCCAACTGTGTATGTCTGTAAAGAATCCATAACAAAATGGAAATTGGCAGTCTTCCAGGTGACTGGGTGCTGAGATAAATCTCTTGCTTGGTGCTTGCTGGAATTCTAAGAAAGTAAGTACAAGAAGATATCCATTCATCTCTGGTATTCATAAAAAAAATTCTCTTGAGGGGCTTAACAAACGTGGTTGCACTTATATTTTTGTACCTAGGTAACTAACCCTAGTTTCCACCTGGGTTTTATTGGTTTTTGTTAGTTCCATTTATCCAAGACAGAGGGAGGAATAAAGATTTTTGGCCAGAAGAGCACTCAGGATTTTCTTGACAGGAATAGACTCCTAAATCTAAGAGGTGTGGCTTTTTGGCACGAATAACAAACAGCTCTCTTTGAAGGCATTTGTTATCTTTTAAAATAACTGAAGATAGGTTTTTATTCAATGTCTATTAAAGAATGGAAGAATCTCTAATTTAGCAGGATGGTTCTCAATCATTTAAGATTAAAATCGTTACTACAGACCTGTGTCTATGCAAGACCAAGATCTTGTGTCAGGTTCAATTGGTGTAATTTCAAGAATTAACCTGGAGCTGATCAGAGCTACAGTTTTACTGCTTGTATTTTCCCTCTAAAAGGTAGTTATCCCCCAGGTTTCCTCCCTGAATCATCTCCTACAACCATGTTTCACTGATTGCTTATGATTCAAGGACATGACTGTGCAGGAAATTCGTCACAGCAGGCTGGAGGGGTGTTCCATTTATGTTTGAAAAGCTGCTGGCTCCACAGTAATATGTCTTCAGACTTACTCCAGCACAGAAACTACAGAGAAAATAGCTTCTCAGAAAATATCAACACCTGACTTCCAGAGGGAGTAAAAAGCAACATGACTTCTCATGATGTGAAGCCTGGCCTATTGATACAGGGATATTTAGAAAAGGAGATGCACATGGAAGCAATTTAACTACACTGAAGTTTAAAGTAATAAAAGCTTGTTTCAGAAGATACACACAATTTCTATTTCCAACTGTAACAATCGGCAACAGCAATGTGTGATTTCTTCGGCTAAACTGATAAATACAATTGTTTTGCTACTTTTGATACCGAAAAAAAATAATCCTTGACTTTGGAATTATTTATTAGAGCTGCTTTTCTCATAATTTTAGGACTTCATTTAAAATTAATTAGAAAATTCTAGACAAATAAGAAAATATTAAATTTGGCACTGCTTTGGTGAACCTAAAAATAAGCAAATTTGATTTTTATTCAAGCGCATTTACACAGGGAATGAATTGGAACAAATCATAGAAATCAATTGGTTGATATTTCTCCCTTTCTACCCTCATTTCCCCAAGGTCTGTAGCTAATGCCAAATTCACACCAGCAACTCAAACCATTCTACAACAAATAAATCATGTTTAATAGTAGTTGAAAACACTTTTTCTCAGGATGAACAGCCAGGAGTTTCAACCTGCTATATTCTATTTTTTTCATATACTGTACACCTGCAGGCTAAAGGATATATTATCAGGACTTAAGTATGTATGTCTCTCTCCAAATAGTCATCTCAAATTGATTACTGGAGTATGTATTTAGGGCCTAAGTTGCAACTTAAAATTACTGAAGGACTCAAAACAATCTTAGAAGACGATGATAAGCAATGTTACACAAGAAGGCCTGACAGAGAGTAGACATATGCTATGATACCCTTATGAAAAGATCAGATACTTATTTCCATGGAATTAACAGGAAATGACTTGACAAAGCAAAAGGAAGAGATATATTTTTTTCCTCTTCTGAGTGTGCACTTGTAAAACTGTCACATCTTGTCATGATCAGAGGGGGAAAAAAGCCCTCACAAACTTTCTGTAAGAAATTTTTTCAGCCTCCTTGATCAAATACACCTAAAATATGTTTGGAAGTACTCATTTATTTGTTATTTATTTGCCTTAATTTTCTGCATGGAGTTTGGACTTTTTTCTATGGGCATCGCTTTGCATCTATTTACACTGCATTTCATCTGGCATTTCACTTCTCAGTCACTGATTTTTCTAAGTTCATCTTGCGGTTTTTTACTGATGAACCTTATCTTCACAATGCTGAATTAAATTTAATATCATCGACAGACTTGGTCACTTCTTTATTCATTCTAGTTATTTCTATTCCTTGATTTTGTCTTTTGATCCACCTGTCTACGCAAGGAACTGTATAGGCAGCAACGCTTTAGTTGCTTAATTCCCTTAAAACTTTTGGGAAAAATCTTTTTGAAGGCCACTTGGAAATTCTGACACTCCCCTTTACCCACTTACTTGCTGACAACTTTGACAAATTCCAGTGTCTTCGTCAGTCAAGCACTCCATTTAAAAAAACAACCATAAATGCTCATCATATTTATCTGTATGTCCATTAATTCTATTTTTACCACAGTTTCTATTCATTTCCCTGAAAATTGAATTTGTCTGTTACAGGCTAACACCTGTATAAATTACAGGTCTATATTAACCCTGACTTCCCAGAAAGGCTTTTCAAAAACTGGTGGAACTGCTGCACCTTCCAATCCTCAAGTACCAGTGATTTATGTGATGAATTATAGGCTGCTGTTAGTTACACAAAAATGATGGCTAAATACCTTTTAGAAATGAAACAAAACAAGTCAAGTCATTTTCAGCTAATGATGCGTCTAAAGCATTTAGAGCTGTTACTCTACTTTCTGTCAACTGCACCTGACTGCATATGTACTTTATCTACTTAAAATCAAAAGCAATATCCCTCTTAATTATCCAAAGACAGAAATTTTCTGATTTACTGATCAAGCCCAGGAACCGGTTTGTATGCAGTATCTGCTAGTATGTCTCTTTCATTAGTGGCAAAAGCAACCCCAAGAGCACAAACCTCGAACAGCATCCTTCTCAAGAAATCCTGCTTAAATTTAATTGCTTATGATGACTTCCTGTTGTTTCCAGACTTTGCTGTAATTAAGTTCATATTTAATTATAATTGAAAATAGCTAAATTTCCATGAGAATGCTGTTTAGTTGTGAACTTTTGTCACCCTAAAGGCATCAAACCTAACACTGAAATGGATTTAACAGAACTGAGCATATCTGATGTAGATACCCGTCACCTATGTCAGTGCTTCTCAATAAACCCATTTAAACGATTTCGTTTCCCTGTCTCACCAGCAACCCATCTGGGCCACTTCTAAGAAATACGAATTTAAATTATGTACAGAAAATATCCATTAGCCATAATGCAATGTTATCTACAAACAATCATACTGGGTTAGATCACTCTTTGTGAGTAGAACATTTGTTCTACTATGCAATAAATGAGGAATACATGACTGTAGATAATATATCCACATAGATTACCGAATCGTATTAATATATTGGAAATATTCTGTACATACACAATCTCATTTTATCCCGGTTACAAAAGTTGTCTCTAATAAAGACACAATAAATGGCATGTGACTGAAACAGCAACAGATTTTCTACCAGCCTTGATTCAAGGAGGGTTCTCTATGCTTCAACAAGCAGAGAAAGATGGTTTTCTTCCTTGCATCAGACACAAGCAAGTAGATGCTTTTGTGTATTTGTCTCCTGACAACATTTCATCTTAATACAATCTGGTCACAGCAGCTACTGCAGAAAATTGCTCGCAGTTTGCTGGCACCATGGGAGACCATCATTACTGACAAGATTGAGAAACCCGTCAATGACAACTCAGGACTCAATCTAACTGTAGCATCCAAGTGCTGTGCTTTTTTTATTAGGGCTATTTTCTTGCATCTCTTTAATTCTTATTCATGTCCATTGGTCCTTGCAATTCAATACAATAAAGGCTCCAGCTCAACTGAACTCAATCTCAGAAATCATCAAAAACTAAGATTTATGCAGTGCTTTTTAGAAAACCTTATGATGGTGGTATGAAGTGAGGAGGTATGAGCTCTTCTTCAACAGTATTACAAAGATGTTCACCTATCTCCTCCACAAAGGAATCACAAAGGGCAGCCTACTCTGTATCATGTTGTCATGACATAAGTCACTTTCTCTGTGGATGCTTGGCAGAAACCAGGTACCACCTGTGCCAGCATCTTTGTTCAATAGGTTTGTTTGTTTGATTGAAACTCATCCGTTATATTGTAATCTCAGGTTCGTAAACTCCAAATCATACAAAGCCATCACTGCTTTTAAAAATTATTCTACTAGAGTA
This sequence comes from Nycticryphes semicollaris, assembly GCA_013400055.1. NCBI lineage: Eukaryota > Metazoa > Chordata > Aves > Charadriiformes > Rostratulidae > Nycticryphes > Nycticryphes semicollaris. The sequence continues at coordinate 58,541 of VXBJ01005418.1, read as the reverse complement.
CAAAAATATACTTTTGAAAATATATGACTTGCTGAGCTTGCAAATGCCACATAAGAGCCAACAGAAAACAAGAACCAAAACACATAGTTCTACTTTTGGCTTTTTTTGTTATTGCACATGGTATTCTATACCTGCCAGAGAGAAAGACACTAATATTCTAGAAACAGGACAAAATCCTTTTCATGAACGTGGTGTAAGACACAAAGATTCGTACTGTCTTCAGCTGAAGTTTATACACCTGTCATTCCTATGCTGCAGCAGTTCTCTGTTTTATCTGCAGTACAATTCTTTTTTTTTTTTTTAAATTCAAATCTACTATTCCATAATGTGGCAAAAGCATACAGCTACCATTTCCCAAAGCAGAGTTAATCAAATCCGTAATCAGAATCTCAATTACGTATGTGTAATAAATAAATGTGGAATTCTTCTTACTTCCTGTTTTCTTATACTAAGCATCAGTCCCTATTTGAAGGATCTCCCAAAAAAATACCTCCCCAGTCTCTCACTGGTAAGTAGTAGGGCATTATAGCTTTTGATTTTCATCAGTTATGGAAAAAAAAATCTCTTGAGATTGTTTCCAAATTTAGTGCAGATTCCAATTTCTGAGTATCCAGTTTGGAGTATTAACTCTCTGTGGTTTTATGGGTTTTGTTGGTTTTTTTTTTTTTTGGTTATATAGTACGGCACAGAAAAGAGGTTAGGCAGGAGGGTGCTGAAGATAGCTCACAAGATTTTTGAAGATATTTAAGAAATTATTTGTCTGGCTTGCTTTTGTAGCCTAAGGCTTGTTCCATCCCAAGTGAAGTCATCACAGACGAGCTTCATTATGGACATCACATTAAGCTATAATGTCATTAAACAAGCAGAGTGAATTAGGCCAATGCTAAGAAACAATTCCTCTCTCTCTTTCATCATTACATTACACAGATCCAAAAAGAGATACCAGACAGATCATGGTCCTAAGCCAGTATTGGCAAACACGCTAGCAACCCAGCAAGACAGAGCCAAACATTCATCTGGGAAAGCGATACTGTGCAAATGGAAAAACACATCAGTGTGCTAGGGTATGCTGACCTGTTCTGAACCATATGTTCAGACGACTCTCAAACAAAGCACGTAGCAAGACCTAGTCATTCTTTATGTAAGTAAAATAAATGTAAAAAACGCAACAAATAAAAACATGTCCGGCACTTAATTACAGTCAGGAAATAGAAGAAGTAGGCATAGAGTTAAAAAAGCCAGGATGGTTTTTTTACCCAAATTCATTTCCTTATATGATATTTTTATTTTTCTAGCCCAAATCTGTTTTTAATCTTTAGACTGTACAATGTTCTTTTGCCTCTTTATATTCCTCATTGTGATCTTTTCTTCACTAAAATTTTTGAGTGATACAATGGGATTATTACTACTACTCATATACCTAGGATTTTATTTTTTTTTATTTATTTCTGGTGCTTCCAACTATTACTTTTTCTCAATTTTTAGGATGTATTTACAATATTCATGTGGTTTTTTACTTTTTGCAAAAAAAAAGAGAAATATTTATACAGGACAAAGATTTCACTTTAGCTTACAGGTTTCTTCTTATCAAGTACATTTAAACTTGTACCGAACAGTACTTACACTGAAATGGTGGAAAACACAGTATTTAAATATTACAATTTATACTGACTTTTGAAGCCTCAGATTTGAGTATAAACGATGATAAAATTGTCAGTTTCACATAGATATGCATATGCACACATACACATTTTTCATTGTTTTACCTGAAACATCTTAAAGATATAAAAGCCTACTCAGAAAACTTTAGGTTATTGTTTATTAAAACCACAATGTTTTAATTCACCCCTGTATTTGCCCTCTCTGCACTTACCCCATAATTGTTACTACTTTCTTCTTTACCTGCAATCTGATTTTGAGCAAAGTTTAGTTTCAACATGGCTTATGCTGTGGAGGACCAGTACCCTATGTAAAAGATGAAAAATCTGAATTCTAATTCTGGAGAAAACAGTGTGGTTAAGATCCAGCCTCTTTACCTGCATCTTCTCTCAGTGTCCCCCTGACAGAATAGTTCCATTTTTTCTATCATCTAACTTGATCACCTGTGGCAATCACTCTATCCTGGGAGCAAAATATTTACGCTCCAGGGAACATGTTTTTTTTTATAATGGGGAGAATATTTATTTAGCATAGAAAAGTGTTGAGCCTTTAACAACTTATACAATAGAATCATAGAATCATTGAGGTTGGAAGAGACCCCTGGGATTATTGAGTCCAACCACCTGCCCTTCTCTACAAAGTTCTCCCCTACACCATGTCCCCCAACACCACACCTAAACGACTCTCAAACACATTCAGAGATGGTGACTCAACCACCTCCCTGGGCAGCCTATTCCAGTGTCTGACCACTTTCTGTGAAAAATTCTTTCCTAATGTTCAGCCTAAACCTACCCTGTTGCAGTTTGAAGCCATTCCTTCTTGTTCTGTTGCTAATTACCTGTGAGAAGAGACCAACACCAACCTCTCCAACACTCTTTCAAGTAGTTGTAGAGAGGGATGAGGTCTCCCCTCAGCCTCCTCTTCCTCAAACTAAACAGTCTCAGCTCCTTCACTCGCTCTTCTTAAGATTTATTCTCCAGTTCCTTCACCAGCTTCGTTGCCCTCCTCTGCACTCACTCCAGCACCTCGACATCTCTCTTGTGTTGAGGTGCCCAAAACTGAACATGATACTCAAGGTGTGGCTTCACCAGTGCTGAGTACAGGGGGACAATCACCTCCCTACTTCTGCTGGTCACACTATTTCTGATACAAGCCACGATGCCATTGGCTTTCTTGGTCACCTGGGCACACTGCTGGCTTGTATACAGCTGCTTGTCAATTAGAAATCCCAGGTCCTGTTCTGCCAGGCAGCTCTCCAGCCACACTTCCCTAAGCCTGTAGCGATGCATGGGGTTGTTGTGGCCGAAGTACAGGACCTGGCACTTGGCCTTGTTGAAGCTCATCCCGTTAACAATGGCTCATCAATCCAATCTATCCAAGTCCCTCTGCAGAGCTTCCCTGCCCTCATGCAGATCAACACTCCCACCTAGCTTAGTGTCATCTGCAAACTTACTGATGGTACACTCTATATCCTTGTTGAGATCATCGAGCAGCATGATGAAATAAGGTATCGCTCTGTGGTCCAAGGAATGGGACCTGATAGCTACAAACTATACACAGTCTTAAAGTAAAGTAATTCTAAGAGTTACTAGGAATATCAGACTTTCGAAAGGGATATTTTTCCTGTGGTTGAAGACTACAAACCATGATTAAAATTAGGGACGTGCCCCATTAAAGTTGAATCTCTAGAATCTACAGGTCTTCTTAAGGAAATCTAGCATTCAAATCAGAAAGGAAAAGAAAAACACTTTCTTCCTTAAAAAAAAGGTTTGAAAATTATACTATTAATGCTTGCATCCAATATATCCTGCATATCCTAAATCTCTCAGGAGAACAAACATACTCTTGTCCTAATCAATTTTATTTTTTCAAACAGGAAACAGTGGACTCCACAGGTTAAATGTGATGATACTTCTTTAAGTTCGAAAAATCCCAAAACAACAGAATAAAGAAAAAACTATTAAAATCCAAAGCTACAAAATTAACTGTTCCTTAACCTGAGGTACAGTGGAACTGTATGAACTTCCCCCACTGGAAGGACATAGCATTTTTTTTGTCAGTGTGAGATGTGTCTCTGCCTGTTGAGACAAAGGCAGAGAGAGAAGCCAGACACAGAGAAGCATGAAGGTAGCGGCAGGAACAGGGGCTTTAGATAGCAAGTGTACTACTTATGAGGCAAAACCACAATTGCACTGCATTTCTGCTCATTGCAGCAAATACCGTATTTATTTATGAAATTATCAGATTATATGCCACAAATCTGTACAGAAATACTGCAAATCTCTCCCACAACACAGTTCAAATTCTTTTCCCCAAAATCACTCTATAGCACTGGGATATGCACACATGCTTAATCACAGATACACAGCAATTCACCTGTGCTCAGTCTAATTAACAATTCCTGGACACAGGAAAATATTAATAGAACCTAAGCTGTTCAGGCTGGACAAATAACTTGTGGAGAAGGTTAACAAAATGCTGGAATATATTAAGTAAGGTGGAGTTCAGAAGCTAAAATTGGATTGCTTAAGAACGTTTTCCATACGTTGAGAATACGAACAGAAAAGAACGTACTGCCACTGCCCTTACATATTTTTAACTGCTCACTCTTCCTCATGACAACAAAAACGACTCATGTGCAGGACATTTTTCCCCCATTATGCTAATCCTTTCCAGTCAAAACAAAAGCTCTGGAAAAAATCTGTCTAAAGCAAATGTCTATTAGAAAGTGCCCTGTCCACATATGGTGGAATTAACTGAAAGGAAAATTACTTGACTTGTGAAGCTACCCAGTATCACTGAGTTTTAGGTAAATGGGCACCGTAATTTCATTCACTCCTCAGGTGTTTCTGGGGGCAGTAGTTTATTCCCATCTGCTACCTGTGAGATAAGAATCACATTGGTCATGCCTCTATTGCTTGAAGCTGATTCTGGCTGTCTTTTTATAACTTGGAAAGAGATAATAAATAATCACACATACTTTTAAAGCAGTGAGAGACTGCCATTAAAAGTATTCAACATATGTCTAGTTGCTCAACTAGGATAAAGGCAGTCTGTCTTTAACACAAATCTAATTAAAACTAGCTAACATAGAGTGTCTCCAGAGTATGCTGAGGCAATATGGAAGATATGCACTTTTAAAATCCCTGGATTTAAATCTAGGAGAGCAAAGAATGCAAAAGAATGTAGGAGTACTTTCAATGAAGTTTAGAATCCTAACTTCCCCCCCCCTCCCCTCTCCCCCCCTCCTTTTACAGGTAGGTTCTTAAGCTATTTGGTCACATTTGACAATTTCAGCTTTGGTCTGTAAGTCAGGTCTTCCAGTTGGGTCTCAGATTCTGTAGACATCCCAGATGAGTAACCTGGTTGATATAATCACAGATATTATGTGACAGAAGAAATGGAGCTTTACATAATTCCTGCTCTTCAGAAGACCCAGGAGGCTCTTGTGAAGAAGCACATTCTCTATTAAGCAGAAATGACTGAAAATGGACCCTTAAATAAGGGTCTCTCTCAAGCACTGTGGTCCAGAGTGATTTCTGCATAGCACCTAAAATCAGGAAGAAAATGAAACTTAATACAACCTGAGTAGGAAGGATGGAAACATTTGGATCTATGGAAGGCAACTGCAATACCACGTTCTGTATTTTAAGGAATAGATGCTGGTGAAAAGAAAAACATGCTGAGAACAGTCTGATAGCAGCAGATTCCTGTGTTCTTGGTGTGTTTTGGTTGGCAATTATACAGAAGGAGCTAACTGGTCAAGTCCATGAGCTTTCAGCTGCGGAGAGTTATACCTCATGTAAGACTGATACATTTGTTTTAAAACCTTTACATTTTAAGCTTGAGGAGAGAATATCAATTTAACCTTGAGAAAGGTGTGTGGCTGATCTAGGCTGAAAAGCTGTTTGCAACTCTGAGAGGACTAGCTGAAATAAAAAAGACAACTCTTGATCAGGCTACAGGACGGAAATCTCAGAAGGTGATTTTGAGGAGACTTAGAGTTAGTCCTTTACAAGCTAATTCTCATTTTCCCAACAGACACCAGGTTGACCAGACTAAAGTTTCTGGCCCCACAGGCAAGAATAAAAATGCAAAGGTATCACAATGAAGGGCTAGAAGGAAAAAAACATGTGGAGATGGTTCAATGTATATTTAATAATACGTGAAGCTTGCACAAAGTGACATAATCAGAATAATGTAATAAAGCAAAAAAATAGAAGGGATGCCATTTATATTTATGAAAGGATACCAATATGCAGAAATCAACTGACATACAGAAGGAGTGGTGGCAGCACTGTAACTGTGTGACAGCATACACCAATTGCCTACAGTCCATTAAGGCTCCCAGTGTAGGTGTGCTTAGACTGTGTACTTTTATGCCCACTCTTCATTTTCAGAAATGCAGTCAAGAAACACCTCAATTTCAGTGTCCTAGCTACACAATAGATCTCCTGAGAAGCACCTTAGTCTGTGGAGGGGTATCTATCTGTCATCTAAGCTCTGGTATACTTACCTCCACTTAAGCTCCCCAGGGAAATAAAGTCAGTAGATGTCTAGAGAACATATCACTTGCAAATGATTGAGGCAGCCTCCACTGACTGAAATGAGAAGCTTGTACTGGGCAGACGAAGCCATGCGTATCGCTGTGGGTCACTCAGTAGTTAGCTCAGTTGCTGACAGAGGCAGGACCTAGGTGTTCCCAGCCTGAGAGTATTTGAGCCCCACCACTCAGGAGTGCCCTGCTCATCTGACAAGAGGTAGGACTGAGAAGCAGCTGCCTCCTCTCAGAACTGGGAAACTGAGAATGGAAGAAGCAAAGGTCTGAAGAGAAAACGAGAAAGAGAAAGGCTGATATAGTAGCCCCGTTCCCATTCAAGGCTCATCGCATACACCTTAAAAGAGGTTTTGAGAACAGCAACCAGCATCCTGAACTCCCAGAGGAATTTTCTCTTCACTAAGATACGTGTTGTGTATTTGACACTTACCTTTAGATTTAATAGCCTACTATTACAGCAGACTATAGTTTGCAAGTTGCAAGTACAATTTCCTAGGAAACCACCACAATAACTTATGGAAGCCTAAGCAGCAGTTTAAAGTGCTCATAGTCTAGTCTGCTGGACCGTTTGAGTACACCAATGAAAAACCAGCAATTTATGAATGCTTAAATTACATAGGTAGGAGAGGATGGGTCAAGGTCGTACTTCTCTATTCTGTGTTTTCAATTTTATACCAAAATAAAAAACGATAGCTCTCCAAATTTTTATATGTCATTCAGTTCTGCTGCTGACTTGCTGAAAAACTTGAACTTTATTCTCATGGACTGACTGAGAAAACAGTCTGAAGCTGCATTTTCCTTGATAGTTCAGATCTCATCAGGAAGTGTCCAGTTGCTGAGTCAGTAAGTTTTTTAAAAAGCTTCTCCATAAAGCGTCTCTAATACTGGATTACTTCCAGTCTACTTTTTTGTTCCCTTGTTGAATTATGGGGCATGGATTTTTCAAACAAAGCCCTCGCTGCCTGCCATTAATCCTTTTGGGTAAGCAAATCAGCAAGTCTTTTAATCGCTGGGATTGATACAACCACTCCTAGCAAAGCATCACAAACCATCTGCCAATTTCACAACTATCAGATCCAAGAGTGAATGAAAGGACAAGATAAACAGCATGGTATGGAATGCCACAGCTGAATAAAAAATTAGAACTACCACAAGGGACATGGATTACTGCTTTGTTGTACCACAGTCCACAGAGCAGTTGAAACTCAACACATTATTCCTTTTATGGTAACCTTTGCTCCAAACTACAAGTTTAAGCATAAACATATTTCTATGTATTACAAGAACAGAAGAATGTGGTCACACACCTCACAAATATGAATACAACATATAGCTTCACAGGCTACCTTTTCCCATTGCTCACAATCATGCTACATCTGAAACATCACTTCAAAAAAAAAAAAAAAAAGGTAAAGTCAAACTAAACAAAAGATTTTGTGACTTCTCACTCACAAAATGTTGTAATCTGTGTCCTATATAGTTATATAAAACAAAAGCTGCTCAATAGGATATGAAATATTCCTTCAAAAATGATGACAGGCCAGTCTCACAGTAGACTAGTTGCTAAAACTAGGTGCAAAACAAAACCTAGGGCAGGTCTCTCTTGAAACAGTCAAATGAATATGAAGGATGGGAGGGGAGGGGAAGAACGGTCACAGGCTTCCCTCTGCACATTTGGATTGGAATAATTTATCCATTGATTTTTTTAACATACCTAATCCTTCAAGAGAAAATAATAAAGGAGAAAAAAATGTGAACTACATTAAAACCTAAAATAACTGAAAAAAAAAGAATATGCCTAACAACTCAAAAGAATCAATTCTAGCTTCAATCAGAACAAAGGAAACAGCTTGGAGCACAGCTCAAATGTACTGGCAACCCCTGGGGCCCCTTCTGAGCCTCCCCGGACGTTGCAAAGCTCAAAATACCTACCTCAAGCTTTTCCAGAGTAAATTCAGTACTCAAAGACCCAACTATTTAACAGTTACAACCAGGGAAAAGAGAAAAAAAAAAACCAAAAAATGGCCAGCAGTAAATAGAAACTGTAAAAATTAGAATTGCTGTTTCTCTCCCCCTTCTTCCAGGGGGATATTTTCACCTCGACAGACAGCAGCTGCATTAAAAGTTTAGAAACAGCAATTGATTGGGCATTAATCACAGATAACAACTGACAGGCATATACTTCCAGTGGGAGGAGAAGGCAGTGAGAAGGGAGAGACCCTCTTCCATAGTTTTGTTCTTCCCCAAGCCTCTGGCACCATGAAAAACAGCCGTTCAGTCACTTGGCTGGGCAGGATCCCAGTGCCATTCCTCAGGGCTGAGGAAACACCCACTGCTGGCATGGCAGATGCAGGCAAGACTTTCTTAAACTGATGCTCAACAGGTTATGGAAAAAAAATAAGATGCTGTTGAACAGCCCTGCCTGAACTTTCAGAAGGGTGTCAGCCTGGACCTGCAGCTCCTCAGTGGATTCCTACGGCTAAGGCACACTCCACGGGGAACTCTGCTGGCCATCACCTCTTTGGGATCTTCCAATTCAATATATCATGCCCCTCTGAACATTCAGAGAGAGGACAGTCTCCTTTCTGGATCCTGACTAAGAAGGGGCACCAAATGAATTGGAAACACAGGTTCCCTCCATGATGCTGAATGGCCAGAAGCTGAGCCAATTGTGTTCACACCACTCAGGACCCTCCATCACAGTTTTGCATGGGGCAGAGCTAGCTGGAGAGGCCAAAACGATGCCTGGGGCTGTTCCTAGGAGCAATGTGGAGGTCCTTAGCAGAGGTCATGTCCTGGGCCTCTTATTATCTGTATAGACATATCTATAGAGAGCACAAGGAACATTCTTACTGAGAAAAAAGCCCCAAAAGCATTAAACCTGGGGATTTTTGTTTGCATTTTTTCCTAAAAAGCACCAAACCATTGTTGGCATGATGCAAAAGTTTGGCCAATGCTTTCAAATTTGGATGGCCAAGTTACATACAAATGGAAGTAACCTGATTTATAGAAATGGAGTTAATTGAATTTCTGCAATTTGGAGCCTCTGGCAATCAACTTAACATAGAATCATAGAACCATAGAATCATTTAGTTTGGGAAAATTTGTTACTTGGGAAAAAAGACCAACACCCACCTCACTATAACCTCCATTCAGGTGGTTGTAGAGAGCAATAAGGTCTCCTCTCAGCCTCGTTTTTCCAGATGAAACAACCACAGTTCCCTCAGCTGCTCCTCATAAGACTTGGGCGCCAGACCCCTCACTAGCTGCATTGTTCTTTCTTGGATGCTTATTTCTGATGTGTAAACATGGACTTAGATACTTGAGTACCCCAGTAAGAAAATGCCAGTATAACTATTCAATGTCCAAACAGAAGATTTTCATTAAAATTAGTTTACCTAATTCCAAGTCTTGAAGGACATTTATCTGCAGGACACATGCAAAACCTATTTCCATTAAAAACTGGTGATACTCACTTAAAAAATATCTGACTTCAAAGGCAGAAGCGATTCAGCAGGCTAAGAGGTAACATTAGCACAGGAGAAAGCTATGCAGATGTATTTATTTATTGGCAACTATGTCTGAGAAATCAGAGCAAATCAATCAAGAAGAGAGGGAGCTACTAGATGCTGACTGTCTAAGACCATTAAATCTATTTATTGCACACAAGTACAATTTTTAACAACAGTTTGTGATATTTTAAGTTTAAGACTACCTTGGTTTACACTATTTATTTATTTATTATCTGAGGAGTCATTACTGGATGCACTGGGCAATTCGTAGAAATTAATGACCAATGAGATAAACATAGACTACCTTGAGGTACTAAGCTTTCCAGATGACAGAAGTACCCCTTTGAGGAAATTTATAGAAATTTTACTGCAATAAGAAGCTCAGAAATAACTACTTTGTGCTTTTTAGAACTGCCATTTTTTGAGAAAAGCTACACATTTGTTTGTTTTTACCCTTTCCTAAAGCCTTTGAAAGACCTTCCCGATGTGCTGGGTCTTTTTGAAGGCCTTAGGCTCTGAAACTTGGCACATTCAGGGTCAATTACAATTTCTAATGTTCTGCCAGCAGAACCTGCAGTTTTAAGCATCAGGGGGGATATATGCTTTGTTAAAATGGGTCAGCCGGTCTGCTCTGATGGGAGAAAAGGCTTTGGTATATTCATGGAAGGACCAAGCTATGATCTGGCTTCAGGTCTGTTATTATCTCTTGAATTTTGAAGTCATCATTATTGTTAGATTCTGTGAAATATTATATAAGTAAACCCAGAAAGTTACAATATCAGACAGAGAGAGCCTCAAAATTCCAGAATGCTCCTCCTATTTTCTATATGTTCTACCTTTTTAACATTTTCCCAGTACCTTTTATCTTCCTCATCCCACGTTCAACCACTGTCTCTTCTTTCTGTAAAACAATAACGGTCCGTGTTCACACTTCATAATTTGAATTTTCATAGTTTTAAAATAATTCTTATTTGAGACTCCTGTGAAGTGTGAGAAAAAAATGACTATGTGTTGCAGAGTTCAAGATATGAAGCCCAGAAGGGTTGAAGGCCAAATCAGCTAATTACCAAATCAAAAGAAGACTGATTACCTTTGTACATGCAGACCAAAAATGTATTGCTTTCACATTAATACTGAGGCATTGCGCTAACAGTGGAAACCAGGCTGCAGAATAAGGTGGTTTGCTCTATAGTGATTGTAATAGTTATATGAATTGGAAAGGCCCTAAAATTGCTCTATTCTTAACTCATACCTCAACCAAGCCTTGTCCTCAACTCTGACAAGAAGGGGAGACAGGTACTCAGTGTAGCTTCATGACCCCATGTCAGGTTAAATCCGCTCTGTCACCCGAAGAAGAACTCTTGCTTTCCCCACACATCTTCATTCCTGTTTCCCATCCTTCCCTTAAATCAGCATATAATTTTTGCAAAGGTACTAAAACTCTTAAAAAAAAAAAAAATAAGACATAGCACTAATACTGATATAACTTGACAGACTAGAAAAACTGGAGGAAGAGCATCAATTAAAGTCACCATATTTACTGGCTGGTTTGTGTAGAATCCCTACATAGTCCAGGAAGGAAGGAGCAGAAACAGAGTAAGGAGCTGCCCAGGACAGTCCTGGGTTATGTCACATGGTCTTGTCATTTTCTTGATCTAAGTGCATGAAAAGGGCAGTTCATCTCTTCCCTGCACTCATTGCTTAGTGTTTCTACTCTCCACCCCCTCCATCTCCTTCAGAGCTTGACCAGCAAATCACTGTAAATTTTGAAGACAGAGAGATTTTCACTAGACCAAGTCTTGAAGCATTCACCTAAACAAAAGTCACTGCTGCTACACCAGGTTATTTGTGATTTACTTGAAAGATGCTGGATACTTCCAGGCACTTAAATAAAAATTATATATATAGTTTGGTATTCCTAGTTCCTGTAGTGAACCACTACAAAACTACGATTTACAATCAATGCCTTCACATCTCAAGAGAGTGCTTTGCCTTTTACTGGTGATTACTACTGAATAAAGTTGCTTAGATACTGAAAGGATGCATAAAAACCAATACGGTTGCTTTGTGAACTCTGAAGCCCTATTCTAAAGCCACGAAATGCATTTCCCTACAGTTACTGTGAATATACTTGAAAAGAACGTAGTCTGTTTTTTGTGAAAGAGTATTCCATGCCAAAAATAAGTGAAGATGAAAATTGCTATGCGATTAGAATCCTCACAATCAAGCACTCATTAGAAACTCAAAGGTAGCCTATATGTAGACATACATACACGTTACTTACATCTTTACATCTTACTTGGGGGGTGAATTTTGTATATCAACTCCAAATCCTTTGAAAACTTTCAAACATACCCTTACAGTAAGTGTATGACCTTGTAGGTTTATTCCATTTTACATTACAGTCATTTGCAATTGAAGATTAGACTCTCAGAGTGTAAAAAAAAGTCAGTCAGTGCAATTTTAGAGCATTTTAGTGCATTACATAAGCATGGGTAGAACTGCTCCTTTCATTATGTGAACATGAATAAGAAGTGACACTGTGACAGCTCCAGTATACCTCCTTTATCTTCCTCATCAAGGCTTTCTTCTCAGCTTTTCTCCACCACTTGTGTATTTCCACAGGCTTTTAAGCAAGCTACTGTGAAAACATGGAAATGACCTAGTTAGTCCTCTCTTGGATGGACATGCCTCTAACACATGCCCATACCTTTTGCCTCCCACATAATCTAAAACCCACTGAATCTTTCTAGTGACTAATGATGCCTGGTGGTCCTGGAGTTCTCAAAGGCACTATCATTTCTGGCACCCCAGAAACCAGGGGGATCAGTCATCCTTTTAAGTCCAGCCAGAGTAGGTCCTACTTTGTGGCTTCAGATATTTAGATACATTTTCCAAGAATGTATGCATAATAGGGCTAGGAATAAGCTCCAGCACCACTCTGAGATCTCTTTTTGTCAAAGTGGTAATTAATACCTTGTCTGGTGCTTTTGGCTCACACCAACTGGCACTAGTGCAATAGGGTAAGAGTCTGGTTTAGCTGGTAGCTGAGCCCAGGGACTGTTCTGAAAAGGCTGTGTGCATGAGATCAAGATACTTTTTGGAGGAAAATGGTTAGATATACGGGTACAAACTTTGTTGTGGTACTTCAGCTGAGTGACAAGGAATGGGGCCCATAGACACTGGCCCTAAATAATCTGCTTCTCTGCAGATGCACTAAAACTCAACGAGAAACACGGCAAGAAAGCAAAGAACTTAGTCTCAGAAATCAAGTTGCTTAACTTCATAACACCTCTGCCCGAACAAAATATATTGGAGAGTTATCAGACTGACAAAGAGCCATGAAAAGATGGCTTGATGCCTTTGCTAACAAGTTTCGTTGGACTATGCAGCTAAGGCTGCCTATGTGATTGCCTTTTAATGCAGAATATCTTTGCTTTCTCCATATTCCTCTTCCTCAAACACCCACACATACATATTCCCCTCTATTTTCTGTAAAGAGTGATCAATAAAGAGAAAATATCATTGTAACAGGGAAATGTGTTTCAGTCAAAGACCTTTTATTTCAGTAACTCCACTAGCTCTGACAAAATTTTTGCTGTAACCCACCCCGACAGACAGTGGAGATTACACTGCAATGGGAAGGGTGCAATGCAGAGCTGAGTCCTTGAAGGTTTGGCAGTTTACCAACCTGACACATTCTGATTACAACAAGGTATTACTTTTTCAATTTACTGAAGGGTTTTCTTCAGAATATTTTTTTGACCTAAGATTAACACTTTTATTGTGTTTTCTTCCTTATTCTATCTTGATACATATCCCTACTCATGATTTTGGATGGTTTTATTGAGAACCTTGCAGAATGGTTGGCATACACTATCCTCTTCCTTTTTGCTCTGCTTTTTTTTTAATAGAAAAAGCTTAAGATCCTCTAGAAGAACCAGGAACAAAGGAGAACCTTGCGTCAGTCTTATGAGTATGACAGAAGTCAGTAACTCTGCATATAGCAAGGGCACGTGTAGAGTCCTGCATCTGGGCAAGAACAACACCATGTAGCAGTGTAGGTTGGGAACTGACCTGTTGGAGAGCAGCGTAGGGGAAAAGGACCTGGGTCCTTGTGGAAAGCAGGATTACCATGAGCCAGCACTGTGCCCTTGTGGCCAAGAAGGCCAATGGCATCCTGGGGTGTATTAGAAGGGGGGTGGTTAGTAGGTCAAGAGAAGTTCTCCTCCCCCTCTACTCTGCCCTGGTGAGACCCCATCTGGAATATTGTGTCCAGTTCTGGGCCCCT
>VXBJ01005418.1:0-44514 GCA_013400055.1 Nycticryphes semicollaris | reverse complement strand
GGGCTGCCCAGAGAGGTTGTGGAGTCTCCTTCTCTGGAGACATTCAAAACCCGTCTGGATGCGTTCCTGTGTGACCTGCTCTAGGTGTTCTTGCTCCGGCAGGGGGATTAGACTAGATAAGCTTTCAAGGTCCCTTCCAATCCCTGATATGCTGTGATTCTGTGATTGATGTGGTAAGAAAAGACCTCTCAAGACTGGCTGTTTGTCTTTAAAAGTCCTCCCAATTCTTCTTTACCTTCTTCATCTTCTATTGTACTTCTAAATAAACCCCTGTAATCAACATACCACTTTTGCTTATGAAAATCTACACACCAGCTGTCAAGGAAAGCACTTGTGCTCAAAATCCTCATTTTAGAGCAAGCTAGATATCTGAAACTATGCCTATACACTAACCTAATAGCATGAGTAAAGAAAAAGACAATGCAACTTCAAAAACTAACCTTTCTTTAAAAAATGGAAATGGAAAATCAAGCTCGTACATAAAGATCCAATTATTAAACTAGCTACTGTAACTCAGGCAAAGGATGCCATGAATCCCTGTCTTCATTAACTAATACAAGTTTTAAATATCTGATGCATGTTTTGGCTAGCAAGCACCCACAGTAATGGAAGATGTTGCTGTTCCACAGCAATGCGTTACCGCCCTGGTGTCTGAGCTTACTGCACTGACCTGTGTTCTTCAGCCACTTGATGTGAAATCCAGCATGTTAGCCCAAGTTACGTTTCCATGACAGTAAAAAAATAAATCCTGTTAACTTTGCACTGGCTGAGGAACCCTCAGATGGGCTGCTGATGCAGCAGTCCAGCAGGAGCAGTCAAGTTACAGGTTGTTCTTAAGCTTTTGCAGCTGATTGCCACATGACATTCACTTAAGACTTTAATTGTAGGGCTGAGAATTAAATACAAGCCTACAATTTGTACCCCTAGTTTGCTCCTTTAGAAGCCAGGCTGCTCTCTGGAGCACTTTTTGGTCTACTTTGCAAGTATGACTGCTCGCAAGTCTAGAACCAGTCCTGCAGACCTTTCTACAACTAGCCCAAACTTAATACACAGGTTCAGATCTCTCAGTGATAAAAAAGTGGTTTTTTTTTTTAAATACAGTCACAGTATGGATTTCATTACCCAGTCTCTTCCTGCTACATAATCTAAACAAGCTAATTTAAACAAAGAAACTTGACAGTTAAGGTTTGCCCTGAGGCAAAAGCCCTAAGGAGATAAGGGTTGCAGAACTAAAGCTGTGACAATCTGTACAACACACATAACCATAAAAAAAAAAAGCATGATGGAGTGAAATCATCAAGCACCTGAAAAGCAAAAAATAAAACTCCATTCTCTCCATCAGGAGTTATCAGTACATTTCCTGGTTCAGAAATTGTTATTGTAAATAACTTCTTGTGTAAACAATTAACAATCTCCATTGCATTTGTAAAACGAGAACTCACTTTTAGGCAGCCTATTCATTGTTTCTCTAAAATTTGTGTATTATTGTGACTCAAAGATAACTTTATAGTTAGAGCCAAAACTCTTGAAAATTTAGACTGTATGTGTTTGATGAAGTGAGAATGTGGATGTCTTTGCTGGATGACCATCTGGTTTGGCTGTTGTCTGTTTGCAGTATGTGCAGGATGCAATAACCTCAGACACAGGCTGAGCTGGACATACATTGGATAATTTTCTGCTTCGGAGAAAATAGTCTAGATGTAGATCCTGGTTATCATATGCTATCCATATGCTTCCTATCTATAAGCAAAACATAATAAACTTGTTTCATCTTAAAATAAACCTGTGTAATTTGGGGAAAAGGGCTTTGAGATCAGTGCAGAATGAATGTTGCCTTCTCTGCCCTCTTCCTTAGGGGCACAGTACAATTTCAGTTTGGAACACCACACAGTTCAAAAGTTCATTTTACGTTTCCTGAGAGCACAAAAACCATTTTAATTTTGATACTTTATGGTATTGGACACTAAACCATCAGTGTTACCTTTTTTAGTGAAAAGGTAATATGATTACAATGATAGTGTCCAACTGATGACATTTTTGGTATTCTATTTCCAAAAGAGACTGCCCCCTTTTTAAGGTATTTTTTGAAGTGAGGCATTAAAACAGCTAGCATTTTGCAACCCTTTTGTGTTGAGCCTTTTACGGTCACAATGTAACCAAAGTGACAGTTCCAAGCCCCTGTGCGTCAGCAGAACACCTCATTAATAAAAAGCAAGAAAGGATTTTCTCCAACTGGGAGAAAAATCTGCTGCAGGTTCTCCTGTCCTTGTCCTAAATCCAGAAATTCCAGGTGTTCCTGCTCCAGCAGGGGGATTGGACTAGATGATCTTTCAAGGTCCCTTCCAATCTCTGATATTCTGTGATTCTGTAATTCACTACCCAGGGGACAATCCTTAGGTGCTCAATACATAATTACTGCATTTTAACAAGTTTCAGTAGACTCTTTCTTTTACCCCTTTGTTTACTGTTTTACCCCTTCCTTTATTGTATCTCTTTTCTTTACTCTCAGTGTACAGAAAACCCATTAAATAAAATTACACTGACTTTTGAGCTTTAGTCCTGTATTTCGAGATTTGGGCACACTTCTATTTCTAAAACAGAATCTTGGTTCTCTAATTATAGCCACAATCAGGGAATATTACCTTTTTTCTTTAAATAAATTAATTTACTCTGCCATATTTTGTGTCAGACACAAAATGAAGATCTAGATTCTTAAAGAAAAATAGGGTGTTTATAGATCTATATATGTACATGAGAAGTATTACCTATTGCTCTTTAGATCTTCAATAACATGTAAGACACAGAAATAGCATGAAATCAGATGAGCAGCAAAACCAGTCTTGGCAACAAAACCTATGCTCTCTTTCCACTGCCTCTTTATCCAAAATCCAAAGCACAGTTAAACGAAACATTTTTTGAGCTTTGAAAAACTCAGCTAGTTTTTTCACATCAGCATTTGCTTTTTCTATGATCTCCAGATCACAGAAACATCAGACAAAACACAGCTTTCATGGTCAGACTGATGAGGAGCAGAGAAAGTTTTGTTTCAGTTGTCCTGGACTGGTTTGTGGAGTTAATATGTTCAGTGACTAAACAATCCTCTACATTTCTGCAAACATATCCAAATTGTTTGAGATTCTTTGAGAAGCAATACTAGAGAAAGCAACACTTGCATTCTATCTAGGGCTCCTTTTATTAGTTAACAGCTTCATACAAAACCCATAAAGAACACAATTATACAAATCCACAGCCCAAACCACTACTAATAAAGCAGTTATTCCCAAGACTTAATCAGCCTTTTTAATATGTACCAAGACTGTTACCAAGGTTGGATCAAAGCCCTCTTAATTTCTTTAAGGTATTTCTGATCTGCTAGTTCCTACCCCTATTGAGTAAATACTGCAGAACAGCTGAACAGTTCCTAGAGGTGCAACCTGCGAAGCTCCAGATTATTGGAGCTCCAGCTCCATTTATGACCAGTTTTGAAGTCCCTCCAACAGGGCCACGTGAGATGCCAGTGGAATAGCAGACAAGTTCAGTATGCTTCAGGCAGTGAGATTTCATGAGCAAGCACGTGACTGAACTGCATCCCAAAACAGAGAATTGCTAAAGCAAAGTTGTGAAGCTTTGACATATAGCTGACACGTACAATCAAATCAGTAATTCTTTGAGATTCTCCTTTCAGAGTAGGCACTGAAAACCTGTGAGTGCCTGCTTCAGTGAGAGCAAATAGAAAAATATTCCAAGATCACAGCATGATCCTTTGTACAGATAAACTGGATAATGCAGCACCTTATATATAATCATTATTCTTCTACCCTATGGGTCTGTGATTGTAGGTGTTGTCTGAATCACGTACCACGCTGTAATTTAAATGACTGTTCACACCGTATAGCTCATTAGTAAAAGAGCAAAGCTGAACTCTCTCAAACTTACTGTATTTCCTTAATTAGCACAAAATCTGCTCTCTCTCACTGCTATAACGTGTATTAATGAGATACATTTCATTCATCTCCTAATTTATTATAAAATTTTTATTTAAAAAACTGGATTCTGAAAAGAAGATTAACAGTGGTTACTGTTGTTTTCACAGTTCAGTTTTTTGATCATCTGATAGTTAGGAAACACAGTAGGAGACGCTTTGTTTCAGGGAGGTAATGGGGGACTTACCAAATCAGAGGATTTATCTGTAGTTAGTTGTGCTATCAATAAAACAACAGAGCTCCTGCTAAGGAAGCCGTTTGCTGGGGGCATGTAGCACAGTAGGAACACCATGTCTGTCTTTAAAGGTGACCTGAAAAAAATTATGTGATACCGCTGAGCTGTTTATTACGGGGCCTTTACATTTTACAGCAGAAAACCTGTCACACTTAGAAATTACTCCAAAACGTTACTCCAAAAATCCTTGCTTGAGAAAACCAGCAGGAAGAACATCCCAGTACACAGAGAGAAAGGGTGAGCAGACATGCACAGTAACGATGTAAGCCAGACGCGGTACAAGCTCACACACTGATAGATGACAGCCATTTACCAGAGAACAGTATCACCAATCTTTGGCTATGCCCTTCATTGCTACAGTAGCGACAGATTTTTATTTCCTTTTCAGAAAATAAACATTAAATCTTACTTTTTCCCCACCCACGTTCACCACTGTATCTCAAAATACAGCCAGCTCAGGCTGTTGAACCACTCTGGACGTGGTTCAGGTATCAGATGTGGGCTCGGGTGATACAGGTTGAATTCCACAGTCCACATCACTTTAACTTTCCTCTCTTTTGTCTTTCCACATTGTGCTCCTTGCACCTTTTACCCTGCTGTTTGGCAGGTAAGTCATCTTTTTCTAAACATATGTATACTATGGGCATTGGAACACCATTCCCAGTGCATCTCAGGGATCTGACTGAGGGAGATAAACAGACCTTGTAGACGAATGGCAGTTACCTCAGTTATATAAATTGTACCAACTATGTAAGTTATCTCAACTAAATTCATGAAATACTTCCTTCATCTTTTTAAACTATGCTAGTTGCCTCCCACTGAAATAATAAGGTGAGATAACGGTAGCTTTTGTAAATAAAAAGGACAGTAAACTCTGTAAAAAACTACAATTCATCTATCTTAATTTGCTATCCAGTTCTTCATTAAATTCATCCTAATCTTTTAATTGGCTGAAAATAAAGATCTTCATAATTTCAGCCTTTGATTTGCTCATTATTCTGCTATCTTCTCCCCCTCAATGGGAGTGCAAATGCGATTACTATCTTTAATATACTATCCTTTATACGTAAAAATAAATCAACTCTTGATGGTATGGGCAGATTTCCTAAATGACAGCTAAGCTGCATTACATCCCCAACTGATGTTTGTGCAGCCCAAGTTCCATAATTTGCATTTTTCCTTTAGGAGGTTTTTTGTTTTAGTTTGGTTCCCCTCCCTGCCCCTTCATCTGTTCAGCCCAAGTACTCATAACCCTAACAATCAAAGTGGTACCAGCATATTGGTCTATATATCTATGTTAAACATATATTGACCTTCAATTTGTGCTGGCTTCACTGACACTGCAAATGACCATAAGGTATCTATTAACAGAGATAATCTTAACACACTGGTGAAACACATATTTAATCACCACAAAATGTAAAGATAAATACAACATGATTTTACCAGGATCTAGAACGCATATCTTTAATTTGTATTTTGGAAATAATGTCATCTATAAAATGGAAAAATAAAGATGTCTGATGAAAGCATATCCCTCCCAGAACATGGCCCCCTGCACCAAGGTCATGCAGTTATGAAGATGTTTTTGCTCTGTTAGAGCACAGTGCCGTTATGATTTATGACTGCAAAAACCTTTTCAAATTAAGATTTGTTTGATTGTCTGTTTCTATTAAGGGTATCATAATAATATTTTTCCCTTTTCCAAACAAATGTTCTACACAGCCTAGCATCCACAAGACATGCACAAGGATGTGACAGTGATTAATTTCTGTAGCTGTATTCCTTATTTCCAATAACTAATTTAAGATAGTCACCGCTTTTTAATAACTAAAAAAGGTATCAATTCTGCAGGGTATTTTTTCTTCGGTAATTGATACAACATCTTCATATTAATGGCTGTAAATTATGACTGTATTATATAAATGTGTGTCCTGAGAAGTCTCCTGTAGAACATAGCAGTATAGGCAGCTGCTGTGCACTGAGGCATACAATTTATATTGTGAAAAAGAACACAGCCCCGCAATGCCAGAAGTTGTCTGAAGAGGCAACACAAACATCAGTGCTAAGTTCAGAAAATATTTTTTTCTGCTTGGATTTTATCTGGATGATAAAGTTATGAGGTCATCATATATCATTGAAATAAATTATATATATGGTTGAGTGTCATTGAATATCATCTTCCAATAGGAAATTGCAAAAGCACAATTTGTTTTGGGTATTTAGAAGCAAATGAGCAACCACTAGAAAATTGCCTGTAGAGAACAATGGTCCAGTGGCAGGCAGGATAGGCAAATTAACAGAACTTTCCTAACATCTAAGAATTTCTCCGTCTCTCGTCCTTTCTTAAGTAAAACTCTCATCAAACAGACAAATTTGAATGGAATGGCTCTATCACCCTCAACATAAAGAAGTTTTTTCTCATCTTTGAATGGAACTTCCTGTGTTCCACCTTGTGCCCATTGCCCCTTGTCCTATCGCTGGAAACCACTGAAAAGAGCCTGGCTTCATCTTCCTTCAATCGACCCTGTATGTACTTGTAAACATAGATAAGGTCTCCCCTCAGCCTTCTCTTCTCCAAGCTAGAAAGTCCCAGCTCTTTGAGCCTTTCCTCATAAGGGAGGTGCTCCAATCCTTTAAACAGCTTTGCTGCCCTGTGCTGGACTCTCTCCAAGTAGTTCCCTGCCTCTCTTGAACTGGGGAGACCAGAACTGGATGCAGTATTCCAGTTGTGGCCTCACCAGTGCAGAGTAGAGGGAGAGAATGACCTCCCTTGACTTATTGGCCACACTCTTCCCTATGCAGCCCAGGATTCCATTGGCCCTCTTGACAACAAGGGCACATTGCTGGCTGATGGAAAGTTTGCTGTCCACCAGGACTTCCAGAACCTTCTCCTCACAAGTGCTTTCCAGGAGATCCACCCCTAACCTATATTGGTGCCTGGGAAATTCCTGCCAGACAGGCTCCTCTTGTACAATACACAGGACAGCAGAGACCTTGTACGTGAATATGCATCTAAATTTTAACAGCGCTTGGAGACATGATAGAGAAGGGGTTCTGAAAGGAAGAGGACTCTTGATCTATAGGCCAGTATACAAAAATATTATCCTCCATACATTCAAGCACTTCTCAGACATGCTCTTAATAGCATTGTTGTGTTAGTGAACTTTTACAAGAGAGTTCAGCTGATGGTGTGAGGAGAAACAAGCTACTATTTTTTAGCACACTGCCTTTTTTGCAATATTGGGGGATTTATTCAATGCCAGTCAGGCATGTCCTTCAGGGACTGAAAGTCTTCCTGGAAGTGACAAAGGCATTGTGTTGTTATTTTTTTACTGTAAAGCAATTTACCAGGCAAGGAGCAGTGTAGTAAAAGAAAATTACAGTAATTCTCAAATTGACCAGGATGAACGTGTTCCTACCTTAAACACACACTGAGTATCACTGAAAGGAGGGCTTTGAATTCCAAACAAACCTTGACGTGCTGCAGCCTGCAGCTGAGCACACCCTCCTTCCTCTTCGCTCTCACTCAAAGGCGCTATGCTGGAGATACCCCAGGCGAGATGCTTTGTTGGGGTCAATTTTGACTTGCTCCAATAAGGCTATTATGTAGGAAAATTTTAGTTTTGAAATTACTGCAAGTATAAACACAGCTCTGTTTTTACAAACAATAATGTAATTAGAGGCTATTACAAAATAATCAGCCCTGAACCATAATTTTGCATATTTTCACTAAAAATGTACAGACTGCCATTTTTAAGTACTGTAATTACTGTTTTTATCATTCAAGTAACGTCTCATGGAAAAGCTTCACTTGAAGCAGATTCTGAAAGACCTGATATCTTGAACAGTTGCGAAGCCATAAATGAACTAACAGTTCCTGGCTGTACCTTAAGATTTTACAAAATAAATGTGCTAAAAGCCTTGAAAAAGACACAGATGGTATTTCATATCAGTATGTCTTGATAGTAAAAATTAAAGAAAAAAAGAAGCAAAAAAAGAAAGAAAAGGGAAGAAAGGGAAGAAAGGAAAGAAAGGAAAGAAAGGAAAGAAAGGAAAGAAAGGAAAGAAAGGAAAGAAAGGAAAAAACCCTATAGACTAAGAAAATAATTTTAAGTGAGTAGCAAGGCTACTTCACTGGTAATAGACATCTTTTAACAGTTTCTCGCAAGCAAAACCTTTGGTTTGAGAGTGGACAAAACCATGAGTATGTCATAGCATACAGAGGATCCAAATTAACGGAAACTTTCTGACAGACCAATCTTTAATATACACAAATGTTTATTAATGTAGTCTATATTTTACTTCTCCTTGTAAGAATTTATTTGAGAATTTATTTTCTTTTCTTCTTCAATCTAATACTGAAAACACAATAGAATATATGTGCCTATTCCAAATCCAAGAATGAATGGAATGAAACTGGAATGAAACTTTAGGCCTGATAGGTACCTACAACTGAAGAATGAAGCAGCTACACAAAATATCAGGTGGACGGAAATACTATCAAAATACGAAGTTTCATAAAATCACTAGAAATCAGCAAATTCTGAATCTTTCACTTTCTAGGAAAGCCTAACAAAGATACTCAAGTATTCTATAATTTGCATCTGTAACCTGATCTAAATTTAAATATAATCTACATTTACCTTAAAGAATGTATCTTTAATTTTACTGTACAAATAGAAAAGCAATTCAGAAAAGTACTACTAGAAATTAAAACTGGACAATGTAGAATGCTACAAATATTGCCACTGTTTTTATAGTCATTATGTATATCCATGCATTCCAATTCAGTTTGCCACAATCTTTTTTTTTCTTATAGCTGAGCTGTTCATTAAACTATTTTTAAATAAAATGTGGGGGGAAAAAGTGTTTAATTTCCTGCATGTTCCATTTATTTTTCTCTTTTTCATGCCTATCTAATTAGTAATCTTGCTCCATTCTAACCATAATATTTCCTTTTCTTCTTATTTTCCTTTGTTATGCAACCCGTTATTGCCCCAAACTACGATTATTTCCCTATGTTGCAATTGCTGTGCCTATCACTAAAGCTATTTCAATCTCCTTCTGTGTCTTAACATCCCTTTTCTCTAATCCAGCACTTGCATGGTTCAAGTCCTCCCTTTCTTCTATTAGTATTTCTTCCTAACACTCTGAAAATATACTTCCACTTTCACATTATCATGTTTTTTTTTCTTATTTTCTAGTTCTCCCAAATCTAAAACATCTCCAGCAAACTGCAAAACACCCCCTGAATTTCTTGCTTGTACTTACACCTGCTCTTAACATGAGGTAGAATTTAACTGTCTTCCTTGTATGACTCACATGGTGGCTACATCACCAAAGAAAGGCACCACAGGAATTCCTCGGGAAAAGTACAGAACTCCTAGCAGAGTCAAAAAGAGGAGAAAGGCTAACTGAGCCCTTCTCTCACCATGCTATGTTGGAGCATTTTCTGTGATATCCCATGGGGGCACAGATAATTAAAGCAACAGACTATTCAGTAGGACACAACAGGGAGCAAATAAAATAGCATGCATATTACTCAGCAGGCATCACTAAGTAAGCTACATAGAAAGTATTTTGGGATACAGAAAGAAAACAAAAAAGGGACACCTTCTAGTGTGCACAGAGAAAGAATTTATTTGAATGTGAGGGTGCCTTCTTCCAGTTGTGGAACATGAGATGGCACTGATGGGCAAGAGCACACCCTATCCTACGCAGATTTCCAAACTAAAGGAAGAAAAAGAGCTTTCACTTTTGTTACTGCTTTTAATGCACTGACCATAACTGACAACACTGGAAAAGGACAACTTGTTGGGACAGCATCCTGCTGTATTTTAAGTGCTGCTTTCATGTGGCTGATGAGAATAATTTTCTAGGGACACAACTGAAGGTATTTTCAGAACTATTTGTGTAAGATGCTGCTGCCTGCACTATTCTCACTCCCAGTTCAGAGCATGAGAAAAGTTTCTTGAGATCAGGTCAGAGAAAACAATGTTGCCAGAGTTCACCTTGTGGTCTGGCAGGAAGTAAAGGATTGCTAAGCTTACTATAAAAAGTTCACAACAAAGTTTCTACTATACAAAGGGAAAACATCACAAAATGAAATAAAATTGCATTTTCTACAGGCTTTTCAGATCATGAATTCTTTCTCATGTTTCTAGAAATGCATATTTATCTATGGCAAATATCTCTCATCTCTCTTATATACCATAGAGGAAGAACGCATGCTTCTGCTGCTCGATATTTAAAGCACATGTGAAAAGAACCCTTTAAATGCAGTACATGGCTACAAGGCACTGCAGCCTTAAAACACATGACAAGGCAAGCAGAAGAAAATCTGAGTTTGGGTTTTGCTTTGTTTTGTTTTATTCAAAGGACAAGCATATATTTACAGGTGAGGCCATCTGACTTAATTTCATTTCTTGTTGACTGGAAAGAGCAAATTGCTTTATTTAATTTCATTTTCAGCAATCTAGCATTTTCAGAAGATCACAGAACAGCTGTAGCACGTTCAAAGATAAGCCTTCAGCTTCTAATGTGAGGTCTAAAAATGTAATCAGTCTTTCCTTGTAATGAATTTATATTCTCATTTTTGAGTAACTAGCATTACCATAAGAGATTATATAATACAGAGTTGCATCAGAAAAGCATCTGAATTATTTCATTTCATAAATTAGTCCAGGTAAATATTAATGGATACATAAAAAAATAAATTTACCATGATGGTTGAAAAGGGAGCTGATCTGGGAAACAGTCTGTGCGTTCATGACTAGGAGAAACCAAGTACGTAAAATACCACCTAAGAACACCACATGTGCATCCAAGCCAATAAGAAAATAGATGCATCCTGGTGAGCAACGGCAATAACTTTTGCATGTACAAAGTGTAAAATGTTCATTATATAACAATGTGTTGCATAGTCAACTTAATAGCATTTTTCCCATTTATGAGTCAATTGCATACAATATTAATAACATCTACTTTATAAATTCTTTTTGGTTTTTTTTTCAGAAGAAAGATTTAAAGACTGAGACCTTGAGCACTGGCTACCTCACTTAGGATATGAGCCTTTGAACAGATTTTTACAGCCAAAACAATTCAGTTTCTCGGCGTTCTTATGTCAAGGATTCTGGTCTCTCTGCCTTGTGTCAGCTATAGTGAATTATACAGGACATGGTGAGTTAATTCAATTGGCTCATCCTGTGGAAAACTAACTCTGCCAACACAGTAAAACAGAAGGAAAGTTTTTGACGGATCAAAAAGATATAACAACTCGCCTTCTAGTGATAAAGTCACTTGAACTGATGCAAAGTAGAGAAGTGAAAACACAAGGAGAGCAACGAGACTTGTTCCTTTAATAGCCAGTTGCCACAGGATCAGCTGAACTGTAACACCCTTCATGTGTCCCTTCTGTATGAGTCATTCCCTAAATTTTACCAGTGAAGATTTCTTCCTTGACTGTGCCCTAGCAGTACTTTCTAGTGCTTTTTTCTGGAGAAGGTGAGATTGTGCCCAATGACTTCAGTGTGCTTACAGCACTCTGTCAACAGATGAGTTTTTCTAATGCTGTTGTGCGTATGTTATTATAAATGTTGTGATACCTCTCACAAGTTATCGGCGATTACTTATCTTTGCAATTTATCCTTTGATGAGTTCTTAAACCAAATCTTAGGAGGCAGAATAAGTGTGGAAAGCACCTGATGACAAGGACATCATAAATTTGGAGAGGTGCCATTATTAAAGGTGGTCTTCCTGAAGTAGAATCATAGATGTACCTCTTGCTCTCTAGTGACTGAAAAAATAGAGGAAACCAAGCGCTACAATTCCTCTGAGATAGACTTTTAAATAATAGGATCATTTAAAAAAAACTTTCTTTGACAGAAGTTCACAATTTACTGAGACATCCAAGGCCTACAGGACTCCTGAAGAACACAAGACACTGAGAACAGACAATCTGTTGCTGCAAGGAAAATGTCCCCTTTTTCATCTTCTGAAAATGGCTTGATGTGTTGCCTCCTTCTATGAGTTCTGTGATGGAGAAGTGGCTGGAGAGAGCAGCCTGGTGTCTTTTCAAAGAGACAGATGAAACAGAGACAAAATCATCCTCTGAGGGCCTGGATCTGCAGAGTGACAATTTCACCTCATGCTGTTTTAAGTGGAATTGGAGCTGTCAACTACCTGAATGTCGTATCTTTCATGAAGTTTAGTAGCGCAGATTTCAACACTGAACTAACTCAGAAGCTTGGTCAATGTCCTGAGCAGCTTCAGTGATGAGATGTTCAGTGCTGAGCTATGTGGCTTGATGAGAGTTGACTGGTGCTAACACCAAACCTGTGGAAATCACAGGTGTTTGTGTCTAAGATGCTGCAGAGTAGAAATCACCAGAGGCATCATAATCCTTTGAGACAAAGAAAACACTTGGGCTTACAGGACTGGGAATAATAAGCCTCGGATCAAGAGCAACAGCCCTTGACAGTAGCAACATTGAAGTTTTTTAAGGCTTTTTAGAAACAGTCAATATGGATCCTCTAACAGCAATGGCTTAATTGTTCAACTGTCTCCAGTGATGAGGAAGCCACAAGAACGTTTGCATGCTGAACACATCAGGCAAGCCTAAAAGCCAGGAGCCTCCAGGGTAGTCAGTAGGAGAAACTAGATGTGCAGATAAATGTAAAGTTATTTTTTTTCCTTCTGAAGACCAAATTTATAGAATTTCAAAGAATAAGTGAAATAAAAGCCAGCCACAAAATGGGAATGTAACTATCCCTCACATAAGTAAGCTCTGTCATAGAAGAGACATAGCACGCAGCCAGCATTTGGTCTCACACTAAGTTTGACTTGTTGGTCTTTTGTTGTGGTTAACAACTATTTCTTCACTGTGATGAACTCTCAGTCTATGTGAACATTCATGTCAGAACAGACAGATATTAGAGGAACAAACACCGTTACAACTAAGCAAATTAACACAGCTGAAAGGTGGTGTCTAATTCTCTTTGAAATTCTGAATGTATACTTCACCACAAACACAACAATAGTCTCATAATTGATTTCTCAGCTCAAAATCTCTAGTTACTACATACTGAGACATATTTAACATGGTTAATTCAAGGAAGCATTTTAGGATCTTCTTAAAATATTATGTTGTCTCCCCTACAGTACTACTTTTAATTATGCTGTCCCTGTGTAACTTCCTCTCCTGAGCTGATCAATTATGTCCAGCTCCTCTTTTGCTGCTTAGGTAACCAACAGCAAAAGTTTGATTTGAGTATCTTAGACTGCTTTCTTCTGCATGTTCTCAGCCCAATGCAAATGAAACTCTAGATCACATCCAGTACTGAATAACATCTCAGTATCCCCTCATTATTTGACATGTTGGTCATGACAGCAAAACTCCAGAATCCAGCACAGGTTGTGCTATTCCAACAGCTCAAGGTGTTGAATATGGTGGCTGTACAGAATTGAAGACTTGGGGAGAAATGCAAACAGTACAGTGTAGTATCATTTTACTTCAAGTGAAGTGAAAATCAGATCTATATTTTTTCTCACAACTAAAAGATGAATTCTCTTTGAAAATGAGAAAACAAATTTCATTGTTATTTGCTTCTGATTTGAGCATGCAATCAACATACATAATGTGTGTGACAATTTTGATCCTTTTTCTGCTAATTAGTTTTGGGACAGCTGACCTGGGGGAGGTTGAAATATGCCCTCAGCTTCTCTGACCACGAGACTGAAGTCATTGGACAATGCTGGTAAGTGGTTGAAGATATACTGCATGTTTTCTGTGGGCTGTGCAGCAGCTCCACAATCTCCAGCAACCAAGACCATCTCTGGATTTAGATTTGTCTTCCTATGTTAGATGCTCAGTTCTACAAGGACCAGCATACATTCCTTTTTCCCAGCCTAAGAAGGCTGCTGGCAGAATCACCAGAAAGGGGACAGAGAAAGGAACAGAGGACTGCTAATGAAAAAGTCCTCTGGATTTGACTACGTGATTATACCAGCACCTACAGTCACTGAGGTAGCGGATGAGATTACAAGATAGTGCAAATGAGGACAAACTAGTTTTTTGAGGATCTTTCTGTACCTTCTGTCAAAATGCCTAGCTAAGACTGTCTTATCAATGATTCTGCAGCTAGAACGTAACTGCATTTGTTCCAAGGAAGTACTTTGTCAACAGAGAGCAAGATTTTAGATGAGCAAGGGTAATCTTATGCCAAGAATTTTCAGTAGCATCCGTGGCCATGATATTTACTTTAGTGCTTAAATCTAGTCTTATGTACATGAGTCACACATGAACTAAATAGAGAATCTTCGTAGATATTCATTCAAAGAAGAAATAATACAAGAAATGGGTTGCCCTTATAAAAAGAGGACCAGAAACAACAGTCATTGGTTCTAATTACTAAGAAAATAATTATTCGTACTTTCTCAACAAAAGCCCCAAAATATAGAACAACAAAATCTACAATTTTAAAATAAAAAGCTATTAAAAAATTCAACTGAATATTCAAGAATATTTTTTCATTCAAAAATACTACAGGGTTGCCACAATGCTACCATAGATAGTAGCAGTAATGCACGGATATACTGCATAATCTCATCTTTACACTTAAAATGACTTAAATAATTGAAGATTATACAACGTCCTCAAGACGATCCTTTTCCCATCCTACTACTTTTCTGAAATTTAAAGCAAAGAAAAACTGAAAAAAATAGGAGTGGGTGTTAGACTTGATAATTTTGCTTGCTATTGGTCTCTTCCGCATTTCCTTGCATGCTCATTTTTTAGTATTTGCATTTTGGATATTTTTGATATCCAGTCTCAGCAGACCTCCTGAATGCAGGGAAAGAATTATGGAAAGCAGAGCTATACACAATAGTTAAGGAAAGAACAAACACTGTTATGATATTACATATTATTGTGAAAATATATAGAAAAAAATCACAAAGTAATTTTCCTTTATGTATATCAGAAAAGCATCTTTCTATAAAACAATTAATTTTTTTTATTCAGAACTATTCTGAAAAAAAAAAAAAACACCTCACAACAAAATGCCAAAAAACCCCCACCAAAACATTTTAAAAAATCATACACAATTTCCAAAGGAAAAAAAAAAATATGTGGTTTAGGCCAGTTCTAGAATTATGCAATCAGTGCTGCTCTGGAACCACAGCCAGAGACTACGTGTATCTCCAACAATTTGAAAGAGCACTGCTGTTACTCCCCCCTCATGCCTCGTATCAGAAATAATAGTTGAATGCTGCAGGTAACACTATTAGATAAAACACAGGATGGTTTTCCTGTTGCAGTCAAAGTATCACAGTGCTGGAGTTCTGTTTTGTAGAGGGCAGTATCTACCTATGAAGGAGGTGAGGGTAATGGAATAATATATCTAAATAACAAAGATGTTGCAGGTTTTCTTCATTTTGAAAGCTCACAATATTCAGGAAAGAACAACATGCTTATGGAGAGAAAATTCTGTTCTTAAGAAATGCCAATACATCTCATTACAGCAACAGCGCAATAGCATGGCTTTAATATTATTAAATTCACAGCTTTGATAAACAGCCCACAAATTACCTCTTGAAGGGAGCTGCATAATAATACCTGAAGCATAAAGCGAGGAAATGTAGTTTAATTAAGTGTTACCCAGCTAAATCACACCAAGAAAAAGCACAGGGAGGTGTGGGAAGAATACTGAGGACTTCAGCTCTGCCCAGAGGTGGTAAGACAGAGTGGTCAGGAAAAAACGGCTGTATTTGAAAATGTGCTGAAGCCAGAGTGGGTTACCCATTGGCAGCTTCTGATGAACAAAACCACCATTCCCAGTCCTCTGCACATAGTCCCTTTCTACAAGCAACATTCATTTTCTTTCCCTTGTACACAAGGGGTGAAAAGCAGTATCATAAAACAAGGAAAACTGAGTAAAGCTGAACTGCATATGTTCTAATTCATATTTAATATTCAAAAAAATACAAAGCTATGGTGTAACGTGCATTAGTAGTCCAGCAAGAAAGTCCTGGAGAAAAAAAATATAAAACACAAAGGCAGATGGAACCACTGTAGAGAAAAGCTGTCACTGTTAAACTGCAGTTGGAAAGTGATGGTACTCAAACATTTTTTTGCAGAATTACTGGGTGGTTTAAATCAGGATTGGCACGATGCTAAAAACTAGCATGTACACTGTTTTCCTTAGGTATCACAATTAATAGTCCAAGATGAGTACCAATCCCCTGTAATTACCTAGCTGTCCCCTAAAATCAAAAGCAATACACCCTAATACATTTTGTACATCTATATTGGTATCTTTTACTTTTTAGGAGTTCAACTGCTGTAGGAACAAGTAGATTCACAAAAGCATGTTGCCACAGTGCTCCAATACTTAATTAGATCTCATAGATTAAAAGAAGCTTGTATTCAACGTTGTCTCTCTACTAATAATCCTTCACTCGGACCGTGTCATTTTGCATTAATGTTCTCTTGCCCTAAATAAATGAACTTTCAGAAGCAGTCACCAGATTAACAGCGCCCTAAATTTGGTAGCATTTTTAGGATGACTTTTATAAGCAACAATTAAGCCATTTGATAAGATATAAATTTCTAGGCTTTTACGACTGTGAAAAATAATTCCAGCTCTTGTTTTTTCCCCACTCTGATCCCTAAAATGAAATGTACCTTCAATATATGCAAGTGTTCATATAATGCCTATTAGTTTGAAAATGGAGTCCACATGCAAATTTAATATGTAGCTGGCTTCACAGAAAGACCATCCCAATAATCCAAGCAAGCTTGCACTGAAATTGAGGAACATTTTGCAGCCAGCTCCAAAGCGCTGCTCTTGCCCTTCACAAACAAGCACAGGCAGATACTGCAACATCACTTGCAGTTTTACTTTTGCTTAATTAATGATTTAAAACTCTTTAAAGTGTTTTATGCAGCTTAATCCCATAGAAATACTTCTTCATAGACATTTCATGTTTCTTGAGAAAGTCGATTGGCCAAATGCTAACCTAAAGCTCCAAGAAGGCAACCGCTATCCTGCTTCAGCTTCTGTAGAGATACTAACTCCTAACTGGAGACTGAGCAGTCAAAACAGAAAAGAAGTTCAGCAGCAAATTGCCTGTGCTAATAATAGAGACAAGGCATCATCTAGTAATTAACAGACAAATAATTGAATATTGATTAGAGTTTGTCACTTTAAAAATAATTGAATCCATCTCACTTCTAATAGCCAAGAGACTGCTAAAGATTTGTAATAAGCAAAAGATCTTCAATTCAGGAATGCTTTGTCAGCTTTCCTACTGTATTTAGACTGAAAGACACATTAAAAATATTTTCCTCTGTTTTTCAGTTCCTAAAGAGAAAACACTCAGGATATCAATCATGAGTGCATAAAATTCATACATACCATCTTGTTTCTGTGTACAAAGGTAGATACAAGTACAAAGAATTTAAGACACGTAAGAGCTGGTGATACTACCAAATGTTACATCATTTACTGAAAATTTAGGATAAAATTCTAAAGGGTTACACAGCGGCTATGAAAGGTCGGTAACACAAAACAGAAGGAAAGTTTCTTTCTGTTGTTTGTGCCCCCAGTTATTTTTTGGTGGCTGAATTTTCAAAGAGATGGCTACAGTAAAAATTGTGTATCTACCAAAAGCTTTTATGTTATTCCAAGGAGCCATCAGTTCCTGAAAAATGGCAGCACTTGAGATAAACAGGAAGAATAATGTCTGGGAAGGTATCTGCATGGTTAACAACACTAACAAGTTAAGGGTATAATCCTGTTCCCTGTCTGGGAACAGAAAGGCCATTAATCTTCAAATGTTTTCTTCTTGGGAGTGAGAGGAATATAAGGATATGAGACCAAAAACCAAGCCCAAACAGGAGTAAGGACAGTAAGTGGAATACTGTTCAGAAATACCTCCTTTGAGATAAGGCTTCACAAAACTTATAACTTTAAAACAATAGCAATGATCTTATCTTATCTGGTTTTCGCTGTAAGATTTCATGTTTTCAAGAGAGGTTACTTTCCAAGCTAGAAATTCACATGTGAGAATATACATGTGTCTCATATATATATACACACATGATTTGCCAAGATAATTTTAAAAGATATTGATGTTAATTTAATTTATTGTGAAATGGATTTTTTTTTTTTAAACACAGGGATTCAAGAAATGCATTTATTTAAAAAAGTCATTCCACTATTTTGTATTGAACCAAAGAATTTGGTGATATTTGCTTCCCAGATGGTGAGGTACAGAGAACCAGATAACTGAAACTGCTTATTTATGCAAGTGACTTCTCAGATCTGTATTTTCCAATCTGAAAAAAATTGTAAGGGCTTAATCAAACAGTAAACCACGAAAAGCAATTTCTATGATCAAACAGTACTTTAAGTGTAACAAAATGAGGTGCTATTGGTCTATTCTACCACGTTTAACTAAAGGGTTTGGTATTCCTTTGTTATTCCATGTTTCTTACAAAGTTGAACTAAGAAAACCTCTACAACTTAGGCAGCAGCTGGGAGAAATGCTGACACATATCTCACCAAATACACCTTTTTCCCCTCACAGACAGATCCTTCTGTGCATGGATTTGGGAGGAGAATATTCTATGTGAAAAAGTCGATTTTTCATTATAAGTCACTGAAGCTCATCTTTAAATTGGTGGCCAGAATGGTTCTTGCATTGTGATCTTTTGTGTCTGGATTTGTCAAGACGGGCACTTTTACTACAAATTCTCCAGCTCCTGCAAAGCATGGTTAAAAATGGAAGCTCCAATACAACATTAGCAATGGCCATGCTATGATAAGAGAGAAGAGAATACAATTATTGTTATAGTTTGCTAAGCTCCACCTGGAGGACCTGGTGGCTAAATGGATTACTCGCTGACTTTTCACCTCTGGGATTCCAGCCCTGACTGGAGTGACTGAAAATCATTCTGATCAGTCAAGTGAAAAAAGACCAAAGTGAAATTAGACTGGTGGTTTCAGCTCGGATCCCTCAGTGCTGTACTTCCAAATCACAAAACCATAGCACGTTGAACACTGCTAGCAGGGGAGAAAGTGAGAGGCTTTGACGCTTAATGAGGCTGAATCCAGCTGCCTATCCAGCTCGCAAACACCTTAACGTAGGCTATAACTACCCCAGACAAACAGGCACAAAGTAGAAAAAAATGACCATGGATTACCATACAAATTAATCAGAAGCACCCCCTTGCAAATCTATATTGAAAGCTCTGCATTGCACATCACAATAATGTAATTTTTAATTTTATTAGATTAATTCTGACAGATGATACTTTGGTAAATGTCTAAAGAAAGTCTCAAATGGTATTTAAGTATTCCTACTAAAAATATATGCCTTTCTATTTTTCTTGCACACACAAACACTAAATAATCCTAGCATATCCCATGACCTACGTGTCCAAGAATTATTTCAATTTAGAAATTGAGAGTCTGGGGAACAGAGAGGTTGAAGTGCTTTATTTATAGACTTTTAAGGCCAGAAAAGGACATTATGATCATCTAACCTGACATTACACTTCCCACCGTCTCTGTACAAGGCTGGACAGTGAGAATCAATAAAGAGAACTGCTGCTAGAATGCAGGAATTCAGCATTTCAAACCCCAAGCTCAATTGCCTGGTAATTTATAGAACTAGGTGTAGAAAATTTGCCTTGAAGCAAGTGTTTTACTACAAATAAAACAGTCTTGCCCTGTGCTGGTGTCTTTAGCTGCAGCTTTAGCAAAGACAGACAAAATGCCTATTCCTTATGTGAGACAAATTCAATGTGAGAGCTAGCGTATATTAAACGTGTACAGAAAATACATCATTAAATTACAGCTTGGAACCAAACAGAGAGAGACCTCTGCCACAGTTTGAGCAATTCAGGGTTAGGTTTTTTGTTTGATTGGGTTTTTTCCTTGTCTTAAATAATTTTATGAGACTGCTTCTTTATGGCAGAACCTGCATAAAATACTCATTTGCCACATGAGCATCAGTGACAGTGCACGTATGGAAGAAACTGATTTTTGTAGACTGGAGCTAAGATGTCTCAAATAGAAGTATCAAAAAATGCTTCCCGTAAAAATGAACATTTTTATTTATGAGATTATTATTTGGGGACATCTAGCACATTGTCATGTTTTTCATTAAATGAAAAATCAATTGAGGCAAAAAAAAAAAAAAAAGAGCCTGTGAATTTCTCTAGGGGATCAGCCATTGTTCCTCACTCAAAAGTGATGTTGGTTTTGCACCTCAGAGCTTTCTCAATTCTCACACCAGAGCAACAAATAGAACAGGAGTTCTTACAAAGCAGCCACAGCAGCTGACTTCTGCTCACAGAATTCTCTGACATGATTCTCCTACCCTATCAACTACCCATCTTCCATGATCTGCTTAATGAGATTAGGGAATATTAGCAAATATGCAACACTGGACTATTGTGAAAATGTGTGAGAAAAATTTAGAAGTTGATTGAAACATCCTGTGTACGTGGAGAATTTTCAAATATGGCTCACTGCAGAAGCCTTGATTAGCTAGATATGATTGCAATCACTAATTCTCTTCTTTAGGGTCATATGACTGCTCAGATGCCCAGGAAATTTCAATTACAAATCAAATAGGCTGTGTGTGCTCCATGACTGTTTCACTAACCTAGTACTGAAAAGCCTTCTTAAATGCTGTATTTGCCCATAGCTCATACAAGGAATTTCATGCTCTAGAACTATTTGTCTTTATTAAATAATTGCTTATTTAGGCTTTTTCTTGGTTTATTTTAAAATGGCAAGCAGTATAAAACTGCCTGTAGAACTTTTGTATAACTTACATTTAAAGAAATATATACCAAAAGACCTTAGAAAAACCTGAAAATTATTTTTTAAACACCTGATAGCTATACTTGGTTACTAGCAAAACATACATTTCTCCAAATTACTATTTCGTGCATTTCACATATCTTATGCTACAAGGCCTTGACATGTCTACCCTTCAACTCACAGCCTTTTATGCTGTTGAAAGGAGACTGTATCCATAAACTGGACTTTCTTTTTTTCGGATCAGTGTGTTAACTGGGACCTGGATTACTTACTATGCTCTGTTGACTTAGGCTGCTACTGAAAAGCATGTGACATTATTTTATCGTGTGCGTTATAACAAACACTGTTTCAGGGAGAACCTTGGTAAAAAATAGTCTGAAATTAATTGGTCTCCATGCAAAGACAAATATGAGACAAAGGACCTGATACATTCTATCACAAAGGAAAGATCAGGTTTGCCACTAGAATTTACTGCTATGCAAAATTAAGGAGTTGCAATTTAATTGCACCTGAAGTTTCATCTGTTTCATTGTAGAAACTCTTCATGTGCTATGCCTTAGAAGTGCACCACTACGGACAATGATGTTATCTTTCTTTTGATGCATCACCAGAAATTGAAAGTGGCTCTTTAAAGAGTCTATTGGGGAAGCAACGTATTTTCCACATTTTTTTTTCATCCTTTGTCTCACCAAAATGGATTTTCTTATTGATTTTTGAGATATCTTACATTTTAGTTCACAGTAGCCTGGCACACCGAAACACTGCTGGACACATCTATTTCCTTTGCTCTCTGCTATTTAGATTTTGTGTTAAATAGTCATTTATCTCCTACTGCACAAGTCTGCATCATTTCCATCTGTGAAATCTATTAATAATTTTTAACTTTACTTTCACATCAACCCTTTTTCTTACCAAGCTCAGTAAATCTTAATTAAAAAAAAAATTCTAAAATATTACTCAATATTGTTTTAAGTAAGCCTACAACATTTTTTTTCATCTCAAGAGCAACACACTCATTTTATTCCTATTTTATATTTTACACTTGCAGCATTAGCCACCAAAATACAGCTGCTCCACCGAAATACAGCTAATAGAAAAAGAAGTACTTCCAAAATACTTCTTCCTGACATGCTCTCCAGAACAGCTATCTTAGGTCTAGTTTCATTCAAGAGCTAGCATTTTTCTCATTTAAATGCAGGCTTGCATAAAGAATCATTATCTGTTTACATTTGTACAGAAAACGTAGCTCTTGGAGCATGAACAACTTGAGCTGTGCGCCACTATCTGTGAATCAAATAGAAAGGTTAACCTTAGAACGGTCTACGCTGATGCAAGACATCGCTAAAATGTTGAGAGTTGATTACACATTTTTCCCTTTGCCTGGATGTGAGATTACAACCTGATACCACATCCAGGTTTGCATTACCAGAAGTTTGAATATTGCAGTTCAGCAGTCCTTCAGTGATATTGTTAAGGCATTCTGAATCAGTCTCTTCCTCTTCTGCAGAAGAGCAATGGGAGGAAGAGTATACAACAGCATCCTAAGCAAGTTTGGGTGCATAAGAAAACCTGCATCTTCAATCAAGGCTCTACTCAGCAAAAGAAACCTAGGAGGAGAAAGGGTCAGTATTAAGACTGGATTCCATCTGTGATGTTATGCAAGTGTCCCCACGACTTGATGATGACTTTTCCCCCTAGCAATACTGCTTGGAATGCGTATTTTTAAAATAGCACAAACAGAGAGAAAAATATTTTGGAGTTAAGCACAGGAATATGAAAATACCAGTTTGATTTTTTCTGAATTTTTCTATCTCAAAGTCTAATGCAGGTATTAATAATACATTTAATGTGGTCTAAGACTTAAATTCTCAATTTTATGTGCATGTTCATCTTTCATTAAAGAGGCTTTTTATTCATCTTCCCATACCTCTAGATATAGGAGGATTCCACAGCTGTCAGTATCCGATACCAAAGTACAGTAGCCAAAAGCAGGAGGCAGTACAGGAGGGCTACTGTGCAGAGCTGCAGTGGCAACAGACAACTCAAGGCATCATTCAGAACAAAATGCCTTCGAACAATCAGCCTCAGACAGAGGATCCTTAGGAACCGGGGCAGTGAGAGAATAACTAAACTCCTGTGATTCTAACAGTACAATAACGTTTTTCCTAAGGGAGCCTTTTACTTTATTTACGTTTCTTTGCAGTATATTATTTTTAGTCCAGTTTCACACAATGGGGATTGTATGCAAGTAGTGGTTTGAAGCTCCCATTCCCTGAGTACCTCACTACTGTGAGGAGGTACATAAAGTGGAGCCATAAAAGTTAGCCCCATTATGCTGCAGTGCCACTCCCACTGGAGTTCAGAGAGGCATAATTTTCCTCTCACAAAAAAAAATATCCACCAATGAAACACATTTAATAGGCCAAGAGGAGACCATCTCTCTACCAGCTATCTTTGCTAGAAGGGCCCTTGAGCACCCTTCAGTTCATTTATACTGCTGATATTGGCACGGCTTTGTTTTCCTCTTACTGGTGCTTGTTGCTATTTTAGGGGAAATGCAGTTCGAAACAAAAGCACCTGTAATCACCGACACTTCATAAAGTGCCCTCAGGCACAAAAGCAGCCGAACAATGGATGTCTCCTCATACATTTGCATACGTTGGGTCTCTTTATTCAGAGGAAAAGTTATTAGACATACATACCGGTTGAGAATGCCAATATATAAAGATAATTGTATGATATATTTAAATGAGCCTTTTCCCCCTAGCAATACTGCTTGGAATGGGTATTTTTAATATAGCACAAAAAGAAATTTCAAAAAGATTAGCATGTCATGTTAAAAAATAAGGGTATATGAACAAGTGAGATTATAGCAGAATATCCACAAATAACAGCTCAGGTTGGTAGACGTCCAGACATAGTCCCCGATGAATTAACTTTTCCACCACTGGTAACATTGGATACACCCAGGTCCAGACTGCAGGCACTGCCCTGAAAACTCTTAAGTCTCTCACTAAAATAACAAACTCTTTTATAAATAATAGGAACTTCCTCCTCCCCTTCCCCGCCTCCCCGAAGAGTAATCCATTTTTACTCTGTTACTGAACTTCTCCCTCTAGAATTTGCCCAGTTATCATCAGATCATTGTACAGGAAAAGGAAACCATAATAGGTCACAAGTTCTCCAAAAGCAAATATTCTTAAGTTCTCACCTTCCTCAAATAATATCTCCAAGAGTTGCAAAAGGTAGCACCACCCAAAATAACACTGCCAAATTAATTGTGGTGTTGATGATTACCTCACTACAAAAAGTTAGGAAACATTTTTATCTGGTAAATTTTAACTAATCTAGTATAATACCTTTTATACCTGGATGAACTTTGGAAATCACAGTCCCCAGAACTACTGCAAGAATAATAAAAAGGAGATGGGGAAAATACAGCATTAAATATTCTTATGTATCAAATAGGCTTTCTTCAAAGAACAGTCTAATTACAAATACATAAAATAGTAATCAACTTTTACAAAAAATAAATTGGAAAATTGTAGCCAATATATATCATAGATCTCATACAGCCTATAAAAGCATTACTATTTTGTGGCTGTAATTAAGAGCATTCAGGATTTATGCAATTAATGTCACTGTGAAAACAAGGCATTTGTATTTTTCTTTAGGAATATAAGCTCATGCTATATCCAAGTTAAAATGAAAGAAATACAAGTCCTTGGGGATATTACTAGTTTCCCGTAGTATGAAAACAAATAAGCCTAGATTTATTTCAAAGCTACATTTCATCTTTGAAAAAGGTCGACAATAAAAGTGGGAAAACACTGGCATTTTATAGAAGGTACTTTGTGTCAATCAAACAGGATTTTTAAATCACAAAGATTTAATTAACAAGTAAAATATAAAAAAGGTTCTTTGCATTGTTTTCACATGATTTGTTCAACCTGATGTACACAGAGGTTTTATTCTTTAGCACTAGAGGTTCATCGAGCATTTGCAAATTCTTCCCAGTGCAGCTTAACCTGAGAAAACTAACAACTACTGTCGGTATTGTTCCAAATGTTTTTGATGTTCAAGCTTATTTTTCTTTGAATGGCCAAATACTCTTGCTCATTCTGCTAGACAAAAATAAGAAAATAAACCTGGAAGGGACAGCCCAGGGAATGCAAGCAATTCCATCTTTTAAATTGTTATGCTGATCACTGGTCCTTTCACAAGTTACCGCTGATCCATCGTAAAAGTAACCTGGTTTTTTGCTCCCTCTGTTGCTCTTGGCATTTTGCTCCAGAACCCTATCTGTCACATGGCAAGAAATCTTCTACCAAGCCAAATATATTCAGGAACAGTTACATTAATTTTGCTCTTGTGCTACCACCACCCTTTAGCTGAAACAGATATTCCACTGCTTTCTGTGGCACCTGCCCCTGAAGAAGTGATCACACTTCTGAGCCTTAATTGTACTACATTTAACAAACCAAGCTCTTTTTGTCCCCTCCACATGGCAAGCTTTCAATTTCCTTAATTACCCCAGCTCCAGCTGTCCCAGTTCAAATCCATTTTCCATGAACACGGCTAACCAAAACTGTCAGGTGAGGTATCTCCACTGACCTGTACAATGTCACAGATGCTCTCCTATCTCTACCAAAATGCAGTTTCCTACACCCTGATTTATGGACTCAGCATTACAAGTACTTCTGGTACATGGGGTGCTGTACTAGCAGATCTTTTTTTCTTACTTGTTAATTTGTGATTGAAGGGGGCACCTCAGTGCAGAAACTGGTAGCCTGTAAGGCTAAAGAAATCAAGTCCCAGGGCTTCTCTATCCCCAAAGCCATGTACACACTGGTGTCTAAGAATTAAGGTCTAAGATTTGGCACAAGGACAGGATGTTGATAACAATGACCATCAATTATTACTATGAGTATTATTATTATTGTTGTTGTGTGGGGTTTTTTCAGTTCGAAGTATCTGAAATAATGAGACCCCCATGTTGTATCCCTCCACTGTAGTATTTTTATACATACTCCATACAGGAATGTCTGAAAGTGCAAAGCCTGTGAATGGTGGTGCTGATGCTGATACTGTCTTGTCCAAACTGGCTGTCAGGAACACACTATTCCCTGAGCTATACCTGACCGCTGTCTTGAAGAGGGCTAATTGGCATTGCCTAAAACCACATCAGGGAGTATGTTAAAATTAGGGACCATGCTAAAAATTAAGCAGTACAATCTGTAGTCACTGCCTAATCTCATGACCTATATCCATTTTCTTTAGCAGTGTAATCTAAAGGAATGATCCTGCATTTTCTAAAATGGAATTATATTACATTTCTGTTGTTAGAATCTTCAAGTTCATGTGGTTCTTCACACTGCACTATCTCAATACCATTTCTCTGCTGACAGTCCCTCCTAAATTAGTGTCAAATGCAACAGCAGAGCAATACAGCTTGCGACAACATTATTAATGAAAATACGACTAACTCCATTAGCTTCTTAATCTTTGGGAAATTCCACTGCTTTTTCCCCCTCAAGCCAGTATTTTCTTTTTCAATACAGCCCATTGTCATGTCCCCTTAGCCAGCTCTTCCACTTCCTAATATTTCACATACTAAGTCCCATCTTCTCCAGTTTTGTAAATAGGTTTTGTCATTCCCCTCTAAAAAGAATTTGCTATGCTTCAATATTATTCCTGTCATTGTAGATTCCTTCAAAATTATTAATTCCAAGCTGACAATCTTATTTGCAAATTTCCTCAGAAATCTAGGATATTAACTATGCGGTTCTCCAGAAATGAGCACATTAAGTTCTAGAAATTCAGATGCAGTAATTCCTGTTCTCACAGTCAGTTCACAGCTCCTTACGCTTAAGCTCAGTGCAGACATACAGTGTAGAAAATAAACTCTTCCTTACTCTTTTATGTAAAGAGTTAAAAAACCCTTATTTTTAAAGTTTTGAAAGCAGTGCAAAAGTGCCAAAATATCAGTCCTTTACAGTACTAGGACTTCACTTTTATTACACCTTCATGGCTGAGTCTCTTCAGTGATGTCTTAAGACTCTTCCATTAAATAGTTACTTAAATGCATGGTTTGGTTCAGAACTTCACAATAATGGCAATGTAGGTTTCACAGGAATTAATGGGTGAAACGTTTTGAGCTTTTCAAATCCCATCCCTACTAAAGAGCTGTTAAGATGTCCACATTGTACTGTTAAAATAAAAAAATATATTTGGACTTGATTTTAATTATATTGACATTATACTTTAATGAAATAGCTGTAATACATAGCAGCAAGACAGTATTTAGGTTTAAGAATTCTTAATTTAGTTAAAAGTAAAGTTCTCTCCCTTAAAAGTAAATGGTTTCAAACGTCATGCTATCAATTTTTCATTGCCTGCTGCTGAAAGGCACAGTATCTTCTTTCCATCACTCAGGTTTTGAACAACTAGATGACTACAGTATTTTTTTTCCAATAAACATTCTACATTGCAAGAAACATCTCAGCTATTCTCCCCAGCTACTTCCAAGAGCTCCTAAATTTGATGTATATCTAATACAAGTAATTAAAGAAATGGAAGGGGAAATGCAACTGCTATCACTGGGAAAGAGCAAATAAGGTCATATATTCTGATATAGATGTTTTACTATTCAAATCTGTGAAATTTCCAAAGATCACTGGTGATCAAAGATGGAGCAATGAGCTCTTGATTCATACCAGGATGCATTCCACTTTCTAGCAGTTCAGACAGGTTATTTTTTTCAGTTGTTTACCTTGTGGAAAAAAAACCACCCATTTTTGTCCCATTCTTCCCATGACAGAAGTGGGTTTGGCAGTAGCCTGTCTCCAAGAAGTGCTCTTCTCCACCAGCAGCTCTGAAACTGGGACATCAGATTCAGTGAAATTTTCTTACTATCCTATACGTGTTCATGCCTGACACATTCTAAGAGAGATTTTACAAGGATGAATTTAGAGTTTTGTGCCTCTATGTGATGGTGCTTTGGAGTTTGTTTTTTTTTCTGACTAACAGAAGGAGAGGATTTGCTTTTTCTTCATTCATTGAGATGTATAAAAATACCTCTAAGAATTTTTTTTTTCCTTTACCTCTTGTTCTCTCAATTAAAAGACAGTGCAACAAAAAGCATATTCTGATTAGTATTCCACAAAATAACCAACTGCCTGAGCTTATTCTCCTCTCAACAGCTGAAAGAAAAAGATAGGAGCTAGACCCTTTTTATCATAAAAAGCTGTCTTTCTGTGCAGTTTATTTATTATTTGTACACTCTTCCATTCAATCCAGCAACCCCTTTGACCTTGAGCATTACGCACACCTGTGAAACTAACAATAAAAGCTGACTTTTAAAAGTTGTTCTTGGTCCCTCCTTTGCCAATACCTCTTGACCCAGCTTCATCTGTCTCTCTGAAATTAAATGAAAGCCATATGCTGAAAACACATGACTTGAAGGCTCTTGACTGTTAGCAACCTTATGACTTGCACTGACAGAACAATGCTTAGAGGAAAAAGGAAAAAAAAAGCTACCGTGGTATCATATTTTCAGAGACACTGCAGACATCCTCCTACTGCTAGCATGGAGAAGCAAAGAAAAATTGGTTTTGGAAACAAATCTACCAAGTAATCTGATGGATGCTCCTCCCCCCGACTCCCAAAAGCAGCTAATTGTAAAATATTCCCATGCTTATATATAGAGAGGTAAAAACATAGCCTATTTATGGATTGACTGAGAATGTTCATGTAGACTGAAACACATACTGCACCTTGCCAGATTTATTTTTTGACATCAGATGCAAAGCAATTATGTGTGAGAAGGCAGCTTGCATAGGAGAAATGCCTTAATAGAAAAGAATCAACAAATGCTTCAATATACTCCATCTCAGCAGTACAGTTCAACAGCACAATGATTTCTGAGAAGCATAAATACATTCTCTTACAAAAGGACCCAGGAAACTGATACTCATATATCAGAAAGCTCTGGCCAAAATGAAATCCCTCATTTTTAGGATGGATTAAATGATAAACAAACTCATAAAGAGAAGTCATACAAAAGTGAGTTTGGCTTCTAGAAGATTTCTTTCCTACTTTAGCAGACAGACATTTCAGGTCTGCTCCATGTATCAAAAAATTAAATTCCATTAAAAAAAAAGCGCCGTATTATTCCATAGAAAATGGAAAGTAAACTCCTATGAGGACCATAAACATTTATTCTTTTGAAGTGTTGTTCATAAAAAGTGAAGATTTGCACCTACCCTCCATTTCTACTAGAGGCAGTGGTAATGCTTGTGATACTCTCAGAAATTTCATCACCTGCATCGATTTTTAAAGAACATTAACAACTTCCATGTCACGGTAACTCCAACAAGTAAACATATTTTTAAAAATGAATAATCTTTTTTTGCTCAAAAATATGACTAGAGAAAATTAAAGTCTTCTTATAGAGGTAGGTGTTAATGAATTTGCATAAATATCTCTCATTATCACCTACAACTCTTCCTCTGTGGTTCACTGTATTTTAGATACAGTTCCCAACCTGCTGAGAATGGATGCAGGTTCACTTCCCCAGAAGGTGATCAAAACACCTAATTTTCTTTCAGTGGGAGCTTTTATCACAAATGAGTTTTTGCCTGAATGCCCTTCTCTAAAATCTCAATAAAGCTTTTCACAGGCAAAATTATCTTTTACCATGTATAGTTTCTTTTCTTTTAATTAATAACTCAGGATATAATTGCAATACGACATTTCACAGAGTGCAATTATAGTTTAATAAACCACGCAGGGCATTTAAAGGCAAAGTGCCCTAGGTTTTCAAGTACTCTGCATTATTTGCATACTCTTTGACATGCTTTGTGGCTTAGTCTGATGTGGCTTTTCTAATTAGAAATAAACAGAAGTTAATCATGCAGGAGGCAATGGAAAAGGGAGAGTCAGAAAAATATACCTATTTTGCAGTTACATCTTAATTCCATGCAGTAATTTAGACATAATTGATCCTTTTTTTCCTTTTTTGCCTCCCAAAATATACTGAAGGAAGAGTGAGACTGACAAGGGAAAAAAGATGAACTAGATAACTTACATATGTTAAGGCAGAATAAAAGTTCTGTTAATATTTATTTAAGAGTCTGTATATCACCTCTGTCCATGCTGGCTGTTCTGAGCAATGACTTGTAGTGTTCTTCCACAGGGAACGATAAACACAATTAGTTAACCAGATGATTCAGAAGTGAAGAATTTGATTAGGATATCACCCAAGTTGTAAATGGAGTCTGCATGACTCATTTATCACTTAAGAAAGGCTATGCTATCATTCCATTACTCATTTCCTAATATTTTGGGACTAACTTCAGTAGTTTTTTGGGGAAAAAAGCAAATTATCTAGGAACAAGGTCAGATGTCCATATAACCTGAAGACATCACTAAATAAATAACTGTTCAGCTGCTGTCTTGTGGAAGCTCAGAAGAGACAAGGAAGCTGTGTACATGCAAAAATGTTGACACACTTCATAGTCCTGAGTGAGAAACACTTAAAATAGTCAACCAAGTGAATAAATTATGATTTAGGCTATGTAATATTAGCCTCCGCTTTCAAACTGCTCTATTTTCCAAAATAGGTCTGGAATTGACCA
This sequence comes from Nycticryphes semicollaris, assembly GCA_013400055.1. Lineage (NCBI taxonomy): Eukaryota > Metazoa > Chordata > Aves > Charadriiformes > Rostratulidae > Nycticryphes > Nycticryphes semicollaris. The sequence goes on along the minus strand of VXBJ01005418.1, from coordinate 13,820 downwards.
GAATTGTCAAGGTCCTTGGGTGTTCACTGCTACACACAGGCAAATCTTGCCTGCCTTCACAAATACCTAACTTTGATATAAGCTCCTCCTGAAAATATAACCTCTTCCTACTTCAGACTGCTACTGAAGTAAACTATTTTTACAATAACAATAACTGTGATGACTCATGCTCTGAATGAGAAGACAATTAAGAAACAGGATCAACTCACTGTGGAAAATCATTAGGAATCTGATCAAAAAGAGAAAAAATGNATTTTATATTTTTATATATGACAGGATAGGAATTATATATTATCTGTTCTTTGCATGTCTTTACTTACCCTTTTTGTAAAAGCTCATCTTCAAATACTGATTTGTAACTATTATTCAAATAAATTGCTATTAGTTCTTACAAAATGTGTGTTAGCAAGCTAAGTGTTCTGTGAAGCACGCAGTGTCTTCATTCTTGCTCTACATATATTCCATGTATTTTAATTTTTATTTATTTGACTACTGCTTTCTTTTTGTCTATTTAGTATTGTGTTCCTAAGTGTTTTGGTAGAAAGGGCTTCCAAGGAATAACCATTATTCACTTGGCCCTCAACATTCTTGACACTAATTTAGTAACCTCAAAACAGAATTGCAAGGTAGGGTTAGTTACATTCAGCACTATGCATATTATTCAATCCAAATAAACATCACATTAATACACCAGAACATTGAAAGAGCTTTGTTTCACTGTTTTGTTTTTTCTTTGTTTTGCTACTCTCGTTTAATAAAGAACCTTTCAAGTGTAGTGACTTCAAATCCACAGCTGCTAGGAGGACTACAGAAATGCCCCCAGCCACCAGGTGCCTACCTTATGCTTGAACTGGAAGACTTCCATTTGCTAGATGAAACTTTTAATGAAGTACTTGGTTCAGAAGGTGGTCAAAAGTGGTTGGCATTTTTATAATGAGAGAACCCCCAGTTCCAGTAACAGAATCTTCCCAGCACCTGTGGGAGCTGCTAACAAAACAGATGGCCAAGAGGAGGATGAAAAGACGATGGATGAAGGAAAGAAGAAACCAGGCGGACAAGCCAGGATGGTATTAATCTAATTCTTCTCAGTCCTTTTTCCTGTTTCCTCCCTTCTGTCTCTCTGTCTGTTCCAGTCTGAAAATCAGTTGCCCTTCAGTACATTTTACAAGGAAACTAAATGAACGTATTAAGCCTGCTTTTACAGGGCTCCAAATAAGCAAAATAAATGCTCATTTATAATAGTAAAAAAACTAACAAAACATGTGGTTATGCCTGCAATAAAATGTGCAATTCTCCCATCACATAAGCACAAAATTATTTCATGAGAATTCAAAGACATTTCTGAATTGATCTTCCTCAGTTCCTGATTTACTTCTGTTTCTCAACTGCCTTACTCCATTCCCAAAACCTGTTTGAATACACATGTAAACCATTACTAAAAAGCATATAATTAGACTTAAATCAATAGCTGGATATCTGGATTGTGCAGTGGCAAAAGTCAGGCAATTCCACAGAAATAGCCCCTGAGGAATATCCTCTGCTGCTCTACAAGGTTTAGATTTTACTTTCTGCATTTTGACTGATTAATACAAAATGTAACTTGGCATTTTTGCTGCTTATAATGCAAAAGGTTTTCAACATTCAGCAAGATACACTTACATTTGCCCAATATTACTAATACAAACATTACCTTAAATTTTCTGGATTACAGCACCAGCTTTTTATTAGGCTTTTTTTTCCCCTACTGTTGGTAAAAGTAGTAGCTATTTACTGTTTTTAATGAGAATTAAAAATCTGTTTATTTCATTTAATCAGCTCATTGAGCATTCTCTTTGTACCTCTAATCCCTTGAATGGGGATGTCAAGGAATACAATAGCACATAGCTGTGACAATAATCTCAGGAGGTTTTTCATCGCTGCCATTTATAATAAATAATGTATTTCAGTGCTAAAAAGACAGCTATACTCATTTCAGGGGAAATCTACTCCTCCCCATGCAAAAGAGCAGCTGCAGCCACCTGGCTTTGTGAAACAAATTACAGAGGTCTTCAAGGTACAGAACCCGTTTCCGAAGTGGGAGCTGGCTCTGTAACCCTCCACAAAGGCTGTGCCACTCCATCACCTCTTTTTCTTCAGCCTCTAAACTAAGGAGAAAATTATAGTTACCTCCTACTCGGTTTACTTCCAGAGCTTACTTCTGTTCTACTACATTCAGAGGCTGCCATGGACCCACCACACTATTCTGCCATTAAGCATGAGCACTGTGGGACCCACCAGGAAAAAGAGCCTTCCACATCCAGTTACAGATAGCTTTCAGCATATATGTGCTTGTGGTATATATAATATTAGACTGAATGAATGTTTGTGTGCATTAAAAAATGTGCTCATTTTACCTCAGAATGGAGCACCTTCAATTAGCCACCCCTGCAAAAAGAAACTCTTTTTAGAGGTGTTGAGTAGTGGCTCTAGAAAAGGCTGCCAGAACCCCAATCAGGACAAACATATTTTAGTTGTTTCAATATAATTTTTGTTTCTTGCACTCAAAATTGGATATTGTTGGCCACAATCTGTATATACACACATCTACGAGACAGGTTAGAGAAAAATATGCTGCAACAGCCAATAAAATGTCATCTGGAGGTGAAAATATAGGTTGTCCCCATTATGTATAAAATGTTTTCTTTTGGTTTTTAAACACAGAGTGAGTTTTCTCCCACTTGAGTCTCCCATTCACTACAATAATTTTTCCTGATACTCATCCTGCTTCCCTTTACAAAAACTCATCAGTGCCTGAAGTTGCACTTCATGATGCAAAAAAATAAAAATAAAAAAAAAAAGTCAGCAACAAACGAAAGGATTGTGCAATGCATTTGTTTAGATGCCGTGTCCACTCAACAAGGCAGGTAAAGTAAGTCTGTAAGGTTTTCATGATTGCTTAGCCATCCTGTCTCTGAAGAACTACACAATCATTTCAAGTAAGGCAATTTTTGCCTCTTTTCTTAACTTACTGAGATAGGAAAAGTTGAGCCATTACCCCTTCTACCTCAAAGAGAGAAGATGACTCGGTCTTCACACTAAATTGCAGCTCCAAACTTTCAATGAGCAACAAAAGACAGTAGTGCAGAAGGACTATAAAGTCTTCCAGGATTTATCACTGTCACATTTGAACTGCATTTTGTTTTTTGTTTTTTGGTTTTTTTTTTTTCAAATGCAACAGTTACTTGTATTTGTTACACTTTTTATAGTCTTTTACACTTTGCCTTACATGGGATGTGGTTGCCTTTAACTACACAACTGAAAATGCTTCTGGGGTTTCTACTGAAGCTTAAGTCTGCTGCCGTTATTTGAACATGCATATTTATGTTTAAGCTTGTGAATATCAATGACAAAATTCCCATCTCAAAGCAGCAGCACAATATAACCTCTGTGAAGTGACTAGATCCTTGCTAATTGTCAGCTTGAGGTAGCAGGACAAGTTCTGTTCAGCGACGTGTAGAGGAATAATAAATTCCTTAAATGCAGCAGAGTTACCCAAGAGTTTTACTCAGTGTCACTGAGTGCAGAACACAACCATAAATCGTGGCAGATGAGACAGCACAGTATATGCAGTGACACTTACCTATTTGTGCTAGAGCTCACTTTGACCTAAAACATGCATTAGCACAGACCTGCAGAACCATGTCTGAAGAACTATGGTATCCAAATTCCTACTGACTTCTAGAGATAAATCTCAAAGGCTGCAGAATGAGACTCACTTTTTTTTTTAGGTAATAAAGGGACATTTCTAAGCATTCATTTGCAAACCACATGATCACATAGCCCAAAGCAGCAACCAAGGATACTACAAGGTATTTTACAAAGGAAGGATAATTTCCATACCACATCTTTTGAGTGACATTTAACGGCTGCTCAGTCATCAGAGTTTAATCTGACATCCACTCCAGGGAAACCATCTTTGAAGAGCGCATCATCCCCTTACCTCTGTACAGGCAATTGCAGCAACTAGAAAAAACTGTAGGTCCCTGCCAGAGCTCCTTCAGGAATTCATTCACTATATTGAGAGAGGCAGTTCTGAAATTAGCTTGGGAGCCTGACTCACTCCAGAAACTAAAGACATTCCCTAATAAAATACTCAAGGCTTCTTGAGAAAGAGAGCTCAAGTGTCAATTTATCCATGATATAAGTGAGAACGGAGTATTTCACAGATACCTGTTGTACCCTCCCCAAATGAAACCACGTGCATGAGAAACTTCAAGGTAACAAAGTCAGGCAGGTAAAAGGGCCAGGCACCAAGGCTGCCTTGTACAGTGAACCATGCAGAGCAGAGGAGTTTTTCCCACCAGCTGTAATGAATTCTGTGTAAGCACATTAATAAGCCACTTGCTTCTATTCTGATTTATCTTTGCCATCAATTAGATAACTTTTATTTATGCCTCAGGGCTGTGCTGTGTTGGCACTTGCCGTGCACTGTTCCCCCAGTGAATTTATTAGCCAAAGATGTAATTTAATCAGTGATTTCAATTTACCACCAGCAAATCACATTTACCATCATTGTTTCCAATAACATTGTTTTTAAATGATGTGGTGCTTTGTTGTGTCTCACTTTTAAATAGTGTCTTCAGCATTGTCAATCTGGTCACATTAAGCCTCAACCTGCATAAAAGAATGTGCTAGTACCCCTGAGGAGCAACTCTCTGTTCTTCCACAGCATACAATGCATGTCAAAAATATCATCAAAATGTAAACTAATGTCTCGAACAGTTGCTTGTCTACCTTTTCCTGCCCTGTTGCTGTATATACCAAAACCCACTCAGATACAAAATATCGAATTAGAACATCATATCCGTCAAATTACTTTCATACCTCAGTTACAGTTTCTGGATACTGATCCCAATTGTCTTAACAAAATAACTCAAGAAAAGGTAAGCCACCAGATCAACTAAACCTGTGTAAGCATGGTAAGACTGACAAAAGGTAGAGGAGCCACTGCTGCTTGAGCTCTTCCTTAGGCCCATTTTATCATTAATTTTCCCATTCCTCGGGAATCATGGGCATGTCCTATACAGAGGGTGAAGTAGCCAATGAGTAGTTGCCATAATAAATAGGCTATCTGATTTCCATGGATATCTCAGTTGATTACGCTGAAGAGCCCCGCAGGTGGTTTACACCTTGTAGTAACTGCAGCAGGAAAGACTTCACGAGGCTCCCACCTACCGATGCTGCAGCCTGCTGTGGGGAGCAGACTACAAAAGGTGAGAAGGGCTCTAAAGTCACAACGAAGGAAGTGTCTACTAGGGATCCTACAGCCACTGCAAAAATAGAAACAGGCTTCTTCAGAGATTTACTTGGCCTATGATGCTGAAGACCTACCTGTGTTTGTGGCTTAACCGTAGTTCCTTGCTATCCTTAAGGCCTTAATTCCTTTGCTGCCTGCTTTTCTGAGGAGCAGAGAAACAAGAATTGTTTTGCTTTTTGGTTAATACATAAATAAATAAAAAAAAAACAAGGGAAGACTGAAGAGCTTCCTAAAAATAAATCTGACATTTATAATTTTTAAAATGCAGGACAATCTAAATATCTGACATTTTGTACATAAGCCCAAGGCACTGAGCAAAAAGGTGCTGCAACAATAGACATCAAAAGAAAAGAAAGAAAAAAAGAGATGAATGGTGAAAGATGAACAAGTAATGAATTAATTAGCACTTAAAAGATGTACTCACTTATTAAATATGGGTTCTCTCATTCCAACCATTCATGAATCTATTTCGTTGATATTAAAATGAAACCATTAATTACAGATTATTATTTCTAGAGACTTTGGTATATGTATAAACTCTATAATTCTGATGTCAAGCATCAGGCTGTTACTGAGCACTATTTTGTGATTTATTGGTTGTGTTGTGTAAACAGATTTTTTACTGTGGTTTTATATACTCATGGTTGAAAGTGAACATTTTTACATTCAACAGTAGGGAACGTGGACTCCCTTAAAATTAGTAACTGTTATGGTTAGTGGGTCTCAAAAATCTCATACAAGAAATAAACCTCTGCGAAAAACAGTATTTAATACCCGTATTTTTTTACGAGCAAAGACTGTTAATAGCGATGAACTTGACGAGTGAAAGTATTTCTAAGTATTAGTCTTTATTCGTTCTACGATTTAGTTCTTCACACACACGGTTATAATTAGCAAGAATTATAGAAAGCAAAGAAAGTCTAACCCCTTAGGTACCATTAAACTGGAATATGTTTTTCCTGAGGTTCAAAGGCTTCTTGAGATGGTGCAAATAGGTGAGGATGAAGAATCCCAATTCTTCAAACTAAAGAGACAAATTTATTTGGCAGAATTCATTTGGGGAATGTGTTTGTTTCCTGTAAATGAAATTTGGCATGTGACAATTCCCCACCTTTCTCTACCCTTTCAAGTATATGCACTCATACCCCAATAGTTTCACAAAGCTCAGACTTATCACTTTAAATAACTTGGGTCAAATTCTCAGCTGCAACAACCTGCCTTTTTTGGCAGGTCAATAGGGACAGATTGTAGGCAGATCATCCCATCTGGCATATGTACCCTTTACCTCTGTATCACCCAATATAACAAATATGTTAAAGAAAATAAGATAATACTGACAGGGGTCTGTTTTACTAAGTATTGTAGTCAACTTACATAGAGAACAGACTCAAAAAAGGCTGTACTAGGCACACATCGTTACAGACTTTCATCAGAATCAGAAGCTGCAACCAAGCGTTTTTGGGCAGCTAGAAATCCAGGCCACTGTCTTTACTTCTTTTTGTAATTGGCTTTGGTTATCAGCCTGCTATCATCATCAACCTGCAGCATATTCACAAGGTGAATTAAGTCCCAGGTTATCATTCTGTGTAATAATAGAGTAAAATGAGCTTTCAGTTGCATGGACAGAATCCCATGGAAGATCCTTTGAAGTGAACTAAAGCCAATGGGGTAAGAATGAAAAACTGCACAAGCCCTCAGGACAGCCATGATACTCTCTGAAGCTTACTCCTTAGGTCACAGCATACAAAATAGTGTAATGGACTTCTGCTTGATTTGCTATAAATTTAATTCCTTACTTGACCTTTTCTTTAATCTGTAACAGAACAAGAATAAAGTTCTTTATAATATATATAATTTGAGCCAGGACTCATCTTCCTATTGAAAAACTAAGTAATTTGTTTCTAAGGGAACCTAAGGTTGAGTCTTGCTGTTTTGCTGTTTTTAAAGAAGGAACACTGAATTAAAAAAATAAATAAGCAAAACAAAGAACAAAAAATACTCAGCCTCAGAGCTTTCCAGATATCCAGATGGGACTCCCAGTTGGGCAGTGAAATTTTCCTGCATTATGTGCTGACAGAAGACAGAGACATACTTCCACATAGTATAGCCTGAATCATCTTGATAATGCTGACAAATAATAATGATTGGGCATCAGAGATGTCAGAGGTATTATCACAAAAAATAACCCTTTGTGAATCATCTCAGCAGTGAAAATAACATCCAAAGATACAATTTAAGTCTGCAGCTCTAAGCAGAGTGAAAACAAATTATATTCCTTTCTCAGGAAAATTTGACCAAGAGAGTACACTGTTGATCAGTGTCCTATGTACACATTATAAGTTATCCAAGGGAGCTGCATACAACAGTAGTTAGGCCAATAAAGTGTGGACTTGTATAAGGTTATCCACTTCAATATTTGAAAAAGGAAAATGGTTTAATCAGAAATCATCAAAACGCACAGCTAACACAGTTCATTTCTTCCACCTGTATGCTGCCTTTTAATTTACCAATTTCTAATATAATAATTATAATAATAATACATTGCAAGGCTGTACAAGCCTTTTGAGAGCATGAAGAGTGGATATTTCCCATTGAGGACACTGTGAGGTTGCAGCACTCTGCACCTGGCAGGATCATGCCTACAAGTTTCACTTAAAGCCACTGAGAACTGGACTGTCCTGAGACAGTCCTGCTTGGATGGTTAAAATATAAAGGCATCTTTGGACAGGAATGCGGTGAAAAAGCTCAAATCATTTTTTGATGAGAGGAATAAGAGGAAATGAAGGGGAGCATCTGTTCAGCCAAAGACCAAACACACTCAATGTACATAGTCTCAGTGCCAGAAACAGAGGATATAAGACGACAGCACATTGGTTTCAAGATTATTTCTTGAATAAGTTACTACAAAGTTAAAGAGTCAGCAAATCAATTTCCTTGAAGGGTAACTTGGGCTCACAAAGGTTAGCATCTATAAAAAAATACATTGTCTTTATAAAAAGTTCTTTGTCAAGATGTATGAAAAGGAATCTCGGCTTAATTCACCACTTAGGAGGTTAAGGAGTGTTTCATCCAGCACTCCTCTGTGGCCTATGTCAACTTTGTTATTCTTAATAAGATAAGGATACCTTGATACATGTTTCATCTTCTGTAATAGTCAAAATTGGTGATGCTGAAAAAGCTTTTCAGGCACGTGACCTTCCTCTATATAACTACAAGTCAGGTCTTGTTTACAAGTGACAGTGTTATGTTACGCTGCTATCATTGCCCATATTAGCATTACCCACATTATCTGCAGCATAAATTGCATTATAGATCTCATTTTTTAAAGATTTCTTTTTTGGATGAAAATTCTGTTTGTACAGAAATACAACACAAAAAAACAGGCAAAACAATATTGGCAGGTTTTAATTTTTCCAACCTATTATTACTAATAGTACTTAATATTTCTGCCACAAGACATTCGCTAGTACCCAAGTGCTATATAAACAGTAATTAAGTAGATTTCTCAATGTGCTGGTGAGGTACTATAGCTATTATTTCCACCATACCAAGAGATTAAATGACTTGTTCAAGGACACAGAAACAAATCAGAGATTCAGATGGGAGGTTTGAATCCTAGGTTCCTGCTTTTAATGGCGACCAACACTTCCTCTCCTTTTGCTGGAGGGAAGCCATCATAATAATTTTAATTAGTAATCTGTTAAACATCTAATAGTGTATTACACAGACTATCAGTATCAGTGCACATAAATACATGGTCTCTAAGCATTTCATCTTTACTCCAAGACAAGCAATTTCAACAATAATGAAAAAGGAGATCTATCAGAAAAAGAGATCAGAGGTTAATTGTTATCACATTAAACTCTAAAAATATGCTCCCCTTTAACACCTCATGACAGATGCCAGAAAAGCAGACAGAATCTGTCACAAGGGAACAAAAGATGGTAATTTGCAGCTAAGCCAACTATAGTGTACAGTAATAAAGTCAGTTCTTGTTGTTTCTTAATAATGAGCTGTCAGATGGCAGGATCATAGTGTAGTTTGACACCAAACTACTTCTCACGGAGAGCCGCAGCCTTGTGACAACACTCACCTCCTTCACTCCACTGGGATATTTCAATTCCATTACTTATGAAATGGAACCCTACTCAGTACATAGCACAAACCAACTTTGAAAACCTTAACCTAATTCTGTGAGGCGGGTGGGCATGAGAGAAACCACTTCATAGGCAAACAAAATCATGTTACTACATTATTATTTCTCACAAAAAGACTCCCTACTCTGTCTGGTACCCTCTCTCTTTTTCCCCTTGCCCCAGGGCACAACACAGTACTGTGCAGCATATTGCCTTATGAATCTTCTTCAAGTACCCAATTATACTGGTGCACCAGACTTGTCATTACCATGACAGCTGTGTGCCGTACACAGTACACGCTGTCAGAGGTGAAAGATTGTACACAGGCATCCAGCATTTCCATTACAATGGGGAAAGTGAAGGGGGAAGGAAGAGACAGACACAAACACACATGCCCCCTCAACAAACAACTTTGCTAAAGATGCTGATTAAAAGCAGAGGTTAAGATCCATTTTTTAAGTGGTAATATAATTGTCAGACATTCTGGTACTGTCTCTGCCTCCAGCAAAATTACTCCTGTGTATTTTTTGTCATGATAATCAATGAGGTGGTGTAAATACATTTTGGGCACTTCGAATAAAGTTCAGTTAACAGTCCTTCAGCCTGCAGTTCCCCCAGAAGGAGAATTAAGCTTTGTATTTCCTTCCTCTGATCAGTTTTCTTCTTTATAAAAATGTAAATACGCCATCACAAGTCACATTGAGAGACTTACCCACCCACAAAACCACAAAACCCTGAGGGTTCATACTGCAGTAATTGAGCTGTGTTGGCTCAAATAGTCTCCCAGGTATGGGAAGGGGTACAGAAGTGATACAGGATGCTTGTCCTCTTGGTGGACAATACTGCCTGAGCACAGAGATCTGACCCAGGATGCATCTGGGAAACTGCATTGTGATGGATCAAAGCTGGCACTCACATGGCAGGAGGTAACTTACATTACCCCTCTGAGCATATGTTCATGCAAGGTGACATATGCCCTCACTTCTCACTAATGTCAAAGAAAACTGTACTCTGCAAGCATTGCAGTCACTACCTCATGGGATCAGACCTTCAAGGACAACTATGCAGCGCAGATGAGTGGTCACCGTTCGTAAGAATGTGCTGCAGATTTTCTAATTACACACAGTGTTCAGCATTTATGTTCTGTGTCTCACTTCCTCCTTCCTGAATTATCCCCAGCAGGCCCCTACCAGTTCTTCATGCGATCATGCAGTTCATTACAGCTGTAAATATAAACATCCTTTTTTCACAACCTATCATTATTAGGAAACCAGATGGAAAAAAACATACATATAACAGTAGACATACTGAGATTTCTTCTTCCCTTAGCAAATGATTTTCTATTTTAAACCAATGAATAATAAACTTGAAGAAAACAATAATTACAGTATGTATAACTAAGACAGTTCAGGATTCTTTCTAAAGAGAAGCAGGCAGAGAAGGCTGTGTAATTGAACTAACTCATCACTCAAAATTAATTTCATCTACATCAGTAGAAGCAACCTGAAACTTCTGGTCAAGTATTCTAATATCAGCACTCAAAGAGATATCTTCACAGTCTGAAATGGAGGAGAAGGGGAGCAGCTGCAGAGAGAGATGGGGAGAAAAACGAGAACTCCCACCTCTCCTTTGCAACGTGGGAATGAGGTGTTTATTACTCAGCATCAGCTGCTTGCTTTTCATAGGATAATATAACACATGAAAGTCCTGAACTAGAGTTCTAGAGTTAATACCCTGTGTAAACACTCAGCACATTTGTCCAGCTAGAGGATCTGGGATGTTGAGGCTATGGGAAGTCAGTGTAGCTCAGTGAGATGCCTTTTGCTCAGCTCTGCATATAACTAAAGTACAAATTTCAGTTCGAAAAAGTTCTGTGAAAGACTGTCCTCTGAAATCAGCATCTGGTCATGAAACATGATAGTGTTGTTCCTGTGTTCGGAAAACTTCACTGCTCACAGGACAATAAGCAAACATATAAGTGATCTCACTCTTATTTAAAAGTTAATTACACAGAAGACATACAAAACGGGTAGATAGGGCAAAAGCACATAAAGGGAAATATTCAGAGAAATGTTAAAACAAAAAAAGAATTAAAACACTTACTCTTCAATATCAAATACTCCTACGTAACTTTGCTCTGCTGCAAAGGTACAGGAGCCAAAGCCCACTACCACCTTCTTAACGGTTTACTTGTACCAATTTTGACAGTGGATTGAAGCCCGTTTGAAAAAAGATCTTTGAAGAAGGGGTAGGAATGATGACAGTGAGAAACAGAGTGATAAAGGTGGGGGGGGAGCAGGGGGAAGGAAAGGATAATACCAATAGCAATAATAGAGCGTGCTCTAAGAAGGTGAACTTAATACTTGCCTTATCTTGTAACAGCAGCTCTGGCAAAAACCAAACACAGCAGTTAATCTGACAAATATAAAATATGCATAATTTTTACTAGCTATGAAAAGTGCAGCTGTTTCATAGCAGAAGGTATAAATTTCCATATGGTTTAGATTATTATGTTTTCTTTAAAAATCTACAGCAAACTAACAACCAAGTTTAATTCTCATCTCTTTGATGATGACATTTTTCTTTGTGAGGTGAATTGCTTTCATTTTAAATGATGCATTATCATTTTTTCCGCAAAATCTAATACTTATAAAAATTTATAAGTACATGGTTTATCACATATTCTTAAAGTAAACACCTTCTTATGAAGCTCCAAGGTCAGAGGCATAAAATGCACACACGACCATGTTAGTGGTAAGAAGGAGCTATATAAATTACTTAATTTTATTACTAATCTTCCTCTCCACCTCCCTTCAATTTGCTAAAGCTAGTAAGCCTTCTTCACATTGCTACAGCTTTTTAAGTGGGAGTGCTACACAGTTAGAGGATGCAACAGCTCTTCACTCATAAGGACTTGTTTCATAATACCTGGACAGTATCTATGTGAAGGCTGAAAGAAGGCAGAGAGCTCTCCAGATTTTTAAGGGCATTTGGTGTGAGTAAGTTCCAGTTTATCTTAACTCTACAAAATTATTCTCATGCCTAAGATTTTTTATTATTTTTTACATCTATTTTCCCTCTTGGCACTTTGGAACTTCTGAGGGTTAAATCATCTGCAATTCTGGCTGTCAAAACCGATTTTGATAGCCTGGAATTAATAGTCGTGAATAGCATTGTGCACTTTGCTAAACACATACAAATGTCTTCCTAATATGTTATGTAGGAAACCAGAGGTGATAAATGCAACTTCCATTCTGAAAAGAAGTACTGTAAAATTAAGGTATACATGCCTGAGTCTCTGAAAGGCAAAAATAACGTCCTGTCTCGATTAACAGAATGAAAAATTCAGAAATCACTTGGTAATAAAAAGATCAAATTCCTTGAAAGGAGGAGGAAATTGCTCATTGACTATTTAGTCCCCCCTCTGTGCACTTATACCCTCAACAACAGAAATTAAAGATGCCACTGTGGGAGATGAAGACCTCAGGTTACCAGAACTCATGGGATCATTCACAGTCCATGAACCACTGATACCAGCAGGCTCACCACATGTACACCAAAGATGTACCACAGCTCCTTTTCAGGAAGCTTTCTTATTATAATTCTGATTAAAATTGAGCCTTTGATTTTGAAGGCAAGCATATTATCCCAAACATGCACTTCCATTACTTTTCATCATTCAAATTTCTAATTAAATTTTCAAGATTTAAAGTTATTCTTAAAGTATACTTCAAAATTATTTAATACAATAAAAGTAATTCACCAATGGAAATTAGCATATTTTTGATTTGAAGGAGGGAGAAAGAAAAAACATGTGTGATTAAATTTTAACATATCTAAAATAGTATTTCCCCATTATTTCAGTAAGCCTGTAGGACTACGTTGTACTCACACCTTAAGTTAATTTTAATTATTCCTGTCAATATTAAAAATTATAGAAAAATATTAATAGAGGTTAGTGAAAGAGGACAAAAAATTGTAACCAAGATGTTATAATCTTGGTTACAGATTTTCAGTAAGACTGATAGTGAATACCCTGCTTGCATATATAATTCATTTGTGCCTTTCAAAATCCTTCTGTAGAACACACAATTCTGGCAGATTGCGGTGCTACTCAGTGCAAGACGTCAACTCCTGCAGCTGATCTTGTACAACAAAAATGGCTACCCTATTGCTGACTCCCAATTGCTTTTCCATGAATCTGCTCTTACATTCTATTTCAATATAAGGCCTCCCCCTACATAAACTCATCCAACTGATACTTGTAGGTCATACTCAGGCAACTGGGAAATAGTCTGAGGAGCGTTTGAAGAATCAAATATTCTAATAAACGGTGTAAGTACAAGCGATAAATTTTGGCTGACTTATCACAGAATCACAGTGGTTGG
>VXBJ01005417.1:191532-219559 GCA_013400055.1 Nycticryphes semicollaris | reverse complement strand
GATATAGATATAGATAGATATAATATATATGCATATGCACACATATTGTAAGAGAAAATATATGTATATATCTACACAAATCTCACAGTGTTGTGGAAATGGGAAAGTTGTTCCTCCTTCCCTCACCCATCCTGTTGTGACAATTTATACTTGGTCAGGTTGTCTCTGCTTTCCGTGCCCAGCAGCCCCTCCTTCTGTGAAAGCCCAGGGAAAGGGAAAGCCAAGGTGTCCACGGTTCCTGCCAGGGCTTCCCGCTGAATTCTGCAGGGTGCACAAAACAAGCTACCCTTGCTTCACCCTGCGTGACTGTTCAGAGCACATTTGCACATAAGCAGATTCCAGTGTTCAGCATAGCTTTCTGTGCATAGTTTATCCAAGGCACATCCTTCATATACAGATTGAGGGAAAAGGATTGAGGGCTTTCACACTCTAAAAAAGTTCAGCTCAGACTGAGCTGAAGTTTTCAAAATGACACCATTGTGAATTCTCTTCTCGATACCAAATTTGGATCTTGTGACCTTTTGTGCTGCTGCAGTCTGAAGGTAATAGATACCTTCTTTCATCTGTGCATACTAATTCTTAATATTTTTTCCCCCCCACAAAATCCCTGAGAAGCAGCAGCAGTGTGTTACTTGCATTTTACAAATGGAAAACTGGATGCTAACTGGTCTACAGTTATCCAGCAGTATTTATCACATTAAATTTTCCAGCTTCCATTTAACTTAGCAATATGCAAAAAAAAAAATCCTACACTACTTCTTCCTAGATGAAAAGCACATTAATTTTAGCCACTCACCCTCTGATACCAGCCAAAGAAAGAACAGATATCATTCTATTTGCTATCCTGTTTACTGACAGGGGGTATTTGGATTTAGGGGAATCATACAGACAGCTAAAAAGGCAGAGAGCAACAAGCAACAAAGCTAAAGAATACATTTTAAGCCCAACAAAAAGTAAAAGGCAATAGGGATTTGATCTTGAAAATGCTTAGAGTGAGTGGGATCATGGTGGGATCCAGCCTGGAATTGTTCCCATGAATGACCAGAGTTTTGTCCCATGGATACAGCCCTTGTTACAACAGATATTTTAAGAGAAAGTGTATCAGTGTAGCAAGCAGTGAGTGAATAAAGGGAAATTCCAGAGGATGAGCACCCAAGTGTGGTGTGCCTAACAAGACTATTCAATTATTCAAACATCTCCTAAATCTGTGAGATTGCACCAGAAATCACATGAGTCCAAGCTCTCTTACAAGATCATCAGCACATCCTGTTTTGGGTTGGGACTTAAAAAATACCTGTAGAAGAGCCTCTCACACAAGCTTTCTCTTTCCGCTCCTGGCTGTAATCCAACAGGGTAGCAGCCACTTTTATGTTCAAATACTAAAATTAAGCTGAACCAAAGCAGAAGTCCTCCTCAGGCTGGGTTGGTGCTCTTGGTGAACAGGATAGTATTTCCGGAACAGAAGTTTCTGTTCCATATTATATTAATATGAAATGTCTTTGAAAACTAGCAGGATTCTTCCTGTCAGATACACTATTAGCATTAATATTTGGTCTTGAAAGTGCTCTTTGGAAGCAGTGTTATTTTTTTAAGCATTTTATCCTGTACATTGCATAGGAGAACGTGTCCCCCTTCTTCTCTTAGGTATATATGCTCTACAATGGAAACACCAGAGCTGTTCAGCAATGCAGGGCACCTACAGATCTGTCCAAGTGCTGCCAGGGTGGAGTTAACATCTGGTTAAAAATTAACATGGGGCTCAGTTCCACCATTTTACAATGTGTAACCTGCTATGAGTAAATGATAAACTGTTCTGGGTGCAGCCCTGGTTGCCAAGTGCTTACCTTTCCCATTGTTACTCCTCAGAGGAAAAGCAAATAACTATCATTTGAGAACAAGTAAACAGAAAAGATGCTGCTTGTTGATTTCTTACTCACCAAAATAGTGTAAGAAGATAACCATTGCACTGGAAACTATATTGCCCAGTTTAGTATTTTTTCTGTGTTTTTAAGACAACAGCACAAGGTATAGAACCAGAAACAGGAGAAAACTGCATGCCACTGTAGCACAGATCCCATAAGGCGCTGCATCTCATTTCTTCAATCATGTCAATGTTTATCCTTCTCTTCCTACTCCCTGTTTGCCCCTCAGCCTCCGGTACAAAGTGTTAAGAAATAGAGCACAGAGGCCGGAGCTGCCTGCAGCTCTGGCCAGGCAACAGCAGTGCCAGGCTCTGGTAGGTCTGACATCCTATATCTGATGTGGTGGAAGCAGAGGGCAAAGACAGCTTGGCTTCTGATTGTCCTCTTGAGATAAAAAGTGTGATGGGATCCAGGAAAAAGTTAAATATTGTTACAGAGGCATTTTGCACTTAACGCTAAGCGGGACACATAACTGCGATAGCCAATAATCTCCATGTTCCAGGCTGGAAGCTCATCATGAGCTGAAGTCACTGTCTGGTCTCCCTGAGCCCTGCAGAAGATTGTGCAACTGTTGGCCACGTTCATCATCTGAGGTGAGAGGGGAGGGTGTCACCTTCCTCTGAAGCATCCGGCATCAACTCCAGTCAGCGGCAGGATGCTGGCCACGGTAGATGTGGCTGTGCTCCAGCATGGCAAGAGCTACATGCCTTCCACTGAGTTAAAGCAGCAGATGCAACCAGATACTGCCTTTAGACACTCTTGCCCCTTTCACATGCAGATGTGCCAGTTACCAACACCTTTCAACTTCCCCAGCCCCTGAGGAGAAGTCCAGTCTTTAGATAATTTCTTTCCAACCTGAGGGTCCTACCCTGCTTCCTGCAGACATCAGTGTGAATTTGTTGCCATCACCTCCCATGAGTTTGTGATGCTTTTTATGGAAAGACTTTAAGATGCAAGGGCAGGCAAGAGAATACAGCAGCTGCAAAGCTGCAGAAAATAATACACAACTCAGCACAGCTGACAGGTGCTTGCTTTATGACCTAAATTTGAAATGACTTCATCACTTTTTAATATGAAGAGGTCTTACACGCTTCATTATTAGGATTCTTCCTTTTTTTCCTGTTGTGTGTCTGTGTGTACGCATTCCAGTTGTCCTCTCCTGCTCCTGTTTCTCCCTCCACCTCACATCACTGTACACTGCAGACTTCCTCTGGCACTTTTATAAGTTGCCAGAAGGGAAGTGGCCTGGTTACATGTCCAGCTCCGCAAGCTGCCTCAGCAATGCTTTTCCTCCCCCTCTGCAGCAGCCCTGGGTGAGTACAACGTCCTCAGCCCATCAGTGCATTTGAAGCAGAGAGGTTATGGTCTGCACCACAGTTCACTGAGCTGACATCTGCTCTCACTGACTTGTGACAACTCTGTTAGGAAGCCTGTAGTCACTGACTGCTACTACTACTACCATTACTGTTATTATTACTATTACTATTATTATTGTAATCGGTGTGAGCTGCTGACAGTAGATGCCTCTCTGGAAATAACTCATTAATCATGAGAGTGGCCCATGGGAGGAGCCGCCCAGGGCCCTGATCCGGCTGCACTTACGCAGCAGGATGCCCGTGTTATCAGTGAGGAAATCCATGCGCTTGACTCTACGTATGCAAGTGTCCTAACTAGTTCCTGAAGGCAGCAAAAAGAGAAAGTCCTACTCATCCTCACTCAGTGCACTCAGTAATGTGTTCCGCCCTTCTAAATAATGAGGGAGTCAATTTGTCCTAAGCCACAAACTGACCCCTCAGAAGTCCCATGCAAAACTTTATTTTCTTTATTTTGTCTCTTTTTTTCAAATGTCTTGGGTATATAAATACTATTAAACTGTACTCCTGGATCCTTCCAGTTGCATATCAAACCACAGACTTTTATATAACAGCTAATATTTTTGGAGATTTCTTGCCACTTCCCTCATATCATGGATTTTAGAAAAATAAGACTCATCCAGGCTCCTCTTTTGACTGATGTGGTACCTAGACTTTTCCTGTTCAACTTTATTTCCACTCCTTCCAATATTGTCATCATTTTTTTCTGGTTTTATAACATGAAGCTAGGCAAGGAGATCTCAGGGAATGCCAGCTTCAGAACAACAGAGGCAGAAGAGAGAGAGCTTTATGCTTATTCTGGTTTTATAAAGTTCCTTGCTCTGTGTTAGAATAAAGGTTGTTCCAAATATTACTTGCTGGTTTATGATATGCTTGTAGAAGCTGACTTACTTTCAACCACTACAAATGGTAAAATGCCTCCAAAGTGCCACCAAATCCAGAAAGCTTCTGGGACTGGATCCTAACTGGGAGCTGTCAGTGCTGCACCACCAGTGAAAGCAGAAACACTTCATGAGGCCTCAGGAATCTGCTCTTCATTGGAGAACCATATGAAGCTCTGGACAGGCAACAAAATATAAAGCAATCTCATTTCCTTAGGCAAAGGGGAATGGCAATGAAAATTATCTGCCTGCAATGAAGAACAAAGTAAGAAAGAGGACCATTTTCCAGAAGTGCATTAAATATTTCACTCCCAATTAAAGTGCAGTAATATGAACAGACTTGTATTTATGAAATCAAGTATGAAAGTTCCTACTTAAAACCTATAGAAATAACCCAAACCTGAATGTAGACAGAAGGGGTCTTTCTGGGTTAGCAGGCTCTGCAGGCAACTGCTGGGCAGAAGGTGCTAGAGCATCACTGTCTCCCTAATTGGTGGTGCAGCGGTGTGGGCTCCCTGCCTTCTATCAATGCATGCACAGAGGTGCCTCCACATTTGGGCAGAATGTGGGATGCCAGTCCCTGGCTCTGCTAAGAGAATGTCCCACCTCTTCACTCCCAGCTGTGAAGTCTAAGCTGAAAATTAAAAGCTGAAAATAAAAATAAACCTGCCCAGTGAAAGTACCTGGTGAACTATTTAATTTGGAGTTTTATTTTAATCCCAGAACACAAGATCCCTATATCTCATGCCCCAATGTTGCTAAACATTTGAATTATGTTTTCAAATATATGTACCTTACGATTGTCTCCCATCTATAACATAATTTTGTTCGGTTTTGCCCACAGTTTTCAGCTTTCTGAATATTTGTAATTTCCCTGTTCTCATCTGGATTTTGTATCTCTTCCAGCTTGGAATCACCTGTACATTTGTTAACATGTCATTAATTCCATGGGTCATGAATAGAAAATTTGAATAAAGATCTGAATTTTACTCAAGCCAAGGTAAAGTCTCTCAGTGATTTTTGTGTTTTCAAGATCTAACTTCAAAATTCATCCCCAAATAAACCTGTTCAATTGCAGTCTCTTGCAGATACCTCCCTGCAGCTTGATATACTGGGATCATACCATGCCTGCCTGCTTTACTTCACCACTTGGCAATATGTAGTCCCTTGTGTCTGTGTCTATGGAAAGCTTATCTGAAATAATTTTCAAGTGCTGTGCTGCCTCATGAGATAGTGATGTCAAAGGACTTGGTAAATTCAAATCTGTTGCACTTCCTGTATCACTGACTTTGAAAAAACAAAGACTGTATGAAGCTAATACTTCTTAGCCCTCGTTGCTCCAATCATAAATTTGAGCTGCTCTAGGGCAAGACCCAACTCTTGCTGAGGAGCATCAGCACTCCCAGACCTAGTACCTGATCCCACCAGCCCCATCAAAAGAGATGATCTCCCTCAACATCCTATTTGAGAGCTTCACGGTCTGGGGTGTTCCAGGCATACAGGTGCTGCCAGGCATGTCCCCTGTGGCAAGGGAGGGGAAGAGAGAGAGAAAGGGTTAGCAAGGAGGAAAGATCTCTCTCTTAGCTTTGAAAGGGGATTGAGTAGCAGATAAACATTATAACTGGGGAGTGGTGGTGTTGGAGTTGTTATTAATTCCTTTTTAAAAACTTGAGGCTGTCTGTGCACACTTGTCTGGTGTGACTTGCTCTTTTGACCGTGGGTTTACAGAGTGACTTTGAGAAGGAGAAGACCGTTGTCTGTCCCTAGCAAGAGTGAATCACAGTACTGCTCACCTGCTCTTCTGCCTCTACCAGCTTTTGTATTGAAAGGAGAAGCAGAGATACCACCAGGGTGGTACCAGGGCAGGGGGTGGAAGTGCTCATCTCAGGCTGCAGGGCTAATCACAATGGGCCTGCCTCATGTTCCCCAGACCCCATGCCCACCCAAGCCCCTTCCCTTTTCCTCTGAAATTGTTCTACCTCCAGCTTATTTACAGCCCTTGAGGACAGAAGCTTTGTCCCGTGGCCTGTAATAAAGTCAGGTTTATTGTTCTTTCTCAGTTCTGCATTACAATTTTCTCTGTCCCCTTGGCAGCCATACTGTATTCCCTAGAGGTCTTTGCAAATTATATTGGAAGTTTACAAGCCAGCAGCATTTTTGTGGGTTCTTTTTTTTTTTATTTTAGCCAATGCAGATGCTAGCTACTAACTACAAATGTTACTATAGACCTCTGTAAATACCATCAAGTCACTATTTCCAACAGCAATGCACATGTAACTAATCCACATTGATAGTCAGTTTTCAGTGTGAAGACTATTTTTTGTGGTAAATGTTATAAATTTTGTTGTTGCCATTGATGATTAAATCCTCATACAGTTCAACTCAACTTTTCCTTTCAGGGGTCTGATGGTTAGTTTTTCCTTTTCTTGGCATTTACAACCTATCACTGGTGGAGGTCAGTGTAAATGAGAGCTGCTGTTGACCCACAGAACAAAGACACACACCCCTGCTACCGCCTTAGTCTTTCTTAATGTTTCTCATTACTGAAAAGACTGTAACTATCCTTTCTAAGTTTCTCAGTTTGCTATGCCCTGTGGTTTCCCTGGCTTGAACATGCAGACTATATGATCCTATACTCTAGATAGTATTGAAAAAAAGTAGAGAAGATATATTTTTTTATACATATTAGACCCTTTAATTAACACAGAATATTTCTGGATAAGCAATAATGACTTACAAGCAAGGGATTATAAAGTGCATTATTTAGGGACTTTAATTTCTTCCAGCTTGGATTTAGGAACAGTACCGTGGCAGTATGGAGAAATTAGTTTTGTTATGCACTTGTTTCATTTGGAAGACAAGGAGAAGGGTGGACACTGCAGAATGTGACTTGCTTTTACTCTCCTGCAGACTGAGGCCAAAGTAAGGAACAGTAGAAGATGTGGTGTCCTGGGCCAGTCTGACAGCAAGATTGTGGGGCTTCTGTAACCCATCAGGTTTTTGTTGAAGCAATAGTGACTCTAGGCCTGTGGGTGTGCTGGCCATCTGTTTGATGGCACACAAGTAACTTTGTACGCTTGTGCCAGGTGAGTGATATGGCTTCTTAGTGGTCCACCTCTTTTTTTTCATTTTCTTGTAATTAGCTGAGAAAAATAAATAGTCCATTTCCAGAAGGTTTTTTCTTAACAAGTCTGTGTAGACTTTGATGAATCTTTTTATCTCCTAAGATTTTAAAAGTTTGCTTAATTATTTCTTTCAATACTCTTTCAGAAGTTGAAGATGACTGGTCTATAATTCCCAAATCCTCTTTTTTTCTCCTGCTTTTGTTATTAGGAAAATCTTTCTCCAGTTACTCAATATCTCACCTGTCTTGTTCAGGTGCTCACAGACAATCGGAAGTGTCCCTCAGTTTACTGCAACCAACACTTCAAAGATTTTAGGATGAAGAACAGCAGACTCAGCCAACTTGAAAGCACTAATTTACCAAAGTATTAGCTCATTCATTCCTTCACATTCATTCAGTTTGAGCTTATATTTGTGTTCACTACGTGGAAGTTGATTTTCTCTGTTAGTCCATATAAAAGAGTTCTCAATGCACCAGCTTTCTTGCCACTATTTGCCAGTAGAATTACCTTCTATGGAATCTTTTACCTAGTCTCCTTGTTACAGTTCATCTGCTTCTTATTTATCTTCATTAAACAAATCTAGAATAGGTTCTTGTTCTGTTTATCTCCACTTTCTTACTAAGAAATGGCCACTGGTGACATCCAAAAGCTTGCAGACTGCTCTGTGTCCTTTCCCAGGAAATTTTTAATTAAAATTCCCCACTACAACTAGTTCTAGTGTTCTGGATGATTTTGCCACTTGCTGACAAGTTCATCTATGTGATTTTCCTCACTTGCCAAAAAGTGTGGCCATGCCTGATACTTTTCACCATCAGCTGCTAGTTAGATACTTTCCTGACTGAGCTGAGTAAGAGGGTCCACGAACACAATTACGAATGAAGCCTGGTTTCATAGGATCACAGAGTGATTTAGGTGACAAGAGACCTTTGGCGGTCTCTCCTCCAACTCCCTGAGCCAAGCAGAGCCCCCTCAGGGCCTCGTCTGTCTGACTTTTGAAACCTTTCATGGATGGAGAGCACACAGCACTCACACTCACCTGATCCCTCCATGAAAATTATTTTCTGACAGAGCTGTTTCTCATGATTCTTTAAAACAGGTGACTAGTAGTATAGCAGCTACAAACAAATCTTTCCCAATTCTTAGGGCCTTCCTTCTGCCCATGCTCATGGCTTCTCTGAAGTCTGCTGAAAGCTGAGCTCACATTATAGCTTTTCTGTCCATCCTATCACCACAGGAGTCACATACTGGGTCTCTCTTGGGCTGTACACTGTTCTCCTGAAATGTAGATGAAACTTGTTGTCACAGTCACTTTTGTTATCTTCACCTATCTGCTAAATTTTGCTCTAGTAGAGCAGCGACTTCACAGACTACCAAGGGGCACAGACACATCTGGATGCACCCAGAAACACATTTGTATATGCATGTGTGCATAGAAATACCCGCAGAAAACAACTGTAATATTTTAATCATTTTTATAGGATTTCAGGTTAAAAATTATTAACAATGTTATACAATTTTAAAGCACACTTTTATGTGCTTATTTGTCTGTCATTAGTGTTCATTACATTTTTTCTAATATGCCTCATTATTTTTCACTCAGATGCAGGCCCATCCCTGGCAAGCAGGAGATTGCCAGCAAGACATCTCAGCAGATGCCCTTGCAGCAGCGTAGTCCTGTCACCAGGTGAGCTCATTTCACTTAGAGCAATGCAGAGATGGTTTGATGCACAGACAGGAGCCAGGGACAAGTGCAACCCCAGAAGGATGGGGACAAGGGGCACCCCTCAGAGCACAGCCTGGTCCTCCCCAAGGCCAGCAGCACTGCATGCTGTGGCACACTGTGGTTTTACTGCAGCTCCCAGCTTGACCTTTGAAAAGATGGGATCAGAACAACATCTTTACCCTCACCTTTCCCACCTGTACATGGAAAACACCTGAGTGGAGGAGTCTGCCCTCCTCATCAAACCCCAAATACCAGGTGCGCTGAGCACCGCTGAGGAAAGGAGACTTATTTTTTTGTTCAGCAGAGCAAAAACTGGGCACAAACTAGCTCTCTGCAAGCAGAGACAGGTGCTGAATTCATTGGATAATCTGCTGCAAATAATTTGCCCAGCTCTATTAATTAAGTCTTGTGAGGCACTTCTAGGGTTAAATGCCCTTGAGCTGTCGTTCACCTAAGCTTTGCCCCCAAAGTGACATCAATGAAAAATCCTTAATGGTGGTCGTGGTGGTAGCAGCAGCAGTAGCAGCAGCACTAAAACCCTCCTGAGGCAAGAAAACATGATTTTCCCCTTCATTTTATGGTCTGCTGAATCTTCTGTTTTTCTTGTTGTGTAGCAGGAATATTGTTCATGGCCTTGGAGTATTCTTGTGGTTTTCTAAATGCCTAAGATTTAATTTGGCATCTTACACACACACACATAAAAAACGTGTTGCTTCCATATTCCTTCACTGTGAATGTTGTCCCTTCCCCACTTCTGTGGAGGGGTTCTGGAGCCTAACAATGGTCTCGTGGAGCTGTTTCTCAGCTGGTGAGGAGCCCAGCCTTGCGCCTCAGCAGGCAGGCATCACACAAGAAGACAGCCCCTGGTGGGGAGGAGAGGTCAGCCCGGAACTTTAACATTGGCCTGAGTTCCAAGCACCCATCACAGAAATTAAATAAGTAAGAAAACATAATAAGATGCACACACAGGCTCTTGTTACCAAGTCCTAAACCCCAACGTGCAAGAATAAGCTTTGTGAACAGGGCGGTCTCTGCACTGAAAGGCGCCCCGGGGATGGGAATTGTTCTGGCTGATGGTGCCTGCCTCTGGCTGGGTCTCAGCAGGATGGCCTGGGGTTGTCTGAACCTCTCTAAGGATTGGCATTTGGGTTACCAGCTCTCTAAAAAGAACATGCTTGTATCATGGAAAGAAAAGTATCCAGTCTCTTTCAGGTGTGGGGACTTTTGCCTGTTACCCTAAGACTAAGATTCAAATCCCTAAACTCCTCTTCCCTTTGTAGAAATTATACTCTGCAGTTTCAGGGCTGGTGCATCCCTCATCTGAATGGATAAGACTTTTGACTGTATCTTGTCCACCCAAGCACATGCCAGTTTGGATACAGAAAGGGGATAGTAAAGGTGTCCCTCATTAAATTTGCAGTTGACATTCAGGATTCCCTCCTGCCACTTTGCAGACGCTGTGTGTGTTCTCACAGGAGACTAGATGATCTGCAACTTCAGGGCTCTCTGTGGCCAAAAAGAAAGACTGGGCAGAGCCACAGCAGTCCTTCTCTCCTTGCACAGCCACTGCAAAAGGGATGTAGAGCATCCTACTCTCATTGGTGTTTCCTGCACAGAAGTATATGGAGGTTGTTAGGCTACCATACATGATGCCAGTGCTTCCAACTTGCAGTCAAAATGCTTGAAACATACAATGGGTCAGAAGTATATCTGTGGGACTGAGTGAGGAGAAACCTGTCTAACATATTGTCACAGGGCAGTAGAAGAGTTGCAACCTTGAAGTTTCAGGCCCTGTTTACAGGAACATCTTGAAGCTTCATAGCCCTAATGGAGCCTATGACACTCTTCTTTGAATGAGGCCCTTTTGAATGCTCCAAAATCCATAGGATTATCCACAGTGTCATACAAATCTTCATGTAACACCATTGCCCCAGACTGCATTGACATGCTGCAGAGCAGAAAAGATCTGGACTGCAACATCTTCACGACTGAGTGGAATTATGGCACTGAGCTACATAGTAGATTTGACTCAAGGTCCAGGTCTGCAGGAAGACAGTGAACAGCTGCTCACAGCTTTCTGCCATATGGCACAACAGTGTGTGATACGTCTATATTAATTCAGATGCATATCTGAAGATACTGCATTTTTTTTGATACATTAGCTCATTTTCTCATTAAACATCTGGAATTAAGGGAGCCAAGCAACCCTGCAAGTGTTTCGCATTAGACAACTCTATTTGGGCAGATTGTGAAGAGAAATAAATGAGATGATTCTATTTTCAGATTGGGATCAGGACAGATAACTATCACCTCCCTTCCTCTGCCTGACCTGTAATTCCTCACCCCACTGTCAGCTCGTGCAGTGACAAGCAGTGTCCTTCACATGTTGCTGAGCCATGTGAAACTGCAGGGGAAAGGCTTCCTGCAACAGACTCGATTTCCATTTCCAGGTGCAGTACCCGGCAGTGAGGATGTAGCAGGGCACACCGCCCCTTGCCTTTCCTAAACTCCCCACCCAAGGCTGTGGCTGCCAAACTGTGCTCTCTCTCATCAGATACGTGAAGGGAAAACTGACCTCTGGCCTCATGGACGCTAACTGCAACCCAGGGCTGTACCTGGAGGTGTAAATGGCCGTCCAAGGGGAGGGGAGCAAAGCCCAGCATCTGTGCTGTCCACTGCTGGCTCCAGGCTAGGAGTGAAGGATGCTCTTGAGTCTCCCAAGACTGGGCACAGCTGCGCCAACTGTGTGCATGTCTGTGGCTGCAATAACCTCAGCAGCCATGGGGAAACTGAGCACAGTCAGAAGGAGTGGGAGATACAAGGGATGCCTCATCCGTCTCGGTGGGTCAGGCCAACTAAATATTTCACTCCTCTCTGCTATTCCCTATTCATGTCTCAGCTGGGTGAAAAGTAAATAGTACACCTGGCAGGCAGTCATGTTAACCAAGACACAGCCTCTTCTCTGGAGGCAAGTGACTGGAGAAAGGACAATAATGGCTGTGGATAGGACTAATGGCCAGTAATCTCTTGAGACACCCCTAAACAGTGCACCAGTGGTTAACATCATTGCAATGAGGGAGAGAGAGGAAAAGGGAGAGAGACAAAGAAGGAAGGACAGAAGGAAAGAAGGAAGGAAGGAAGACAAAAATATATACAAGTTTTCTATCACAAAAAAACCCCAAAACCAAACAACATTCGTTGTTGCAAGGCGCTTAACAGCTGTAGCACAAGCAGCATCTCCTAGGCCAACAAATCCTCAGTATACTACACCTGACAACTAGGATGGGAGGATAATATTTTTCTTGCTGAAGACATTTGGATTAAGTCCCTGTGCTGGTGGAAAACTGCAGTGGGAATTTCTGTCTCCATGCAGAGATTGTGCTTTACAGAAGACTCATCTGGGCCCTTTCCTTTATCAAGGGTACCAAGTTTAGCCTGGAAATGGGGGCTACTCCAAGCCTGGGCTCATCTCCATCCTGGGAGGTACAGTGATGTATGTAGTGAGTGCATCCACACATTGCGTCTGCTTTGTGTTGTGATTCAAGACACTTATCAGAGGCAGCTGTTGCCAGATGGCTGTGTTACCACTGTGGACCACTGCAGATCCACAGTGGTATTTCTTTCTGACATATTCTCTATGCAATTGTCCAGAGCTAATGCCTTTGCTGGGCATGGACCTCTCCAGCAGGCACAGGCTGCCAAGGTGTCCTCACAGCCCTCTAATGGGACTGTCAGATGAGGAAACACCAAAAAGAGCATCTCAGAAGCTGATTTAACTATTCTGCTTCATAGAGCTTCACTTCTAATGCATGAAAAATGCCCCTAACCATCTCCTTTGAAGGTCTGTTTTCCAGTACTCTCTTTATGCAGTCAGAAATGTGCTTTCCCAACACTTCCCTTCCAGGAGGGACTCTTTATCAGGGAATGTAGTGATAGGATTAGGCGTAATGGTTTTAAATTGAAAAAGGGTAGATTTAGATTAGCTACTAGAAAGAAATTCTTTACTATGAGGGTGGTGAGATGCTGGAACAGGTTGCGCAGAGAAGTTGTGGATACTCCATCTGTGGAAGTGTTCAAGACCAGGCTGGATGGGGCTTTGAGCAACCTGCTCTAGTGGGAGATGTCCCCCCGCCCATGGCAGGGCGGCTGGAACTCGATGATCTTTGAGGTCCCTTCCAACTCTAAGCATTCTATGATTCTATGATTCCATAATTCATGGTCCTGCCTCTTTGCTTTGCTCTACCAAGCCAGAATGGACAATGTCAACTGCAATGAAGAGGTGAAGTGATGTTGGGCTGCAGGGGCATAGCCTGAGGTCCGTCAGAGTCAGAGTGGTAGAATCAGAGCCACAGTCCGCTCTAACCCAGCAATATTCTCACCTGAGCACCATGATCCCTAGCCTCTTCCCTAGGCAAGTAAGGCCAGGAGAGAAACCAGTCTGACTCTCCTTATGCTCCTCTCATTTGCACACAAGGTTGGTGAGTGTGTTCATGTGCATGTGTGTGTTAGCTGAAGGAGGAGATTGATTAATTACATGATGATGCAAGCAAGAATATTCTCAAGACTATGGGTCTGCCCCCTACCAGATTTTACTGGCATTTTCTGAACATCTGAACATTTCTATTAGCTCAGTGGGCACAGCTTGTTTGCAAACTAGTACAATAATGCTCAGTTATTGTTTGGTACAATGGGAGCCTGGGAATTTATTATATTTTTTTGCAAGTATTGTTTCTATTTGTCATTAAGGCTCACTTTCTAATCTGTCTTTGTAGGAGGTTTGTCTTTTTTGACTTTGTCAGTTGCATGTAGCCAGAGCTCTCTTCTCTGGCCTGAAGAGACATTTAAGGCCAACTGGGTTTTGTTGTTTTCTGTTTTTTCTTTTTCTTTTCAGAGCAGACAACCAGAAAAGACAGGGGAAAAAGCGCTTGCTAAGAAAGACAAACATATAATTAGGAAAAATAAATACATCATTATTTGATGGTTTTCATGCGTGTTACTGTTTCGACTGCTCATGAATTGTTTCATCCAGATTGTAAAATATTCATATTTATATGTTATTCAAAATGAGAAGTGATGCCCTGGAGAGGCTAATTCTTGGTTTGCAGATTGTTTACAAGCTGTCAATTGCAATTTGAATATATTTGCAATTCATAGGGCTGATAAATAACATAAATCACGTGGCATAGTTTCTGCTCCCGAGCTGTAGTACATCCTCGTATAAGTAACACCAAGGTAGGGAAGCATTTGTCTCCCCATCTGGCTCTCAAATCACATATTTAATGGAGCAAGCAAGCATAATACCCAAGATACCCTCTGGGATCTCATAATAGTATCCTGCCCCTCCTGACTTGCTGGAAAACTGTGAATCCATGGCAGTGTGTGTGGCCACCTTTTGCTGAGTCCCATCTCAGTTACAACTCACACATGAGTAGGGCGAGTATTCTGTATGCTTTCTCTATATGGTACCTAGTGTGCTTCAGGACACCCAGTCAGGAAGGGACAAAAAGCAAACTATGCCACAGCAATAGCAGACTTTGCACATGAGCAGGTGATTGAGAACTTGGAGGATTCTGATTTGTTATTCCAGACACAGGGGGGTGAACTGTGTTCTTTGAGGGATAATTAACGCAATTATCAACACAATGCTATTTGCAAACTGTATTTTAAAATAAAAATGCCAAATACAGCATTTACTTCTGGCTTCTATTTTTTCCTCCATATTTGAAATGAACTTTTTTAAAGTACTTTATAAATGAAGACTCTTTGGATATTCCTAGGTGGTGAGGTTATTATTTCAAGTAGTATGGCTGCTTTTCATTGTTTCTCCTTGGTGCCAATTTTGTTTGATGGGATTGACCCCATTACTCACAAGGAATTATGCCAGAAAGTCTTTCACTTCATCTCCTGGTGGAAATAAAAGCCTGTCTCTTGTTCTTCTCCTAAAACCATGGATATTAAATTGCACCGTGTGTGGTTTGCATGTACATAAATATGTGTAGTCACTCTGAGTGTCATAAATCAGTATTTTCAAACAGGCATATTTCTCCATCTTTAAAAAATCTTGAGGTGATTCTTTGTCCTTACAGTTATTTTTCCCCTAATTTTGAATATAAATAACTTTTCTGTAATTTACCCTCATTACTTCTTCTCCTCTGTGCTATAAGACACAAATTATTGCCTCTGTGGCAGCTTTTCTTATATCTGTGGCTTCTCAAGTTTTACCAAGTTTCCCCTCATTTTGCCTGATCTTTCCTGATAGATGATATATTTCTCCAAGAATCTCATGGATTTTTTTTAAAATGTTTTTAGGTGGGTGGGTCACATCTGTCTTGAAGTCAAAAAACTCAAGACTTGACTCTGAATCATTAAGGACCTCGGTAGATTGGAAGCATGTCTTAAAGCTTCTTTGATGTGATTTTCATCTTTATATACTGTTAAGAAATTTTCTTTTTACACAAGAATGATATTATAGAACCATTTTTTGCTTGTGTTATGCTGTATAGTTATGTTGTATATCATGTACCTTATTTTCCTATAGAGCTGTTTTCTCTCAGCCTGTAGATGATTTCTTTCAAATAACAGTTACTTGCCTCTGTGTTTACTGAACTGCATCTTTTTCTCTCTTTATTTTTTTTTCTTCCCCCCCATTTCTCTTAAAGACAATTTTAGGAGGAAATGACAGAGCAGACTGATTGCTTATTTTTCCAGGATACCTGTATAGATCATAGTTTTTGTTGCGCTCATAAATCTTCCCTGGTTGGACTCCTTGGCCTGTATGTGGTCATGAACATCTATTGGGTTAAAACAGGCTGGGGATATTGTGATTTGGGGTAAAAGTGACACTCTCCCTGTCTCTAAAGGATGGGATGGCATCCACCCAAGACAGCTGAAGCCATAGGTCTCTGGGCACTGAGACTGAGGATGGGAGAGTAACAGAAAAGGGACCACCCAAATCCTGAACCTGACAAGCTCTCTAAAATTGGACACATTCCTGTCACAGGGAGAAGTGCTTACTGCAATTTATGGTGCCAAATCACTTGTTTAAATAGTGTTCTGTGTGGATGCAGAATATTTTAAAGAAAAGTAACCAGTTTGATACAATATCTCCATGCAGACCATTCCCAAGTCTTTCCCACTCTCATTATATGGAGCTCTTTGAACTGTGTCAACCCACCATTAGCATTTGCCATGTGTGCATAGTCAATTGTTACCCTGAGGAATGGGATGGATGATGACATGCTTAGATAGTAATGCTTTAAATTAAGATTCCTGAATATGCCTCTGATGTGCGGAGGTTAATTAAGAAGCTATTGTGAGCTGAATTAATACCATTTGCTTATTGAAAACATAAGTCATGAGAATTAACAACAAAGTCATAAATTTATTTCCCTGAGGGCCAGATCCTTCAGCTCCTACTCATTTGAGCAATCCTTACTAACATGAGTAGTCCCATTGAATTAATTGAGACTACATGTATGAGTTCATTTATCTGTATGACTAAGAAGTTGCTTGGTTGGGTCCCACACAACCATTAATCTAAAATGAATATGTTTTTAATGATAAATTGGTATTTAGATGGACTGTAATAATTGTTTATATCAAATCTTTATTTTAATAAGACTGGTTTACCCATGCCAAGAAAATAATCCAGCTTTTTATTAATAATCAAGTGACAGAGAACCCACAATTACCGATTATAGGCAGAATTCTGACATAGGCAAAAAGCAAGTGTGAGGTTTCATTAGGTTCATTAACAATAAATACACTTTTGCTGATAGCTGAATGGAAAGCTGGTATATCTTCACCAACAGATTGAGTGTCATGAATCCCCAAGATAGTTCTGACTGAGTTTGCTCCAGAACCAAAAGCAGGAAAGCTATGTGGGTGAGAGGGATGGATGCTTAGCTTAGAGGGCCGCAACCCAGCCCATCCTGCTGTTGCAACCCAAGATGCTTATGCTATGTGGTATTGCATTCTACCATGTACAAATTATCTTCCACCACACTAGATCACAGATCACCTTCTGCTCCACTGTGACACCTTTATCTTGTAGGCATGTTAAGATTCAGACAACTCCCAAAGCACATGCTGGCAATCATGAAGAGTTGACTCTTCCTCTGAGATTGTGAACAGGAAGGGATCACTTCATTGTGGCTGCTTTATCCCAAGTCCACTGGTCAGTGTAGAATGATCAATCCACTGCTGAGTGTGTGAGAGGGAACAGAGGTCTCCCTCTCCTGAAAGAGCCCTTTGGACCAACCTGCCTTCACCTGCTCCACTAACAAAAAGCCTTTGTGGGAACAATTCAGTTTCCACAGAGAGCAATTGGTACAAAAAGGAATGTTATTCCCTTTCCTGTCCACTCAGTCATGTGTGCAATACAACCACTGCTCACTGTCAGATGCCAGAGCCTGGTGGATTCAAGAGCACAAGAGTAGCTGTGGCATTACCTGATCTCTCAAAGTCCTGTGAAACCTCTCTGACTAGGGCAAGACACAGCACAGCTTCCTTTGTACCTCCAGTTGCACATGAGTGTGACTTCAGTGGAGACTCTTGGTAAGAAAAGATAGTGAGAGGTTCCTTTTCCAGACTCTAGCCTAGTTAATTCAAGTGGCTGTCAACAGCCAGAAGGTTTCTCTTTTTTTTTTTTTTCCTCTTCTCCCTATTTGCTTCTTTCCAAATATCACCTTGCACTCCTTTGACACTGTAACCTTGGCCACCCTTTTCAGTGCTAAGAACTGCCCAAAGATGCTGAGGAAAAGGTTGTCCTTACATCATTTCCTTCAAACTAGAAGGAAGGACCACAAAGATTGTTTCCAGAGACACTCCCTTCTTCAAGATTTCAGCCTGGAGTCATGAAGATCAGGGAGCTGTTTGAAGTCAAAATAATGCCTCATTTAAAGAACAGAAGAAATAAAAGCAAATTAACCTTAAAACTTTAGCAATTTAACAACTAGAAACTAGCATTAATGCACACTTTGACATTTGATTTTCCACATTAGGAAAGTAAATATGATTATTACTGCACATTCTGATTCTCTGATGTCCTTTGAATCTCTCAGATTCGTGTCATCTACCTGAGGGATACAAACTCAATAATAAGTAAAAGCTAAGCAATTCCTGCGCTGATGTACAAGCATCTGTGATAAAAGAGAAGGTTCTGATTTGGAGGAAACTTACTATTGGGCCTTTGTGATATTTACTTACTCATCCTCACTAGTTACTTACATTGCAAACAGTTTCTTTCTCCATCCCACATCAGAGGTATGTAATAAAAGTAATAATTTAATAAAGCAAATTAAATAACAGTAATAAAACTTTCTAATGGGTCTGGGAAGCTCTATTATGTTCTAGGGTTTGGTATTTATCTTAAAAAGCATAACTTCTACTCTTTTTTTTGTGCTGAAGCCATCTGTCTCCCTTGAAAATCTGGACCTATAGAGAGCATGTCCTGCTTGGTTCAGCCTCTCCTTGGGTCCCTCCAGGGTGGGAGGGAGAGGAAGGAGATTGTGGGTGCCCCTCAGCGGCGTGCATTTGGTTCAGGACCATGGCTGAGAACAGAGCCACCAGCAGCCACAACCAGCAGCACTCCCCACAGCAGGAGGAGTGGGATGACTCCTGCATTTGCTGGCAAATGTCTCTTCTGTTTCCAGTGGAGAAGAAGCAAGGAAAAGAATGGGCAGAAAGAATAGATAGGAGGTGATGGTAACAAAAAGAAAGAAAAAAGCACAGGAGAAGATTAACAGGGCAGAGAGGCTCTGTAGCCCACTTTTACGAGGTAAATAGTCACACAAGAAGACAGGACAGGCCATAAATGTTGGTGTTTGTATTCATCTGTGAGTTAAGTGCTAAGAAAAAGGTCTACTGGAGAAGCTGGCCTGTCAAGAAATACTGCAGGAATCTCCTCTGTGCAGCCCCCAGGCCCTTTTAGTGTCCCCTACAGGGTTCATGCCTCCTCCTGGAAGCTGACAAGGTGGATGTTAATGACAGCAGTTAACACGTTGGATCACCAGGTCATGCTGTCTTTGCTCCCCCTTCAAGCCCCTTCACTTCAAGTAAACAGACAGGGCCATAGACTGGAAATGTGTCCTCTGGTACTTCCGCAACACAAACAGTGCGGTAATGGAAAAACAGTCTGTTTATCCTCAGAGTGTTAGCAGATGGCAGCTCCTTCCCACTCTCTCTCTCTGCTGCAAGCCAAGCTCCCCGTGCATCTCGGAGGCCAATGCTGCTCCAAAGCCCCTCAGCAGGGTGTGCACTGGGCACAAATGAAGCTGAATCCCACATGGTCTTCTCAGGAGCTTGTGAGGAGCATCAGCAACAGGGGAAAGGGTGCACAGAGATTACTTGTAGATACACTGACTCTACTTAGAGTATTGCACAGATGTAACATGCTGCTGCAAAAAGGAGCACTCTGGCCTCCATTTACACTTCCTTTACAAGCCAACAGCAGGCATGTCCTTGTCTTGTTACAACTGCCCCACAAGACAGAGAGCAAATGGAGGAATTCATATTTCCTTTGTGGCCCCCATATCTTGGCTGGCATCAAACACCCTCATGCCCACCCAGGGACCACAGTTATCATTGCCAGTCTCCCCCCACTAGCCATCAGGCAGCTCCATTTCAGCTGTTCCTAAGGGAGACAAGAGAAGAGCTAGTCATGGCCTTCCCCCATCCCTCTTTGCTGCATCTCTAGAACCCACACATTCACAGCTTCTTCTTAATCCAGCTAAAACAGCTGCAATCCCCTCCCTGGACACTTTTTCTTCTCTTGTCAAGTGCTGTTGCCTGCCTTGGAACTCTCACCTAGTGTGTTTGTAGAAACACTTCTCCACCCAGTGCATTCAAAATGCTGGTTTCCAAGTCTTCAGTCATAAGTGGAATGATGAGGGTTAGACAGAGCTCAAACCAGCCCCAGCTGAGAGCTCTGAGAGGCCATTGCTGCTTTGGCAGCAAAACTGCACCCCAGCAGGAGTTAGGAGCACACTGCTGCATCCTCTCAAGACTAGATAACTGATAAAGTCACCAGGAAGGGTCAAAAAGCATCTGGGTCAGGCTGGGGAGGCTATGCTTCGGTAGTTAGAGAACCTGTACTGAATGGATGACTGAGCTAACCTAATTCAGACCTGCAACGGGATCTAATTCTGCCCTCTGCAAGTTCTATGCAGGCTTTGATAGCTTCTGATTTTGTTACACTTAAACTTTTCCACCAGATCTATATGTAAGTCTTAGGTCCACAGCCAGTCCAGGACCATTTCTGTTTTTTTCTGTGGATCTACAGCATCTTGTGTGATGAAGGTGGGAATTGAACATTACATGAGCTAGAGTCCCCTAGTAAGGTAGAGTGAGCTACCACAACAACAAAAAAAAAGATAATTTCTGCCCTACTGACAGCCTTGATACCCAAATATCCATAGAGATCACTGACTGCCTGATCCTCGTTCTCTGACAGAGACCCGAGCACCTCTTGGCAGGAATTCAGGGAGAGCAGTCTGTGCTTGCAAAGCATCCTGCTATGCTTTGACCTCACAAGTGGGGTTCATGTCACCTCATTCCAGGCATCCCGTCTCCCTCCAGGAATAGTCACTCCTTTTACAGTCAAAGGAGGGAAACAAGCATTTTTACACAGTGATTCACCTAACATACTTTAGATACCTCCTTTAGGAAGAGGTGAGTTTCACTGTAACTCTTGCAGTGTCCAAGCTAGAAAGTAGGTACCTGGT
Source organism: Nycticryphes semicollaris (assembly GCA_013400055.1). Taxonomy (NCBI): domain Eukaryota; kingdom Metazoa; phylum Chordata; class Aves; order Charadriiformes; family Rostratulidae; genus Nycticryphes; species Nycticryphes semicollaris. The sequence goes on along the minus strand of VXBJ01005417.1, from coordinate 198,812 downwards.
TCATAGAACACAGAATCATAGAATCATTCAGGGTGAAAGAGACCCTTGGGATCATCAAGTCCAACCATCAGCCCTACTCTACAAAGTCCTCCCCTACACCATATCCCCCAACACCACATCTAAATGACTCTTAAACACATTCAGGGACGGGGACTCAACCACCTCCCTGGGCAGCCTATTCCAGTGTCTGGCCACTCTTTCTGTGAAAAATTCTTTCCTGATGTTCAACCTAAACCTACCCTGTTTCAGCTTGAAGCCATTCCCTCTCGTTCTATTGCTAATTACCTGTGAGAAGATGTGTTATAGATGATACAGATCTGCACATTTTGCCAGCTGAGCCCTAACTGTCTTGAGTAGGGCATCAAAAAAGAGTGGATACTTCAGAAAGATTGTTCTTATGTTTTCTCCACAGCTACGTTGTTGTGCAGAGGAGGTCATCAGGGTTTGCAAAGTGCTTGGGTAATACAGTATGTAAAAAGCACTGCACACAGAACGGGGTTAGTTTCTCTATACTCAGACCAAGGTTTGTATGTCATCAGCCATATAAGACCCATAGCTTTATGCTGAGTAATGAGCATAGGACCTCAAACCAGGACATAGCTTCAAAGAAGCAGCAGCCTTTTCCCAGATTATCTTGTTGCTGTTCTTCACCACAAGCTTCTTTTAGCCTTCAAGGCCTTCTTCTGCAAAGGGTCTACCAATGTCACTACCAACGGTAGTGACAGCTTCTGAGAAGTAGCAGTCAAGACAAGAAACAAGGCTATGCCACTGGCCACACAGAGATGAGAGAAAAGGGCACCCATGGAAACATGGCTCCAGCTACTTCTCATCCTTTTGTTTCAGCCATGGCAATTTGTCTTCCCACCCTCTGCTCCCGCCTCTGCCTGCAGCTGGAATGGGCACAGCCCTCATTCCTGTGGCTGCCTTGCTGCTACATGGCCTTAGAGATACCATGAAAAGAAGGGTGACTGAAATGCAACTGGTGCCAAGCCCACCTATGTACTTTACCTAATCCTGACATGTCACAACAGAATTTGGGGGCTGTTTCTTACTCAAGAGGAAATGATTGTTCCTGCAAACCATATAAATTTCTACAGGGAGTTTATTTGCTTTTCTCTGTCAAAGTCACAATTAGTCATTCAGACTACAGCAGCGATGTATCATCCCTCAGTAATGCAGGTATGCAACTTCATCTTTGCCACTTAGAGTGGCATCCTGCCCTGCTTTTGGCTCCCTGACTGTGCTGAAACGAGTCTGCGGCTGTTCTCTGTCTCACCACCCTGTCAAAGGAAAGCAGTATAAGATCCCTCGCAGGCATATTTTAGATGTGTAATACTGATATGCTTCATAAAACATATCAGCACATTTCAAAAGTTGTTTCCAAAAGTTAAGCCCCTGAGTCAAACAATACGGGGGAGTCAAAAGTGTCCCACACGCCAGACAAGAACCAGCACACAGCTGAAGGCCACTGAAGGAAATGGACAGCAGCTGGTGACACAACAGGAGCTGGATTTCCCCCATCCTCTCTTAGATGCCAATGCTTGTGGAACCCAAGCTCCAGCAGGAAACACAAATGGCAGAATGCGTATCATAGCACACAACAGAAGGGAGGTTGTGTGTGATCTTTATGGCATTCAGGTTTACTCTGAATTTTCCATGAAGCTCTGGCACCAGTCTGATTCGAACAATTTGTGGTAAAGCTGAAAATACCTTCTAGGTCTCTCATATCCTAAGGTAATTCCTTGAGTGGTCTTGAGAACATCAAAAAAGCAAAACCTACCTTCTCTCCACTCAGTATGCGTGCACCCTGATGGCCATCAACTTTCTAGCTGCACATGACAGGGACTGGCTTTCCTGGTACTTCACAGTTACACTCTCTAACATCACTTCCTAAGCAGAGTGCGAGGGGAAGGTCACAAAGGATTTATTAAGTTTCCTGGCCCCAGAAGGGGTGTGTGAGGACAAGGCAGGTCTCGGCTTGCTATGCATGTGCTCACAGCTGCAAACTTGTGGCATTACCATAGCAAGGCCCCCACTAAGAAGTTGCATGTACCCAGACTTTAGTGTCCTTTATGCTTACCTCCTTAACTGCAAACCTCTCTCAGATGCCAGCTGTGTTGCCTCCAAGCCAGGAGTTTCAATGTCAGCCTTCATCGGTTCTTCAGCTTGTCTGTCACAGTATGGTGCAGCTGAAGCATCGACCTCATCACTGGCACTAACTGGGTCATTTATTCCACCACATCAGTTTGTTCAGCTGGGTACAGGATACAGTATATCGGAGGGAGGGGATCCTGTGTTTCCTTGCTAGCTTTCCAAAGTCATGTCAAATGCTAGACGAGACTGAGAGCAGCAGCAGCACACTCCACAGGGGTCTCTTGAGGCAGTAGCGACATAAACTGACATATGATCCACAATTCAAAACAATCAAAATATTTGTGTAAATTGAGTTGGGTTTTTTTGCAAATCTGTGAATGGCAAGAGCAAACTAGAAATATGTCAGCAGCAGAAGTCCTTTGGATTTTGCCCTAAATATCCAAACAAATCTCTTTCCTTTAAGGCCATCAAGGATAAAGACTTACTGGAGACAAAGCTATATGGATGTCCATGTTTATCACAGGGAAAACCTTCAGGATCCCATTGACATTGCAGTCAAGGATGCTCCAAACCTTCACATTCCTACCTAGTTCTTTATGGTTTGTAGTTATGAGGTCCATCTTGCTTTGTCAGCTCCTCAGTCAGCTTTGTTAGAGAGTTGTCACCAATGAACTGCAGAAGACTCCTGGATTTCTTGTGCACTGCTGTGTTGTCACCCCAGAAGCTTTGAGGCACACAATTATCTGTGCAGCCGTGGAAAAAAACAGTGGTAGGAATACCAGGAAAAATCTTAGATACACAGATTGGTGAGTTAAAATGAAATGTTTCCAAAGTTTAAGGGAACCTGATGAACTTGCACTGAACTTTGAGTAAATATGTATACAGAATCAGAGATCTTGAACTACAAACAGAAGTTGAAATGGGAATTAAGACTGGTTTTAAAGAAAAAGTAAAGTAGTGAAGCTAGTGATGATCTTCAAAGTTTATTTTAATTTTTACTAATGTATTATGAATTTTGCGATGAGAATGATGGAAGGACCAGGATCTGAAACCCTCAACAGCAGTAAAGAGTGAAATTTAAGCTTGATTGCATTCATTAACTTAAGGGCTTTGACTCTGAAAGAAACTGGGGAAGTAAAATAAGCATTGTATATTTCTTGGATGTAATCAATTCTTAGCACCTTTGAGAAACAAGTAAACATAGTAATTTTCACTTTACAGTTTAATTCCTCTTTCTTCACATTTAGGGAAAAAGAGGTAGGGAAGCTGAGTGACTTGCAAGAACAGGTATTAGCATGTAAGAGTTACTGGCACTTCATTCAAGGCTCATCCCAGATCACACTCCTCTCTGCCTAGGTTTCCAGAAATCCAATTATACCTGGCAGAGCTGATAGTTTTTAAAATATAATTACAATGGAAGGAATGTGGTACAGTGGATGCATTTTCTTAAGCTGTTTAAAACCTTGCCTCATAAATTTAACCTGTAAATGTTAAATTCAAATTAATACCAGCCTATATAAACCCACCAAAAGCTAGGAAATGGCTGGCTGAAATCAACAGCAGGTAACCTGAAATGGCAGTGTCCTGACCTGGAGGTAGGTCCAGTGGGATGCCACCGAGACTGGATGAGATAAACAGGCTGCAGATTATATTCAATTTGTGGTGATGCAAACACCAGTGAAGGCAGAGGGAAAAAAAAACCCAAAGGTAAACTGGAAGAGTCTGAAGTATGTGAAGTGCATAACAAAAATTAATCCAAATTGCATTAAATACAAACTGAGCAGGTATTGAAGAGATGAAAAAAGCAGAAATATTAGCATGCCCTAGGACATACTAATAAAACACCAGATAGTAAAAAAAGTATGTTTTGGCAGCACAAGAGAATGACAAACAAAATGTGAATTACATAATATTTCTTAAGCAGAAGACCCATGTTACGTGGAGGGGAAGGTGAGAATCCCTTCCTGTGCTGCATGTGTGAGATACTCCTGATGTCCACCTTCAAGTTGTACATTCAAAGGCGATAGGAAAAATCCATACTGCCACAGGAAGGATTAAAGAATGATTTTATGAAACTGAGTGAAATAAAGTATTTGTGATGAAAATCAGGCAAAATGTCCTAACATGGGATCCTGTAGCATTGCTAAAAGGTTTTTCATGGGCTTGCTGGAAACATTCGGAGTCAGAAAAGGCATGCTTATATTCGTGTGGGAAGGACACTAGGGGAAATTTTGTTTTGTGGTTAAATACACATTATGCATTTCTCTGCCATAGGCTGTATTGGGAGATAAACTGACTGCTTGCAACTGAGGAGAAGAGGGATGCTCCACAAAGTGTAGGGTTTTATGACCACCGAGACAGTGGCCAACAGGACGAGTTGTTGCTGGAAAATGAAAGGCATCCTTCATGAACTTTCAAGAGGAATGGGCTACCGTGACAGCTGGGAATTGTGGTCACCTCTGTGGAAGCCATCATCCTGTGAGGAGGGAAGTAAGGGAGCAGTCCTGAGGGTCAGGGTCACCTTTCCCAGGTGCCCCCAGCCTGGGCTTGCAGGGATGGCAGAACTCATACTCCATGTGTTGTCTTCACTTAAAGAGGGCTGCTGTGGCTGAGGGGAGCTGCAGGAACATCTGTGGGCAGCGATGTGAGACCCCAGTGGTGGCTGGAGAATCCATGCCAAGGAGGGGAGGGAAGCAGGTTCATGTCAAGATCTTACCTCCATCGCTGGGAGCATAGCAGGCACTGGAGCTGAAATGTAGACCAAGAGAAGGAACTGCATTAAATTATTCATGATTCAAGCCTGAGAGATGGCCAGCAAACTAATATTGAATGTACACATTAGAAACAGCCATAAAACAGTATTGCAACAATTGTGAACCTGCAGCCTATCTCTTTTTTCCCACCAGCCTTCCCAAACAGCTTTCTTCTTCCCATTGACCTTCTAAAATTAACAGTGCTCAGAGTGTTCTGTTGCCGGCATTTATCTAGCATTTTCCCAAGCCTTCCTCCATTACAAAGGACAGCAATAGCAGTAGTTGATATACCTGTGATAGGCACACTTGCAGCCTTGTGCCTTTCATCAGACAAATGACCAAATACAGAAACTCATTAACCCAAGATGACTACCAGAAATATTTTCATCCTAAAAGTTTATCATTAACAGGAAGACCGGTGAGTAAATTCCACGTACTTCACATTAGCAAAAATGTGGCTTTATCATTTTACTTCCTTGCTGCAGTTGTAATTGGCAAAAGAATGAAAAAAGGAACTGCCTGCAGCAGCAATCCGAACCCCATGTAAAGGCATTTTAAGAATAGACAGGTGAACTTGTAGAGCTAAAGAGGAGAGTTGTTTTGCACATTATCTTAGCAATAATGTGCCTGTGAAGGAAGCAGAAGTTTTATTCCGAGGCACTGCTAGAGGCTGGGCAGGACCTACCCTGCCATGAACTTCTGTTAGTTACATGTAAACATCTTGTGGAATTCACTGATCCATTCCATACATCCAGTCTTAAAGAGTCAGTATTAGACCAGCTCCTGAGCATGATTGCAACATGCCCAAGAGAGACCAGAAAAGTGGCAGACAGTGTGATTCAGGACTTAAAAGACATGCTAAATTTCACACTGACATTTTGTACATTCCTACCAGATGACAGATCTCACTTGATCCATGCAAGACTCTCTGCTCCAGAGAGCCCATACTGGAGTCATTAGCCAACTCTCAAACTTGCTCAAACTCTAATTTGATGATTCTTCAACTAAATACGGTGTTGGGCTTCCCTCCACTCCCAAACTTATTTTCAAAATACTCAGTTCCTCCTTTCTTTTGTGTGCAACCTGGCTGGGATTCTTTCAAACTCTCTCCACCCTCCCTCTCAGCCTTGCTTGAACATTTCTAAACTAAAAACATATTTAACTGAGTTTTTAGTTTTGGCAACAAATAATTTTACTGTTAAACTTACACTGGGAACTTGTCCCAGGCAGCGCTGTTAAAAATGTGCTTGGACATTCATTTTGAAAAGTTTTGATCCTTGTGGTTATGTTATTTTGCTTTGAATTGTTGAAAAGAGGCTGTCTCAGTGATGGCTTGTGCCTATTTCAGATGGGTAACAGAAGATAAATCAAGGTGTTTCCCTTCCTTGCTTGCTCTGTCCTGGAGTTGAGTAAAAGCTGAGCTCCCCAGGGCTGTGGGAAGCAGAAGCCAGCTGGCAGGTAGCATCCCACCTGCCTGCAATTAGAAGGGACCATCTTTTGTTTCTTGGATTTGTTATACCAGTAACAAGAAGGGTGCATCAATCAATCCAGCCTTAGCAGGGTGACATTAAACAATATAGCCATTGATTAAACCACATTTTTCAGAGTAGATTTTAGCCTAAAGTCACAGTCTTGTAACAAAAGCTTACCACAAAGTAAGGAGCAAAAATGGTTTTTCTTTTGTGATGTTCTAAGACCACAGTAATTACACAACTGAAATGAAAGTCATGAAAGTAGGCTTGTATTTGAGACATGGTTTTAAGCTGGCCCTCTGCTGCTTTTGTACTTCTATATCATTTTATAAAAGGCAATGTTAGAAAAGAAAGTTCTGGAAAGAGGTCCTGAAGTGAACAGTCCTCATGTAGGACTGTTCATTTTCTAAATACAGGCTTTACTCAAGCTACCTTGAAGTGGTTGGGGGAGCAGAGAGATGTCTACTTCACAGGCAACTTTGCCAGAGTGCATTCTGGTATCGGAGGTGTTAAATCTGGAAGATTTCAGGATGTCATGGTTGGGACCTGGTTGGCCAATGACAAGATGACAGATGATCTCCCCTAACCTCTCACTCCAGAGGTGTGGACAGTGAGAAGAGAGGTAGAAAGACTTAGGAGTTTAGGGAAAAAATAAACTACTTTAATGAAATATTAATAATAAAATAAAAATAAAATAATTAAATAGATACAGTATATATAAATACATACAAAACTATATCGAACTCCTAGGAAAATGTCACCAGCAGGCACTAGGGATGTTTCAGACTAGAGCTTCCACTAGGGAAATTCCAGACTTCTGAATGGGATCTGAATGGATTCCAGAACTCACTGATGAAGGTGAAAGGTAGACAAACTGACAGTGCTCCTCACTGAAGAACTCTTGAAGAGTAGACAAACTGACCTTCTTCAATACTTCAGCTTTTATACTGAGCATGACAGA
>VXBJ01005417.1:169431-191051 GCA_013400055.1 Nycticryphes semicollaris | reverse complement strand
TGCAAACCCTCCACAGGATAAACAACAAAGTAAGCTCACTCTGGTTGCCACCGCAACAAGTATGAGCAAGAGCCTCTTTCACGGAACAGAAAGTTATATCTGTTCCACCCCAAATCAGGACATGGGAAAAGGAGGGTTCCACACCTATGGTACAGAGTTGGGAAGAGACATGGCCTCCCTGACAGCTGGGGCAAGCCTGCTCTAGCATGTCCTTATCCAACAACAAAAAAAAAAAGGTGGGAAGAGGTCCCTCAAAATAGGTGGAAACCCCACTGGATTTCCAGTGAAACTCCTGCTGGTGCACTGAAAAGCCTGGGCTAAGGAAAGCAACAAATTAGAGACTAAAGTTTAGTGCTATGAGTACCTGCACACTCTGAAGCTGAGCTAATTTCTCTGAAGACTTTTTTTCCCCCAAACCTCTGCTTTTTTTGAGATGAAGTCCTATGCACCTCATCCCAAACAGTCACATTAAGTTGCTTCTTTAAAACTGAAGAATTCCAAACTTTTGCAAAATTTAATAGAGAAATTATTTTACCTATAGCTGTAATCTGAAAAGACGTCTATGTATTAAAGAGCTGTGGCTAGGATTTCTCTACGTACTTAACATTTTGGAGCATTAAGTTGCTTCTATTTTTTAAGTTCATAATAAGCTAAGTGCTAGCAATATTTGAAATGGTGTCTATAGAAAACTAGAGGTGGGGGAGTCAGACCATGATCACGATCAAAGCCTGAGTTTACATACTACGCCTATATTTTCCCTAGTTACACCTCTCTGTAGGGACAATTTTAACACTGAATCATAAGAACAAGAACAGCCTCAAAGAAGAAGGAATCCACTCTGAGAGGAGGAACAAATTTATTTTCTATGGATCAGGAAAATCAGAAATATTCACCATAAAATTTCCTGAGCCTCATACAGAATTTGCCATTACATAAGGTGAACTATTAAGCATAAAGTTTGAATAATAATTTCAATATGATTTATGGGAAAACACTTAAAACATTTTTAGGTCCTAAGAAAGTTATAAATAAATAAAAACATGAATAGAAACTGCAAAGGCAGCAGAAGTATATAAATTCTAGTTTATGCATGTCTTTCATACAGATCCTTGACTATGACAGGAAATCAAATGTTGTTGCTTTCTAAGATTCAGTCACAGCTAAATGGCACATCTTGGAAGAAATAGCGCTTTGTGTCTCACTGTCTCACCAGTAATACATTAGTTCCTCTTCCATTGAGAAAACAATTACAGACTTGATTAAAAGACAGTTTTATTCCTCTCTTGTTACTGTTGTATCATATTAAGGTTGACTGAATTATCTGTAGGGTCTTCTACATTATGGTAAAAGTTATTTTTGAAATAAGTGCTTAAATTAGAACATAGAGTTGCTTATAACATAATGCTTTCATCAAAAGATAAGTTACATGTGAGCATTTCTGGCAATGTGTAGTCATTAAAGTAACTTCCTCCAAAAAACATGTCATGCCAAAGCAGAACAGGGAAGGGATTTTGCTGCATAACAACCAGTCTTATTTGACCATTCGGTTTAACAGGCAAAATTGTCTTACCTTGATTCAGCCTTGTTTTTCGTTGAAAGAATGCCAACATTTTAGACCATTTAAAGTCTTATTAGTGAGTTGAGAATTACAGAATGTAGCAGGTTTTTTTGGGGTCAGAAGAAATATCAGATACTGAGATATTTAGCAGAGTGTTTGTGCACACTTCAGAGGACAAATATTAGGAAATGATCCAGTATTTTTTCTTCTGATCCTCATTATCTCAGCTTCTTTAAGCCTGTGGTATTTACTGTGTTTATTCTTACTGCAAATGCACTAATGAAAGAATATTTCCCTTGTGTAAACAGGGTTTAAATACATTAAGATAAACTGCAAAATATTGAGATTGCTGAGGTTTAGTTTCATATTAAAGTTAACTTCAGCTGGGGACAGTAAGTGTTTTAGTAACTGAATTAAATCTACAAAATATCTTTTAACATACTTGAATAGAAGTTAATCACCATTTTAAATAATGAATTTGTGCTTACATAAATGATAATTTAAATTCAACAGCTGTAGAAGCATACTTTTGAGAGACAGATACATGCCATGCTGAGAGGAATAGTATTTCTTAAAATGTCCCTGAAAACATTGCCTTTGTTTTTCATGAGGATGTTTTTTATTTTCAGGTATGAAAGATGGCACTCACAATTGTTTCAGCTTCTTAAGAAAGGCAGCCCTTGCTTCTTACACTGGTCCTTGTAGTAGTGGAATAAGTACTGTGTCTTATTAAGGGGGATGCAGGCAACTTCTGACTTAGAGTGTTTTCTGACCCAATATCATAGGGTAGGAGAAAGTTGAATGAAGCATTTAGTATCTTTTTAACACCTGTACAGGTTCTACAATTTATCAGCAGGAATCCTGGGTTTAATTCTGCAGTCTCAGATACCTGTGATTCTGTAATTATTTGGTTTAGTCCAAGGAGATGAGGGCTTCACAATATGCTTCCCTCTCTTGCCATTTGACAGGCAGTTACCACTTGAAAATAAAGGGGATTCCTAGAACCATAAAGTCTTGAGCCAGGAGGACATTATCACAGTGCTGATAGCCTGGAAAGTTGTGTCACATGCTGGGCCAGGGCTGAGTTGTGAGTGCAAGAAAAGCCATTCAGGTAAGAGAATGGCACTGAAATGTTCCACTTCTGCTGGAATAACCTGCTGTGAGCCTAGCTAGAGTATGAGAGAGTCAGTCCTGGAAGCTAGAAACACAGGTAGAGCCTTCCCTCTGCCTCACAAACCCTTGCCTCTAAAACTAGTGTAACTACTTTGCTTTTAGCTGTTTGTCACAGTTGCAAGCTCTGGCTCTACCAAAGGATGTAATGGTGAAGAGGAAATGATGGTGAATATTTTATTCTCCTTGTGGTCTCAGCAGAAGAGGGACTTCGTTCATTGCAGGAGCCTTGGGCTCCTTTGTGCTCCAAAGTGGTTTGCCCCAGGTCAACTAACACATGGTTTATAATTACTTCTAGCAACTTGTTTCCTCTCAACAACATATTGCTCAAGATCTCCCTGTAGAAAAGCCTATTCTCCTAATTGTTCTCCAGCCAGATGACTTTAACTGGACTTCCTTCACAGTACAACTGGTCCTGAGTAGCCAGTAGATGTTGCTACTGAGCAACAGAAAAGCCAACACACTGCCGTCCTCCAAAGCTCAAAGTAACTCAGTGCTTGGTATCTACCTACATGGAGGGAAAAAGGCCCAACCCCAAATGTCAAGCTTGAGTCATCAGTGGTTAGAGCAGTATGAAAGGAGCAGGGAATCTGGAACCCATCGAGGCATGGAGAAGCTGAATAAACAGCAAAGTAGACCTTGGAGAAGAAAAATCTCTCCAGTACAAGGAATTTTCTGACAGTTTGTGGCTTTAAAATTTGTAACATACTGCTAGACCACTGATTTCAACTAACATATCTCAGCTTGCACAAATATCTAATCAGTACATTTAAGTCTGTCAGACATTCAAAGACAAATGCTCTTTTAGGCATTTTGGGCACCTTTTTAGGCACCATTTCAGGCACCATTTCAAGTAATGCTTTAGAGAAAGCCCATCTGTAAACTATGCTACTTAGGGAACTTCACCAAGAAATCAAAGTTGTTCTAGAGATCTTTTCTCAGAGAGTATATTTTAAGGGACGCTCAAGGAAGTAAATTCACAGGGACTTTCTTAACTTTTACTCTTTTGGACTCTTTATATTGTTCTTGTTAGCAATAAGAATGATGATTTGCATAGCAAAGGCATTTTATTCCAAGTCAAGAAGGTTACAGTGCAGGGGTTGTGCAGGTAACTGCACCGAGGGAATTTCCAGATGCTCTGGAAGGGGTCAACACCATAAGGTGACATCTTCATAGAGGGAAGCGATTGTGCAAACTCAATAGCTTCAATGTGAACATCGCCCCGTTTTGCAAATAGAATGTCAGAGGTGGAGAGGGGAGGAGAGGTGAAGTTTCCTAGGGAATTTTTTGTTGTTTTCTATTGCTTATTTCTGCTAAAAAGCCATTGATCTGGCATCTTTTGACTAGGAATAGGAAACTGACATTGCAATGAAAAAAATATTACTGGAAAATTGAAATTTCAAAATGTAGCTCTTCCTTTTTTCATATTAACTCATTCAAAAATTCCCCTGAGACTCCCTCAGGGGAGTGGAAACACCTGAAAAAATAGATCTCATTACCTAACTCCTTTGCTGCTTAACCACTTGTCAGCTCTCAGGATGATGTTCATGGTTTCTTATTAGTCCTGTCACTAATGTATGGATTCAGAGGAGAAAATGCTTCATTTAACAATGAACTTTGGGTAACTTTGGACTAGGAAGCTCATCTATCTTCACCATAATTTGTGGACTGCAACCACTTCCTTAGTACTTGCTCTGTCTCCCAGCTAAAGGCTTACCTTGAGAAAACCATGCTTCAAATATGCAATATAAATCTGCTTGAAAATCTGATGCCTCCCCATGAAGTTCTGTTTTGGTGCTTGAGGGAAATTTTTGGCAGGGTTGGTTTTGAATTATCTCCTTCCATTCAGGAAATGGCAAAGTCTAAAATTTTCTTGCAGAAATAACCTTTTCCTTATCATCCTGAAACAACCTGTCTCATGTAGGGCTGCCAGTCCATGGGATACAAGAAATATGGACAGGGTGATAGGGTGTATCTCATCTGGTACATGCAGCTAGTCTTAAGGGATTGTCATTTCCAGCCATAGCTGGAAATGAGGTACTGTTCTGTCCATTTTTTTAATGGCCTTATTATGTTGCTAAATGTTGTAGCATGTTTTATACAGAAACCAAACAAGAAGAATTAATAAATAGATGCCATTTCTGAAAGGTTCATCTATCTTCTTCCCTGTTGAGACATATTTAGGTTACTATCTCTCTGAAAAGCTTATTTGCTAAATAAATGTACTGATATCCTACTTGAATTGTGGGATAAACTAAAACCCTAGAGACACATGTATTCAGAGAAAAAGTACGACACATTGCATCACAAAATATTACAACATTTACAACACCGTTACCATCAATGTTAAGAGTATAACATTTACATTCAATATCTCATTATTTTTTTCAAATTCAGTCAAGGCCTGAGACAAGGGCCTAGTGAAATCCTACAGAAAAGGAACAAGGATTGCTGATGCCACGTCTCCATGGCAGCACAGCTAATTTGGCAGGACAACCAAGCGCGCAGAAAGAAAAAGAGGTTATTTACAAAGATATCTTTGATAAAAGGGGCTTTGGGGACAGGAAAATGGTCCAGGAAAAAAAAAAAAGTCACAGAAACGTTCCAACCTTTAAAATAAATTCTTTAAATGAGTGAGAGAAAATAAATTAAAGAAAATATTTCTTGAGTCACTAAGCACAGTGAGTTTCATCTTTGTTTGTTGTTGTACAATGCTATAAACCACCCTGAATGGCCCAGAATAACATTAGTGGTTCTGTGTATTGTAACCACTTCAATCAAGGCCTTTTGTTTTGAATCACCTGCCTTGCCTGCATCGGAGCCCCTTTTATAGCCCGGTCACAGCACAGAGATCTAATTTAGTTCCACATACAAAAAGGAGTGAGGAAGAAAAATAGACTCATCTCTTACTGCTCCTTGCTTGAATCCACAAGAGAACAACTGGGATGACAAATGGAGTGTAATGTTTAAGAGAATATTTTAAAATTCCTCAGCCTTTGACCCCCAAGCAATTTGTAAATTATATTATTATAGCATTCCCAAAGGATGCAGATGCCCAGCTGAACACAGGTGAATTGGTGGTAGTGGGCATGCCTCCCATGAAAAGATGAGGTGGAAGGGGAAACTGTGAGATCTCACCCTGAAACACAAGCAGCACGGGGCAGGGGGGTGGAGAACTGAAGGGCAGAAGTGCCTCAGAGTATTCAGTATGGTTAATCTTCTCTAGCAGAAGGCTCACTTCAGGTTGCAGGAAATGGATTGAGACCCTTCCCAGGGCCATGCAAAAGTCTTTTCCAGTCCCCTTCCATGTTTCACTTATAAAAACAGCTCTTTGCAAAGGCTCATAGTGGTTAGTGGGGCAGCAGAGCAGCCTTACTGTTAAATATAAACGCTGGTGGACTGATTTTATGTTGTGACACCTCCTCAGATCAAGGAGTCCACCACAGTGTCCATGATTACCGTTCTTTTAGCTTTCCTGAAAAGAAAGTCATTTTGCCTCCATCAGTCTCAGTCAGAGGCTCAGCACCCTGGGCTTTTGGAAGATGGTTCCTCTGCCAGCGAAAAGCCATGTAAAGACTGCATGTGGGAGCCTTAAGCCCCAGGCTGACCAAGCCCCCTCACAATGCTATGAACCAGAGCCCACAGCATCTAACCAGGCAGGTGTCTTTCCAGCATGAGGTCGTGTCCAACACGTGCCGGGGTCGTGTCTCTTGGCAACACAGGTACAATTCATACTCTTTTGTGTTCTCATTCCTACACTAGTAAATCTGACTTTGCTCTAAAGGTGACATGGTCATAGCACCTACACTCCAGATATACATATAAATGCAGGGCTGATGGTAGTGAAACCAGTCGTCTGTGTGTGTGAACCCTTTAGGTTCAGGGTATGAATTAGCTAAACAAAGCTATAATCTTCAGAATAAACATAAGCATGAAATCCTATTCATGGAAAAATTTCTGAGTATCCTTGCCTTGATTGAACCTCTCACCTGGAGGAAATTATTTTCCATCAACAAACAAAAGGGAAAAAAAATATTTTCCAAATCACTTACCTAGATCTCCTCATTAATTTCAAGTGTGATGTTACCACTTACTAAAGAAACAATCCCACTGGTTTTTATTCTGCTTGCTACTTTCTACTATTAACGATTAATACATTAGAAAATTAACTTGCAGATGAAAGAAAAGAGCAGCCTGTGAAAGTTGTATAATGACCTTATTTTAAGAATTTCCCTTGAGTAACCCCTACTGTTGCCTCTTACACAAAAGGAGGAAAAATTATACACGCTCATCTTTAATGTCTTTTTTGAATGCTGATGAAATGATTAGTGTTTTGGAGAAGTCTGTGCAGATGAAACGACAGCCGCAGGAGTAGCAGTCAGAGATTAGCTGGAGACTGTGGTCTGGGACCTGCTGTTCTGCAGTTCAGAAAGAGAAAAATTAGCAAGATAGATTATACTTAATAAACTGGGAACAAATTAAGATGATATGGGGTGGTTTTGTGAAACAAATTAGCTTAACATGTTTAGAAAATGCAGCTTTCTTTCAAAGTTGGAAGCAATTACTGATTCCATGCACTTACCTTGCAGACAGGTGAGAATGTTTAATATCTAGTTGCTGAGGGGACCAAGGAAGTCTTAACACAGCATTTCACAAGAGGGAGCCTTTCTGCTTTAGTAAATTAATTCCCCAGGTTCTCTTTTACTGCGCTAGCACCAGGTTGTCTTATTCTTGCACATGGACCTTGCTGGACACTTTTTAGCAATGTCTACTAAAGTCTACAAATGCCTTTTCTGCTAACAGAAGGCCAGTAGAAGGCAACTCTTTCTCTGTACGATATAGATGCTGGACAGGGTGTGAGACAACCCTTAGTTCCTGATTCAACAACAGATTCCACATATGTCTTTAGACAAATCTTGTAATTTGCTATTTTCCTCACCCCTGCATCCTGTTGTACTGCTGTTTAGAACCTGTATAAAGTTGCAGAATCCATATTAAATGTAAAGTAACAAATTGTTTGTTTTAGTAGTAAGCAATGCTTCTATTTCAATTTCTTGAGTAGAATACAGATTTCATTGATCAGAAGGCTTGAAAAGTCACGTAACTCTTAATGTCCCATCACTTATGAATAGGCGCATCACTATTGACCTTCCAGGGAACAGTCAAGAGTCATCATTCAGTGATCCTTGCACACACGTGTAACAGGGTAAGAGGACAACAGTCCTTTTCTGCTCCGTTTTATGTTCTGTCCAAAGACAAGGAAGAGTCACAGTCCATGTATGCAGGGTATTTAGAGATTACTCCCTCTATTAATTACCTTGAACCACCACAGTCACTTTCCCAAGGTCACCTGAGTTTGCCTTGAAGTTTCATAGACTCTACAGAGAATACCTGTCTTTTCCCAAAGGCAATATTTCTAGGTGTGCCCTACATGGTAGGAAACCTGCTGAGGAGGTTGATGACTTCTGGACTAGGTTGACTTGAACTTCTGAATTACTGTGACCTGCCCTCAGGACAGGCAAAGAACTGCACACCCAAGCCTGACCTGGCATGAAGAAAGATCCCATGGCACTTTTGTTAAGATAAAAAATGTTTGGATTTTGTATTTTGGATAAATTCTCCTTTAATATCTGCAAATTAATATTGGAGGCCAAAGACTTGACTTTGTAACTGGTATTTCTTCTGCTTCACCCTTTGACATTCAGTGATTTAGACTTTCTGTGCCTTTTTTTTTTTTCCTATATGCTTTGATATTGATACCCGAACTACATCATTTGCTTGATGGGGTGTGAAGGTGTATGCTCTTTGTGCTTATTTAAGAGCTAATGCTAAAACCAAACACATCTTGGCTATGCTAACTGGGGGCAAATTATCAGTTTACAGACAAATAATTTCAAAATGAATTTTTAAACTGTAGCTCCAATTGGTCTGTAAATACATGATGAGCAGTTCTATCCAAGCTGAGGGCTAAAGAGTGTGAATTAATGAAATCATAAGTCAATGAATGTGTTCCCTTGACATACTGACTCCATAAAGAAACACCCCTGTTTTCCTGAAGTGGTAAAACTGTCTGCCAAATCCTACAACCTGTGTCTAGTGGGGTATTGCTTTCTGTTCTACTGACCATGTCAGACCAACATCCTCAGCAGGGCTTGTTTCTAAACACTAATGCAGCACAGAAAGAATATGAAAAGTCAATGAATGAGAGGAAAGGAATGATGTATGAAGCACCAGAAGAAGACTCAGCAGATATAGGTTGGATTTCAGTCTTTGTCATGCAATTCCCACAAAATTTTGAGCAAAAATCAGTCCATGCAAATACTAATTAAAACAAGGCCACGGCAAGGACTCAAGTATTGGTCCACAATTGTCTACGCTCTTTAATTGTTAACACACTCTCTCACATGGATTTGGCCGACTTGATTTCCCCCAGACAATGTCAATGCATGGTTCAGAAGACTGCATGTGCCAGGGACTGCCCCAGCGGGCAGCCTGGATGGAGTTCCCCCTTCCCCGGTCACTGCAGGGGAGTGTTTAGCCATGTGGACATAAACCACACCATGACTGGCCTGAAGGCCCACAGAGTAGGCCTTCTCCAATTTTATTTGCTTGTATAGATGTACTCTTCTTTCCTGCATTGCTTTGTCTGCTGTATTTAGACTGTAAATTCTTTGGAATGAAGCAACCTTTTAATATGTATTTGAATGATGCCTGAGACAATGTGATGCCAGCCCGTGCTGGGGGTTGCTTTTGCTACTGAAAGGCCTATTAAAGAAAAAAAAAAATAATAATAAGGAAGACTATTCAGCTATTGAAACAGCTCTCAGTTTTTCTTCTTTTAATCCATCCATGTCAACAGCATATCTTCATCCTACAATGGGGCTTTACAGCTGTCAGAATTTGCAGTCTCAGGACTGCAGCATGTGTTAACTCTCACATGAACATGCATTTTGTCTGAATACACAGAAACAGGGACTTGGACAAGGAAATTGTCCCTGGCGATCTCCCACCACCACCAGGAGAATCCTCATAGCTCAGCCCCTCTACTATCTCACGCTGTGTAGCTCTCACAGGGCTCTTGGCGGTGGCCTCACACCACCAGCAGCCCTAAAGGACTCACATGCAGAGAAAGCCTAAAAGCCTTTGTATGGGACCAGGTCAGCACATCAGCTAATGTCCCGGTAGAAAGGCAGTATTAAAAAAAGGTATTTGCTACTTTTCTTTAATTGCCTGACATATTGCTTCTTAGCCAAGCTCAGAAACTGCTTTTCAAGACATTCACATGGAGCGATGAAGAAACTAAAAATACTGAGAAAAGGGTTCTATCATAAATAAAAAGACAAACAGTAGGTTAGGACTGGCCTGTTCCAGTCCTGTTCATAACCAGACTAATTTCCACCATCACTGTTATTTACTCCGTTCCCTCAAACTCTCCTATCTGTGGAGCCCTTAGACTCCTTGTTTCTCCAGCTGCCTTGCTAGAGAAACAATGAGATACTTTTCTTCATTGTCCATTCCTTATAAATCTGGCTCTTACAAATGTACATCTCTAGAGGTGGGGTCAGTCTCTAGAAGTGTTCTTCATCCTCAGGAGAAGCCAAGATGTCATCCTATATATATTCACCCTGCCTAGGGGATGATGCTTGTAACTCAGTTCACTGCCAGTCCCCCACAGTACCTATGCTGGTGGGTGCCAGCAGCAGGTAGGCACAGCCCTGAGGTGGAGTGGCAACATGGGGCCATAGGCCAGATCAAGGGTAGACAAGGGCTAGAAAGTCTTGCTTGGGCAGCAAGAAACAGTGGCTGTATGTTATGCACAAAGGAGCACTACTTGTTGCACAGCATAGGCACTGAGAGGGTTTCCCATGGTGCCTCAGAGCAGGAACAGTCGGGAGACTTCTGCCCTCACCAGGATCTCTGATGTACCCTCAGAAGTGATCTCAGAGGGCAGTGAAAATATGGCTTTGGAGAACCTGAAAGACTTGTTTGTGATTTCAGCCAGAGGTGCCAATCCACTTGGATATTACTCATCAGCTACAGAGCATCTTTCAGCTCCAGATCAGAGAGTTCCTTGGCACTGGAACTTTTGTTTTCACTAATCTCATTAAAATGTCAAACTTGCACCCTGTTTGCAAACTCTCTGTTGCACAAATCAGTTTATCTGCACAAGATCTCCCACTGTCACATACTGGCAAAGTGAATGCAAACAGCCTGTACTTTTTACCTCAAACACTGTTCTTCCATACTTGTTCTTAGCTGAACAAATTCTGGGTTGCCCTAGGAGATTTTGAAAGGAGTTTGAAGAGTTGCATATAACTCCTGATGTTTAGATTGCTTTTATATGTTTTACAAACAAATTAATATTCTCAGAGTGAGTTAGTTTTGCCCAATGGGTGCCAGCAACTTTTAAGTAACACTATTACTTTCTATAGGCTATGATATATCTGATGCTCTCCAGATGAACTTGTTTAGGAGCTCCAGGGTCAGTCACACAGGATTTGCATCCCTCCAAATTTCCATGAGATGCTCCAAGCCCTGCAATGGCAGATCCTAAGAGCAACCTTTCAGTACTAAATTGTTCTTTGACAAATTCCAATATCTAATTCCAACAGAGCAGTAATACAGAGACAGCCAGTTCTCATGAAAGGGCTACATTTTCTTGCTGAGCAATGCTATGTTGGATCACACTGGAAGACCAACGAATTGTGGCACTGAGCCATATTAACCTCTCCCTCTAAAAATTTTGCAGAAGGGAAACTCCAGCATGTTTAAACCTGTCAAAACCCAGTGTAACTTTAAAAAGAAATCCAGGACACCTGTAATTATAAAAAGGATTGAAGTGAAAATTTCTGGCAGCTGGAGATGGTCATCTATGGAGAACTGCCCACTGCTTTTCTTCACACCAAGGCATTTCAGCCCTTTTATCCACAAGCTGCTCTGTGCTATAGCCTCTCTGCTCCATAGACCATACCTGCTCCTCATTACTTCAAAATATCTGGTGTGCTAGACTCTCACCCCATTTATTTAACTGTTGCTGCCGGTGTCTTAGCAATATCCCATTTAGCTGTTGTCCTTAGGCTCCTCTCCTTGCATACTGGTTCTTCCTGCCCCGTGCTCCACTGCTACATGAGGAAGTGTTAAGTCTTTCACATTGCATCTATTATTTGCAGTCTCTCTTCACAGCACAATTTACTGTTAAGGTGCCTCTCCATATACATATCAAATCTTGGTTCCATCTGATCTTAACTTTGCATACCTTTAATAATCTGGGTAAGCCATTTGTGTGTTCTTTATGTCCATCTTACCTTAAACTGAATATTTACTTTTCTATTCAAAACATTTTAGACCAACTCAGCAGTTTCTGAGCATGAATCTAGGAATATGGTTTTGTTGATGTTAGGGAAAAGAAGACAACTTTTCATTTCAAAAGCTTAATTCCACCTGCTTTGAGGCAAAAAAAATAGATCTGGAAACAGAGGATGGAGAAGTAAGCAATTTATCAGTAAACCCCACAGAAACACTGCCCAGAGTTGGTCACCTTTAGGCAAAGCAGCAGTTTAATTCCTAGCAGAGATTTCTGCAGTCTTTTCAGTTACATTCCCCAAAGACCCTGCCTGCACTGGCTCAAGCCAGGGAAGCTCAGCTGGAGGCAGAGCAAGACCTTTCTCAGCACCGCAGCTCAAAAACAGCTGCGGCTTGAGCACCTGAAATAAAATTGAAGGGAAAAAACTTGTCCCATCCATACTCCAAACAACACAACTGCTGGGCGCAGCCTGCCTGGAGAAGATCAGTTTGTAGTCAAACTGGAGAAAAATTAGATCTGAGGGTATAAATTGTACCCAGCAGTGCAAGGACAGGGTGCAAAGGCTAGTTGAGCCAAGGATCCTTGCCTGGATGAGAGACTAGTGCTGCAGAAGGGAAAATAAAGCTTCATTCTCCACCAGTACAGTAAGGGCTGAGAACTTGTCTTTCCAGATATACTTGCTACCCACTCCCAAACTCCTTTCAGGTTGTTCAGCTCTCCTCCTTGACTGCCTGCGCATAGAGCGTACCACTGCTAAACAGTAAGAAATCCTTCTCTCCCCTTGGCCTGTGCTGGGAGCTCTCTCTCCAGGGCTCTGTTAAATGCTGCTAGATCAAAAGCTGATGGATGAAAGGTAGCAGCCAAGGCTACCTGGGGTCAGTGATCCCTTGCATATGTCAGTCTACTTACAGTCTGGAGACAGTTCCCTATGGCAGCCGTCATCCATCTGAAAATAGCTGGACTCACAAGTCTTCCAAAGTAATCTCTGCTATAATTTTCATGTCTCTACAATGAATTCTAAGATCCTACCTTCATTTCTCTTCCTTTTCTCATAAGCTTTGCCTGGATATTTGACCAATAAGATACTCTAGCTGATTCGCAAAACATGCATGTGTGTTTAAATACATCAGAACAACCTCTTTTCTCCATTACTCTCCTGTTCATGAGAGAAGAACAGACCCAAGGGACCTTGACTCAATTTTTAATGGCCAGACTTTCCAATGTGCTCTTCCAGTAAAAGGGTACACAATACTGTGGTTTCAGAGCAGCTGGCAGCAAAAGACAAGAGCTTCCATATTTCTCCTCTCCAACAGCACATGACAGACATACAGAATAATTACGTTAAAGTTACGCAGGAGTGACTACAGACATCACAGCTGTTGTCTTAGATAAACTTTCTTGATATTTGTTAGTTCCAGGACAAAAAATGTAACAATAATATTTTCTGGATGAGTCATATGGAGGTAAAAGATGTTGCTCTGATCTCAAAGTCTTTTATGTACTGCGGTTAAAATCTGTGTCCCAGCAACACCTCTATAAACCCAACCGGGGTTTATAGAAAGGGGTAAACTTCAGAGCCTTCCTTCAGTACAATGATACTTAACTACGCAACAATCATACCGAGCCCATTAAAAATATCTTTTCTTTTTTTTTTCTTCTGGTAAGTCTGACACCTGTTCTCCTGTATATGGGAAAATATTTCTCACAAACATTGAATTTTACAGCCACCTGAGACCTCAGTTAAAGCTGACATGAATGCTCTAATGCCAGGAAATGTCACACCCATGCTCAAGTAGGGTCAGCTAAGACAGGTCACCCAGGACTGTATCCAGTCAGGTTTTGAGTATCTCTAAACCTGGAGACCCCACAACCTCTCTCAGCAACATGTGCCAGAGCTCAGTCACCCTCACAGTAAAAAAGTGTTTTCTGATGTTCAGAAGGGACCTCCTGTGACTCAGTTTGTGCCCATTGTCTCTGGTCCTGTCAATAGGCACCACTGGGAAAAGTCTGGCTCCATCTTCTTTACCACCTCCATCAGATATTTTTGTATATTAATGAGATCCCCATAGCCTCCACATCCATGATCATCTCAGTGGACCTTTGCTGGTCTCACTCCAGCACGTCCATGTATCTCTTCTATTACAGGAGAGCTCAGATCTGGATCCAGCACTCCAAGTGTGGCACCACCAGTGCAAAGGAGAGGGGAAGGATGTTCTTCCTCTTCCGTTGTCATAAAAAACAACAATTGACAGTTGCCATTATTACTATAACTGATATAACATGGTGATTAGCATGATGTCCTGTCCTGTAGTTTGACAGTCTACAGTCTGGCCATTGAGATGTCCCATATGCCAGAGGAGACTGTATGTAATGAGTAGCCTCCATTGAAATCTACTTGTCAAATACACCACACAATGATGTAGCAAGAGCTGACACCAGCGCCTGGAGGTGGGACATGCTTTCCTGCAGCACAAAGCAGGCATCAAGAGGGAAGATCTCAGGATTTTGCCAACAGATGGCAATGGTGGCACTGGGCTGGCTGCTTGGGATGTCACACAGTGGAGATGTCTCACTGCACACCCACCGACCTGGCTGTCAAAACAGGGTGGCTCAACCACCTCTCACTCTGTCCAGCACAAAAAGTAAAGGCTCCCTGGAAATACAGTCATGGCAGGGACCTTATTACCCTGGCGCAGAACTGCACTCATTTATGTCCAAGCCAAATTTGAGGATAGGGGTAGCATATACCACTTCTACACAGCAGCATGAATGACCTTTATCCTCTTGCATGTTATCTAGTAGGGCACAGTTGAAGCCTGCATTAGCTCAGCAAAGTCTCCTGGATGGGATGTTCTTCCTTTCAACTGCATGGCAGGGTCACCCCAGGAAGCCACACAACCACCCCCTACCAGTTGTATCCTAAAGTGACACATGAGCCCAGGAATGGAAATTCCCACCTGGTTGTCCTGCATGGGGTTGATGTTGGAGAGTTTAGCATGGTTCAGCACTTCCTGGAAAGTATCTCCAGCTGCTTGGATGCTCTGCAGGGGTTGCCAGTCAGTGGAACTAAGCCCATGCCTGGTGGCCATCTGCTGATATGTCCTTCTCAGTCTTGCTTTTGCCAACACCATTTGATGGGACATCACAGTAGAGACTAATGTACCTGTGAGCATGAGCATGACCCTGGCTGCCAATATACTGAGCAGCACAGCACCCACGAACATGTTGGTGATGCACAGCAATCATTCAGGAAAAATTAACAAGAAAAGTCCCAGCTTTTGAGGCATCCTGATCATCCAACCAATTCATTGCAGAAAAGAGGTGAGTTATTGACATGGCAACTTATATATTTGTTTGCTAGCACAGATTAGGGGGGAGAAAAGAGTTAAACAGACTGTGCTGGAAGCTAAAGGGCAGTTTGAATGCAATAATAACCAGAAGAAATATTGGAGAGACTGAGAGAAGTACAACAGCCCTGCTAGTACTTCCTCATCTTGTTTTGTAGAATGACATCTATCAGAAAATGAGAGACAAGTTTGGTCATCCATGTATTCAGAGTGAGCCTGCCAATGCTTTTGAAAACTGCACAAGCTGCCTGTTACGAGGATCTGAGCTCAGATAATCACCCCACTGTCACCTTCCTTTTCCTAGGAGTATCTTTTGCAAAATGGACTGAGAATTTCTGAATTGATTTGAAATCTGACCTTTCTACCGTGGAGCTGAAATCACCTGGAAATCTCTTGGAAGATTCTTTGATGCCGGGAAATGTTACTTCCCTTAAAGCAAAATGCTCTGCAGAACCAGGAGATTTTGAGGAACCATCTTGCAGAGGGCAGACAGCTTTTTGAGCCTGGGCTGACAGTTCTGACAACCTGTCATAATTCGTTGGTGTCATACACCAGGGACTAAGCTCAGGGACTCCTGATACATTCTGATTATTTCAAAGGCATCTGGAAACCTCATGTGACTGAGGTGTTCATAGAGCTTCCAGATGGAGTTTTGTTCTTAAATTTTCTAGGTACTGTTATCAGAATTGTTTCGTATTATTTTTGCACTGACGGGAAATCTCAGTGCTCTTGCTTTTGGTTCTGTGATGGGACAAAGTACTTCTCCGGAGTAAACTGATTTTTGACCAATGTTCTAGGTGCAGTGGTGCTTTCAATTCAAGCAGTCCAGAGCACTTGGCACTGAAAGTTCACTTCTGGGTGCTGTTTACATTTGGATTGGTTTCCCGATCAGTTTGCAATATGGATGTGCAGCTCAAATTATTCAAAAACTACCAATGTTCTTCCCTCATTTTGCCCTACTTTCTTGCTTTTTATCTCCTCACTTCTGTGCCAGTGAAATAGAGCAAATAAACATACGGTTGGCATTTGTGTCTTATTACCATCCCAATCCACTTCCACAACACATAGGCAGAGATGTTATCTGGGAAAGCATCCTCCAGGTGCCAATTTGCTGGAAATGCAACTTTATTTATGACCCTGTCAGCATGAGGGACCTATTTAGTACTACTGTCACAGAAATTATTTAGTAGTTTCCAGCTTGTCTTCCTGTTATCTTGGCAAAAGCAAGTTGTTTACCTATTTGAAATGGAAATCTTTTCTGCTTCAGGCACTTGCATTCTGTACCATGTATAATAATGTATAGAAGCAAAACCTACACTTGGGAACAGGGCTCTTCTGGCTTGGTAGCATCTCATAGTTACTTTGCTCAGAGGTTAATTACTGCTACAGGGAAAATGCAGGTCAGGAAGGGTTGACTCTGAAAATGGCTCGATGTCCTTCCATATTTTCTGTGCATCATTTGTGTGTCTGAGAAGTAGAATTACGTTGTCTCCTAGTTCCTAGACCTTATGGGAGTCAGACTAGGACTTCTGCTACAAAAGACAGCAGAGATCCTGCAACCAGTGTGGTGCTCCCACAAGTGCAGCATGCCTGATGTCCTCAGAGCTGATGCCCTCAAAAACAGCAGCATGTTGCCATGAGCTGCTGCTTCTGATGTGGTGCGTGGGAGCAGGAAGCACAGCCAGCACCAGCGAGGGCTCCCGCCCTACTGATTGTGCTGTGTGGGGAGGCAGGCATCCCGGCTTCTGCTTAACACCATGGGATGAGGGCTTATAGGCAGAGAAAATATCCTTTTAGTAACCCACCCTTTACTATCTGTGTTACCTTGGTACTTAACAGCTACAGCCATGGGCTGTGAACTAATTGTGCATGGAAAAGCGCATTCCTTCAGCTTGTAAACTAAAAGCGCATCATTGCTGTTTGTGTAAGATTTGCAAGCCAGAAAATCTGAAGATATCATTTTCATTGAGTCTTTTCTCAGAGAATTGCTTTGAGCATGAAGCAATAACTTTGCTGCTCCACTGGGTAAATCAACCCAGAACTTCACTGTCCTGAGTGCAGTTTATTATGACCCACCCTAATGGTATCCTGGACACGGTGTTAATCATAGAATAGTTCGGATTGGAAGGAACCTTTATAGGTCATCTAGTTAACCCCTTTGCGATGAGTAGGGACACCTTCAACTAGATCAGGTTGCTCAGAGCCCTGTCCAACCTGACCTTGAATGTTTCCATCTACCACCTCTCTGGGAAATCTGTTCCGTAAATTAAATATCTGCATGAGATGTTTTCTTTTCCGATACATTAGGAATTATCACATGGAAATCTACCTTTTAAGAGTAAAACAAACACTTTTTTGGGCAAAGCAAACCTCACTTTCTATGTCATCTGTGTAATAAGGCCTTGTTGTTTAGTATCCTTTCCAAACTATGGACCTGAGGGGAGACATAAGCTGAGTGTCAAATCCTGACAGCCATAAAAGTCCAGCCAAACATCTCCATCTTTGGCAGGCCCTACCCCTGGCAGGCACCATGTGAGCCATGAGCCTTGTTTCCTGCCCTGCTTGTTGGCAACTTTGTGGCTGCCCAGTTGTACCACCTGCTTCACAGACAAAGCCTATGAATACTCCTCTCTTCAACCCTTACCGTCACTACATTTTCCAACTCTCATCCTTGCCAGGGAATGGCAGCCGTCAGCAAAGAGGCTGCATCCAAGGGCATCCAAGATGCTTCACTTGCACATGGCACTGTTTTGTGGTAGAGGTGTGAATGCAAGTGTGGTGGAAGAATCTCACTTTATATAATTTTAAATGATTTTAATGTAACACCGGAGAAGGTGCAAAGACTGAACTTGCATGAGCAGGAAGATAGACTATATGAGTCATTTGGTCCACCTCTTATTTGTTTCATCTTTTCTTAAACATTTTTAAAAGCCACTCCCTGCACTTTTCTTTTCTCCAGAGAATCTCCTTGTTCTTGCTTTTGAGATGGAATAAATCAGCTGACAAAGAGCAGCAGCTGCTTTGGAGGAGCCAGAAAAGACCACTATTCATGCTGTGGTTCCAGTTTTTTGCCATGTGAGATGGACCACAATACAGTGTCTTCACACCCTGTCCTTGGGCCATGCTGATGAATGTAAGATCTGAAGATATATGGGACAGAAAATATATCTAAAAATCAGGCCTATAGGCAACCTCTCCAATCCCCTGAAGAAAAACACAAAGCAACGGGGCTTTCTTTTGGCACAAGGAATGAAGGTGAATCTTAGCTGAAGGTATCAGCATGCTAGTGAATATTTCATATGAGTAGCTCCTTTAACATGTACTCTGGCTATGCAGCCATAGGTTTATGATTAAAAAATCAAATGCCAGTCAAATCAACCTCCTTGCTGGGTCTGGCATCCTGAAGCAGACGTAAATTTCAGAGGCTGTGGAAAGACTGAAAGCCTAAAAAAGAAGAGAGACATCATCACTCTGTATCATGCAAATGAGAGGACTCCAGTTTCTGTCTCTATAAGGATGAAGCACTTGCAGTCGAATCCTTTTCCAGGAGAGGCTTTCTGCTCTGATGACTTAGGCACAGTACAGAGAGGTGACTCTACCTAGAATTGGGTGTAATGGTGTAATCTAGTAGGAGGCAAAATCTTTCTCTGTGGAATACTTTGCATTCTGTTGGTACAGAAATCCAAGGATGGTAATTATTATTCTCCCCAGAGAAATCTTTTACATATGTTGCCCGCATAAGCCAGCATCATATCATCCTATTATTCTACGCTGTTATTTCACGTGACGGAGTGATGTCATTTGGAGAATGTGTTATTAAAAATTCATCAACACTTCTTTTCTCATCCTCCCCCACTTCACATCTTTTATTTGTACTCCTCTAGCCCTGGAAAGCAGAGATGTCTGAGGAAGCTTCTCCTCTTTGCATTTATCCACAGAAGTAGCTGACCCACAGAGCAGAATTAAGACTCCTCTCCAGCCCATCTGAAACTGCCCCTTAAGCAAAGGGATTTCCTTCTGCCTTCAGGTCAGTTCAGGCTTTGCTGTCAGGAGTGCTCACAGCATAGCCTCTCATGGTAATCTAGTTCTTACCATCTATGCAAATGCTCTCTGATAGAGATTGGTGCAATACACACAGTGCAGACGGGGTTTTATGCTTCCTCCATAAGACTAGTTCCAGTCTCTAGTCCTGGTAATATCTGCGTTACTCATTTCCTGCAGTAACCAAAAGAGCAGATGCTAGTGGGTCTAGCCACTTCATTTGATTCTGTGAGAAGAAAGATTTTTGATAAGGAGGACTTTGATACCTCTGCTTTTGCTACTTTACATGAGGATTGCAGCCCAAATCCAGACTGTGAGCACCAACAGTTTGGGGCACATTTTAGTTGTCTTCCTCACTGAACAGGAAAGCTGTCACCAGAGGCTGGGAGGGTACATCTTTTGTTTACATTTTTGGCAAAGCTGGGATTTCTGAGTGATAGAGCCCTACCTCAGATGGAAATTACCTGAAATACTGAATTATGTGTGGAGGCTACAAAACTTGTCCCCTGTCACCAAAGAAATGAAATTACTCACAATCTGGGCGTTACACAGCTGGCTTCTCACTGGGCTGCTTTTAGTGCACAAGTCACATTATAAGACATTGAGATCACAGGATCAGACCCTGAGGTCTATCATGTGAAGTCTCCTAGATTAAGCCATGAGATTGTGTAAATCAGGGGCTCTCCACTGATGGAAATGAAATCTCACTGACTTGCACCATCTGAAAAGCTGAGATGATGGCCCTGCCACAGTCAGCACATCATAATAGTTCAAGGGGAGGACGTATAAAACAATAATACACCCGGCTATAAAGCTTCAGTCATTATGTTGCTGGGCTGCTACTTGCCACATGCCCAGAGGCAGAACTGATGGCCCCTGAGCTGGTCTGGGCACAGCTGAGGATGGAGGGGTGCAGAGGTGCTCAGCCAGGCACAATTTTTCCCAGCTCTTGGCAAGGCAATCAACAGCAGTAGCCCAGCTGGCTAGAGGTCACTCTCATGGGTGCCCTGCAGTAGCCACACATACCCTAACCATGCCCCAGGGAGGAGATGGGAGTGTGCCATGCACCACACCCTCCCCCTCTCATTGCTGCACACACCTGCACTTGAAAGGAGGGCAGCAGTGCTTCTCTAAAACCTGCCTCAACAGTTTTGCACCAGTCAGGGATTTCCATCACCAGGTGGTTTAAAGGCAGTAAATGCCACTCAGATGCCAAGTGTTCATTTTGATAGGGCTAATTTCCAGTAGTGAGGACAACAGCTTCCAGACAGCAAAACCCCCTTCACCTCAACATGCCTGCAGCCTATCTGGGCAATGACATTCTCCATGCAAGAGAAACATGTGGCATTCCCAGCCAGTGTCTCCAGGGCTGAGCAGGGGTAGAGGCACAAAGCACATGCTGAATGCACTGACTTTCCCAGCCCTTTGGTCCCCAGGAACATTTCTCTGTGTACTGTTCCCTGGACTTGCAGACTACTCGTGGTCCCTAAAGTCTTCCTGCTGTATTCACTGGGAAGACAGAAAAAAAAGCAACTCTAGGGACCGGCATGAAAGTGCCCAAAAATGGCTATTCAAAAATGGCTATTCAAAAATGGCTATTCAGACAATTCTCCCTTTGAAGCTTTTTAAAATTACACCCAGGCTTCCACATACACCATGAGAGTAGAGGAAGGATAATCTCTCCTAACACTGGATTTTATGGTGAATAGGGGTTTTCTTCCACCCCAAGAGACTGGGGAAAGGTGATTTCTGTATCTAGGTCCACTCCACAGTGTAAACGAGACCAGAGACTGTTCTCTAGCCTCAAGGCACATCTCCATGGCTGAACTACTGAAATTTCTGGTCCCTCTCCCAGTACCCACTTTGGCTGGATGCCACTTCCAAACTACCCCCTGGGAACAGTCCCTGATAGATATCATCCTGGGAGACTGGTAGCTTGCAAAGGCAGAAAGTGAGTGGGCAGCCATGGAGCCAGAGCTTCAACCCATGCCCTGTACCTTCCAGCTGGGGCAGGCACAGACTTTGGTTCTCTGCTCTCCTGATCTTGGGACTAGCAGAGACATCACTTGGCACATTCAGGCTGTTTACTCTGGGCTCTCCAATAGACTTGGATATTGGTTGTGGGCATCCTGACTCCAAAAGAGCAATGTAGTGGATTACCCCAGCGTCTCTCCATGAGCTACAAGGGAAAGGGCTGGCA
>VXBJ01005417.1:2922-169012 GCA_013400055.1 Nycticryphes semicollaris | reverse complement strand
AGATTTATTTTTGTTTGAGTAGAAATTCTCCAGGCTGTCTCCCAGAGGCCCACCAGGGCTGGAGCTGGTGTGGAGGGAGCGAGGAGGGCAGCAGGAAGCAGTGTCTATAGAGTCCATAGGGTACAGCTCTGGGCTTGGTAGGGGACTCCAGCTGCTGCTTAGACCAATCACCCTTTCCATGGCCACCTCTCAGAGACACATTTTATCAGCTTCAAGGTCTCACTGGCAGCTATGGCTAGACTGCAGACTGCTTGAAGGAGGATGACTAAGAAGCTTGGAGTTTGTGCTATTGATAGTTACTACACTTCTATTTTCTTTATTAGCCGTCATCTAAGCCATTAGCTGAAGATCCCTCAGTTTTTTGCAGCTTTGCATAAAAAAAAAAAAAAAAAGTTAGATAAAGGAGATGGAAAGCTAGGAGGGTGAGGAAATTAGTGAAGGAAATTTAGACTCATTCTGACAATTAACTTCTTGTGGTTTACTCTGGTGGAAGTAAACCCTTTGTTCTTCCCTGACCTGTGCAACCTCAGACTGTAAGAAGCTCACTGAATCAAGACTACCTGTACCCTGAGAGTCAGCACTGCTCAGTAGCAGGCAGTTTGACAAATTCTCTGTGGCTGAGATAACCTAATTTTAGATCAGATCACACAATGCCACAGTAGTAAACCTACACACTAAAAAGAAATGCAGGCGAGGAATTCTGACTGATGTGACATAGCTGGTCTTGGAAAAATTTCTGGTATCATGCAGGGACATTATGTGAAAATGGAACCCAATGTGCAGACAAAATCCCACCAAAACAAAGAAAAAGGTCTGTTTTTAGATCACAGCATTTATATAGAGACCTCTTTTGGAAGTTTAGAGAATCTATTTGCTCCAAATATCTGTCCTGGGGCAGAACAAAGGCACCAGCTTCCCAAAGACACTGTATCTGGCCTTTCCAAGCTTGTGCATGGAAGTCTCCTTACAAATCTGGTGAAAATTACAATATTGCCACAACCTTGGTAGACAAGGGCAGGGCAACAGATGTCATTTACCTGGACTTATGCAAATAATTTGACACTGTTCCACATGATATCCTGGTCTCAAAATTGGAAAGTCATGGATTTGATGGATGGACCACTCAATGGATCAGGAACTGGCTGGATGGCTGCACTCAAAGGGTTGTGGTCAACAACCCAATGTCTAAGTGGCAGCCAGTGACAAGCAGCATTCCTCAGGGGTCAGTACTGGGACCAGTGCTGTTTAACATCTTTGTTGGAGACATGGACAGTGGGATAGAGTGCACCCTCAGTAAGTTGACTGACGACACGAAGTTGTATGGTGTGGTTGACACTCTGGAGGGAAGGGATGCCATCCAGATGGAACTGGGCATAAGCCCACTCTCGAGAGGTGAGCTCATGCAAACTTCATGAAGTTCAACCAAGATAAGTGCAGGGTCCTGCACTTGTTGGACAGAGAATGGATTGAGAGCAGCCCTGAGGAGAAGGACTTGGGAGTAATGGTAGATGAGTTTAAAATTCTGGTAAATTTTCAGAAAGGAAAAATGCTGATTAAAATAAAATACTACCAAATGTTGTAAGGAAACTATTGGTTGTAAGTGGAGTAGATTATTTTTCTCATCTTTGCTTGCTCACAAATGTTCAGCTTCATGTTTTCCTTTACCTTAGTTAGGAAACACCAACTCTTGAGATTTTTCATGGAATAAGAAGTGTGTCTTTGGGCCAGGCCTGCTCCAGCTACATCTGTCTATGTACAAGACTGCCTGCTTCACGTTTCCCTCTGCTCTCTGTGTGTTATTTGTCTGCTTCAATTATAAATGCTCCAGGATAGACAACTTAGTGCTGTGTACATCTGCCTAACACCTGCCACAGTCTTCCCCTTGCCTCTGGATGTTCTTCCGCAACAGTAGTAATTCAATGATAAATGAGAATGAGGTTTCTGTGAAAGGAAGGCACGTGCTCCTGGTAAACCATGACACCTATGCTCATTTCTGTTTGCCAAAAGGAATCAATTCCTGGTTTTGAAAGGGAAATGGTGTTTGTGGCTGCTTATTTGGATTTGAGATCGATGCAGGGATATCCTGCAAGAAGGCTTCATAATGTTTTTGAAGGACTGCATCCAGTGAGACATTGGTGTGGATGGGTGCTATGGAGAGAACAGAAGAGCTGTGGTGAGGAGACAGACTGCAGTAGAAGATGCTCTTTCAGCATTTATGTTGTTTTTCCCCTTTGGCTGATCATGTAATTGGATGAGAACTTCCCACTGTGCTTGGTTTTCTCAGATTTTGCTTTTCTGAAAAAAAGTCCCACTTTGTGAAATCTCTAACTTACTGACTTTCTCCTGCCTCTGGGGCTGTAACAGAGGGTCTCTGGTCACTCCACATGAGACAATATCCTTCCCTGGACTCTTCCTGTATGCGTTGCTTGTTAGCCACCCAGGCAGGCATGGACACGCATGGAAGGCTGTACCCAGACATGTCAGTCAGATGTATTGATTTTAGAATTACTGAAGAAACTGCTTGTGAACTGGAAAGTCCCCTCCCAGTCTTTGGGAAGAGCCCTGTAGTACTAGACAAGCAGTTCCTGGCATGAGACTAAGTAGAAATTTCCTGGTTTTGGACAATTCTAATACTTCGTTCCAATGACATTGGAGACAATGCATTAGGTCTTCTTCACCTCTTTCTGAAAAGTCATCAAAGGTCATAAGGGAGATAATGTGTCTCCTGCGAGGACATGTACAAAGACCAATTCCAACCAGCGTAGGTCTGCTATGGAAGCCATAAGCCACTGCTGCTTCCATTCAAGTGTAGCTATGGAGGAGCCTTGCCCCAGACTTGCTGACTTGGGGTTAGTCTGTCAGTCAGGTCTGGAAGAAGAAAAGGGAAAGAAATCAGACTTAAAGCAACCCTGGGAGCACTACTGAGCCAGGCCAAAACCCAGCCTGTCCCACACCACAGAAAGCCCAAAGACCTGGTTAGTGAATATCACACTTTTTGCATTAATAGAACTGAATCTTTATGCAGGGATATCTTTACTCCTACTTCTGTCTTCAGCATATTATATACTTGAGGATTTATCTAGGATGGAAGAATTCTGCTCATTGTGTGAAAAAAAGAAATAATTCAAGTATAATCAATGAATTGATGCAAAGATAAAACTTTTGCAAGGGTAAAACAGGGTGTTAATACATGCTATCTTATAAAGAAAGCTGTATCACTTAAAACTCAAGGATATTTTGACATTTGTTGTTATTGTTGTAGAATTTGGATAGAAATGCTCTAAATTTTTACCAATTCTTTAATTCATCTTCGTCACCACGTACAAAACAAGCCACTGAAGAGGGAACGTACCAAACCACAGTGATGACAATTCTGCTTTGGGTGAGGTGGAATGGACAACATGCTTGTCCCAGATGGCTTCAAAAAGAAAAATCCATTCTGATTAAGGAGCAGTGGGAACATTTTCCAAGGACATTTGGGTGCCTTTTATAGATTTATAAGGCAGATGCTGCTCCTTAAAAGCATCTGTCTTCCAGAGCCTTTTTTCCCTATACTCAGTCATACAGCAGGGATTAAACTTCTGTGAAATGGTGACTCCCTCATGGTTTCATGTATATGCTAAGCCCATTTTTACCGCCCTCACAATGAATGGTACTATTGCTGAAGAGATTAAAGAGAAGGGGGGAGGCTCCTCACCTCACACAGGGTCTGGGAATGCAGGGATGCCAGGGAAGAGTGAGGTCTGGTGGGCAGGACTCCCCTGTAGTCATAAACAGTAGCTAGGGTCCATCTATTAACAGGACAGGGACAGCTCAAACTTTCTTACTACTGTATCAGGATTGCTGTTTCCTATTTTATGAGATCCGTTATCTTCTGTATCTAATTGGGCTGGGTCCTTAGTTTGAGATCAAGTAACTGTCCACCTAAAAAGCTATCTAACTAGTGAAATGTGTGGCTATTAAACACCATTGCAGAGTGTCTGGAGAAAGTTCTGCTGTGTAGCAGCAAGTACCCTGCCACACCACCACTACTGAGGTCACTTCCAACACACAGACTGTGAGTCTGGACTGGTTCCTCAGCAGCAGCGTGGTACACTGGCCTGGAGGGGAACCTCTAAGCGACAATGGAAACCTAAGTCAGTCCTCTTGTGAAGACACTTAATTCCTCTATGGCACAGTACTTCTGTAGCTGCCGAAAGCATGCAAATGTTGCTGTCAATGTTTTCCTTCAGCTCTGTGTTGTCTGGGGATTGACCTTGTGCTGCAAAGCAGAGTGGGTCAGACATGGGTCCCAGATAACCAGCAATGCCTCACGAGCCCTGCAGGATCAGGGTGAAGTGAAGGAGCTCGAAGGGAACCAGCTCATAGCAACAGCCACAGGATAAGCAGGGCTGCAGTTCCCCATTGTACAGCCCAAACCAGCTCACACAGCTTTTACTGGTGACAGAAGAGTGAGATTTCAGTCCTCCTTGGTGCTGGAACGGAGTTTGGGGCAGAATATGCCGAATGAGGATCCCTGAAGCCTGCAGCCGTGCTCACTGGAGTGGCCACGGGGCAGACAAGCAGCACGAGAATGTCACAGGAGTCAGCATCACAGCACACGTGCAGTAACTTGAGTTAAGGTGGTAAGAACCGAGGCACAAAGAGTCCAGGGTCACAGAGCAGATCAGTTTGGAAGATGGGTTAAAGGTTTTCCATTCTGCCCACCAAGGCATGTTACCTTCCGTTTTGTGTGCTTCATCTGGGAGAGCCGAGCTCACAAAGCCCATAATTTGCAGTGCAGCATGCACCAGCCTTTCATCTTCAGAACGTGGCTGTGCTTGCTGAGACTACTGAGAGCTCTCTGGGAACCGAGACTCGGTGACGACAGCTTCCCGCGGACACTTGTCAGGCACAGGCACATTGTTGTGTATTTATGGACACAAGTGTGGGTCTCTGCTCAGGAAGGACCCAGAACTGCCATGGTGGGGAGGCTAAGTGCTTGGCAGAGAGCATCGGAGAGACTAAATAGTGTCTGCCAGTGTGCAGCTTCTGCCTGGCTGTGGTGATTTAGCAATCGCTGCCGTTCTGAACACCAGGCACGCTCACAGAGAGCCTCATACCCTTGGCTTTCAAACACACTGGGAGTGTCGTCTCTCTTAAAAGAAGAAAGTGCTGTAAATATAATAGTCTTTCTGCTCTAAAAGTTGCACAGAAAACCATGCAAGCATCTGTACTTAATCTGCACATCAGTCTAACAGACTGATTAAAACAAAAAAAACCCAAAACCCTAAAATGAATACCATTGCTTTGCCTGAAGAATATTCATATGATCAAAGAGTGGATGTTTAAGTCAAGTGCAGGGATCAAATGGTACCAAATTCCAGAGTATAATTGGCAGCTTGGGACAATCCAGTTTTACTTCTCCAAGAAAACTTTTTGTTCACAGTCCTACTACCCAACCAGCAGAAAAAGATGTGCAGCTCCTCGCAGTGCTTCTCTACTCAGCAAGAGAGCAAATTTAGCTGTTTGATCCTGCCTCAGAGCTACTGGGTTCATTCCCACTTCTGCAGAGACCTCCCTTGTGAGTTTACTTGTTCCAGTTGGGCTCTGCAGATGCCGGGGCTGGTGCCCTGCCGTGGTGTAACACCACGCTTCAGAGAGGCTGCTGCCCATTCAGAAGCAGCAGGGCTGGTTATGCCACACAGATTCTGCTCTAGCACTCCCTCTGCCTTGTGGTACTGGCTCTGTTTCCTCTGTGCTGTAGACAAAAGAGAGGTCAGAGGGAAGTTCCTCAGAACAAGACGCAGCTCCACAGGAGAGCAAACTGATGACCTTGTCCTGAACACCACCGTTTCCTACTTCTAAAAACCAGTTGTGTTTATACTTCTCTGGGACATTTTCTGAGGTGGTTGTTGACTGGAATGGGCTCTTTCTGAATGGTCTATTTAAAACAGACACATGTACCTGTGGGGGCTCCTACTATCAATGTGCTCTAGCCAAGACTGATGGTAGCTTGTAATGGCTCTTCATGGGATGTAGCATCACTCTCTTCCCAGAAAAATATTCCTTGCCTCTCCCAGCTTTCACCCTTAACACCAACCCTTGCACATGCACTAATTCCAGTTAGAGCTGATTATTCACCCTTCAACCTACAAAGAAGCACTACCTGTGAAAACTGGTGCATTCAAAGCAGTGGTGGATGCTGTTGATAGGACATCTTGCAGTTACCTGTGGTGGTGCTTGGTAGATGCAGAAAGCCTGGAGACACACTCAGCCTGCTGTGTGAGCTGGAGCGTACTTTTTCTTCCTGTTCAAGGCAAATGTGCTGGGATTTTTTTATCCTCCCATACGCAGTTGTTTCACAGGCACCTCCTAGGGTAAAACAAACTACAAGGAACTGACCTCAAAACATGACTGCAAGGAGGTCACTACAGTTCTCTCTGCTCCTTTCAGTCTCACCTCTCCATAAAATAAAGCCTCTGATGTCTCCACCATAAATTCCTTGAGGCGGCAACAAGCTTCTATTCTTTGCACGGTATTGGGCAACACAGGGCCAGGGCCATGTGGGACAGCTGTCTACAACATGACACAGATAATGGAGGTTTCACTACCAGAGCAAGAAGGAAGAGTTTTGCTTTGAGCATTCAAGATCCCTGGTCTGATGTTGTGGTGCCCAGCCAAGAGCTCAGAGCTGTGGACGAGGCAATTAATCTAACTCCCGCTGAAGACAAGAGGACTGCTGCCACTGATGATGGTAGCAGGAGTAGGAACTTGCTGAGTCCAGGGGATTCCCTTCCCTTCCTGGACCTCCTTCCTCTCCTTCATCCCAGCGGCAGCAGCAAATTTTTATGAATTGGAAAAGTCCCAGGGCAGCCCGGTCTCCAGCTCCTCCCATCCCCGTGGCTCAGTGTACGGTACAGAGGAGGAAGAGGTCACGGAGGGGAGGGCGCCGTGGGCTGCTGACACACAAATCATTGCAAATTTCCATCCACCCGGGGCTCGCCAAAAGGAACTACCCAAATCGGGAAGTTGGGCAATATGTGGAAATGCGCTTCCCTTCCCTCCACGCTTCTGAATACAGTTGTCACAACTTTTATTTTTAAAGCCCTTCATTTTCTCCCTGCTCTGTCCAAGACACCCCTTCCTCTCCAAGGGAGAAATAATAGGGGTGTGGGAACTTTGTAGCCACCAGAAGCCACCAGAACAGGCTTAACTCAGAAAAGTCAGTCATCCCTCTCTTACAGGATGCAGAGAGTAGACTTGAGTCCCTGGGTGCTGCTCAGGGCCCTTCCTACAGCAGGGCACATATAAGAGCTACTTTTATTGGGTATAGTCAAACCCCTGCCCATTAATGGCTAGAGTGAACTGTTAATGTCAACTTCAACATCTTGTCCAGCTGTCTGCAAGAGCAGAAAGGATTTGGTCAGACCTGCAAAAATCCACATTTAAATGCCTGTGCTTCTGGGTTTGGGAAAAAGATTTTTCTCTTAGATCACTCCTGACTGGATAAATCAGGGATTTTTACCTCGTTTTCCTGCTACCACCATCAGCACCATAATCTACCATGAGCAGATGAAGTGAGAGGCTCCCCCTTCCTCCCTGCCACCACCACAGTCACAGTGTTGCAGAGCTACAGGAATGGAGAAATTCCCATCTAAAAGTATTTTACAGGCGAAGAAGAAATATTGAAAAGGGAAAGGGAAAGCTAAACCTGAGCCTTCTTGGTTAGTTGTGCCATGTTGGATGTCTCTTCCTAAAGGAATGGAGGGCAGGATGTCCCCACTCCTGGGAGAAGACTAGGATTAGTAAACTAGCAATAGACTGCTTTCAAGAGCATCAGCTGGTAAGGTTTGAAAGTGAATATGGATCTTGTCTCCCTCAAAACCTCTGGGAACCTCTCCTACCCTCCCAGACCTCAGCCCCTGCCCTCCAGAACATCCCGAGCAAACAAGTGATCTTTCCTGTGCAGTGAGTCATCAGATGGAACACAATAGAGAACACAAAGCAATGGGTCAGGAAATGTTTCATGTAAGATGGGGGGAGGAGGAAAGCAGGGCAAAAGTGAGTGGAAGGTAGAGAGAAAAGCATAAAGTCGTGCAGAGAAACACTGACTTGACTGGAGAGAGAACAGAAAAGCCTGCACAGCAATAATGACAAAGAGCTATGGGAATGCAGTGGGGATTTTTGGGGTACTGCAATAGAGTGACAGAGGACAGTGGGAGAGCAGCAATAAAATATTGTGAGGTCTTTGTGAGCACAGGATGAAGGCACTCAGCACAATTACAGAATAAGGCAGGGCTGACTAGATGAGCACTCACCAGGATAGCCGGTCAGCCAGCGGGCAAGCAGGGCAGCTCGCTGGCTGCTGTGAAGGATCAGGCAGCTTCCTTGGTAGGGAATTGGCTGAGCACTACCCATAGCAAGGATGCATTATTTTTTGCTGCATGCTTTTCCACTTCAGACATTGAGGGATGCTGTCAAAGGAGGAGATCAGAAGCCAGAGCAACTGAACTGTATCCAACAAAGAAATCAAAGCACCCCATGTGAAGCTAGATCTGCTGTACCCTGTGCACTACAGTTATTTACACCTGTGCCAAGTGGCAGCAAACATTACTAAACTCAAACAGCACTTTGGATGGGCAGCATTTTAGGTACATCACACACTGTGCCGCACTGAGCTGGCACAGACGACAACACCAGTGTGTGCACAACAGAGGATTAGAAGATCCCTGCTGGTTCATAAAGATGAGGCTTTCCAAGAGGAGAGTCCTCCAGACATGCCTGCACATGAGATAGGGGGATTTCATGGAGTCAGGAAAAGGAATGACCCATTTAACATTACTCGGTGTTGGCCAGACGAGCAGTGAGCTGGACGGTGTGCCAGCTCTGCTCAGCCCTGCTGCCTCATCCTCCCAACACACATATGACATTTCATGTGTGTCTGAGTGCTTTATTGGCCTGATGCTTCTGATCTCCATCAGCCAGACCTTCATCCACAGCAAACCAGCACTGCTTTGCTGAAATCAGCTGTTCCATCTCACCCATGACACAGCTTTTGGAGTGCAAACTGTCGAGAGGAAGGGCTGTATCTGTACCCTGATTAGTACACTCTCACCTGACTTGGCCTATTAATGCAGCTAAAGTACAAATGGTAGTGTTGTTGGATTGGTTATCAGCAGTTCGCTCAAGGATGCACAGAAGTCTTTGGGACTTTGCCCTTTTGCTTTAAAACAAATGCATGTCAAGCAGGGATCACGGATAACTAGTGTTGCTGCTATTGTGCTAATGTACAGCACTGCAATGCAACCTCAGTCACTGCGGCATGGTCATCGTGAAAAATCAACCCCACACAATTCTAGTTCTATCACGAGAATAAGTGGCAGAATAAATGCCAAGAAAATAACAGCTGTTAGAAATTAAAAGCAAAAATAATTACAGTCCAGTACAGTAAACTTTCCAAATTATCTCCTTCTTATTTGTAATTTTTCCTAAAATAGAATTTCAAACCCACAGTTTGTTGAATTTTGGCAAAGGATTGCACTTGTGGATTTGGGTTTTTAGGCCCAGATTTGCTGCACATTTTTTATACTTAGCTTGTACCAAGGTAGATCCAGTGACACACAGCAAGCTGCTGTCAGTTCTCATATAGACAGCTCAAGTAGAGAGCACATCCTTCTGGATCACCGGAGGTGGTGCCAGCTTTTGCATCCAGGCAGTGGCGCAGCAGGAATCAGCAATCGTGTAAACCTCAGGCTACAGCAGGGGAGTCTGGCAGTAAGAGGTGAACAACCCCAATTCACTCTCATTTGCCCCTGCTGCAGCACTGGGAGATGTTCTCTGGTTGTCCTCAGGGCCATGATCCACTCCTCAGCAAACTTCTGCTCATCCCCAGAGGGGAATTCACAGCCCTTTGTGCTAAGAGGCGATTCTTTCACTGCTGTTTGGAGAGCGTGAGCTTTCCACAAGGCCAAAGCAGAGGAAAAGGAGGGAAGAGCCCAAGTTGAACCATGTTTAAGCG
This sequence comes from Nycticryphes semicollaris, assembly GCA_013400055.1. Lineage (NCBI taxonomy): Eukaryota > Metazoa > Chordata > Aves > Charadriiformes > Rostratulidae > Nycticryphes > Nycticryphes semicollaris. The sequence continues at coordinate 159,012 of VXBJ01005417.1, read as the reverse complement.
ATATATCTGGCTCCATGTTGCTCTGAGTGAAGATGTTTGGGGCTGAGAGTTGTGGTTCAAGCCCATCTCTAATTCCCTTACAAATACGTGACACTATCTGACGAGTCTTTCATGTTAAACACCAGTCTAAGGGCTTTCATTTAATGGTTTTTCTTTCCCGCTCACAGCTCCCTCTAATCACGGCAGCTCTTCACTGTGCAGTGCCAGAGCCATAAAGATCTTACTATAACGGGGCCCCCCAGCCTTTATCTTGCATATCACGACATCATGATTCAAATGTTACAGCGCTGCAACACAAATGTAACATCAATGTACATCCCATAACAGGCCCTAATCCATCCCAGATTTGGTTCAGCGCTCACTTGCTCAGATCTCCTTGGACCACACATCGTGTGCCACTGTTTGTATTCAGCATAAATGAAGCATCAGTGTGGAAATCTCATCAGAACAGCAGTGGTACGATCAGATCAAGAGGAGCCAGCAGGAAGCCACTCTGTATCTTTCCAGAAGACTCGCCAGTGAGCTCATTTTGCGCTTTCCGTACCTACCTCCAAGGCTCTGGATCTTGGTTGGGACATACGCTGCCAGCTCCTCCAGGCCCACCTAAGCACATGGTGCTGCCAAGGGATAGTGGGCATCACATGGTGTGGCCAGGCCATGCCATTGGCCTCAGCAGCCTCTGGCACTTCTCACTGGCTTGGCCTGAGCTGACCCTGCTCATGCTTCAACCACCTGCAAGCCCTGTGCTGGACCTGTCCCTGCTGAGGAACAGCGGCAGGCTTTCGGGAGGTACCCTCTCTTCATCCTCATCTGAATCCCTTTTCCAAATTGTGCAGGTTGCTTAACGGTCCTTTTTGAGATGCGTGAGCTAAGAGTCATCCCCAGGCAAACTCTCTCTTGTCCTTACCTTTTTTGTTACTTATAAAGAAAACAATTACTGTTAGGACATCTCCTTCCTCATTCTCATGCACTGCTCATTTTATTGAGAGAAAAACGGTTCTGTGCAAAATATTACAAAGACGAGACAAACATCAGGTCTATATTAATATTTAAATCAATGAGTATTACAGAGCAAGGAAATAAAATGAAAAAAAACAACAACAAACCCTCCAAACCATCTTGATCACAGCTGCTGTGAAAGCCACTCAGCAGTGCTGGAAAGCTTCCTCCAGTCCAAGTATTGATTGCTGGAAACGTTCCCTGCTCATGACATTCAGTTTTGAAAGGGTAAAAGCTTTGAAAATACAATAGACTGAAGATTTTTCCTTTCTTTTCTTCTCCCTTTTGGGCTAAATGGAGATTGACAGATGTTTGTTGTTTTTTTTTTAATTAAACAACATGAAATCCACAGTATAGCTATATGTTGCAATATATGGTTAGCTATATATGATCCTTCCCTGCACATTTAGTACTCAGGCAATATTTGATGTTACTAAGATAAATCTAGGACAACCATATTATTCTCCTGTGGCTTTGAGATGACACTGTATGTGGTTTGCTCCATCTAAGAGAAGCAAACCATGTGTTTGAGCAAAAACATTCTGAATCAGGGAGGATTATGTTATTGTTATGAATAAGAAGAAATTGTGTTGTGGAAATACAGCCTGGAGACCCTCATTCCTTTCTAGTAGCTTCTTGCATACTACACGCTTGCATAACTCCTTGTCTCAAAACATTGCCCGTGTGATCCTGAAGGCCCCAGAAGCTTTGGGGCAAACACAGTCTTGCTAATGGTGGTTTTAAAAACATCATGAAAGTTGGCTGTTCGGTATGTTTTTCACACAAAAGTGGATAAAACAAACTGAGTTTATCTGATGTCAGATATTGGCAGACTAACCACATGTTATTCAAAGCTTAGTTGTCCATGTGATAAGCTTATTGTCTGTGTTTAAACATGAGATTCACTTGCAAATAAGGTGAAGTGAGATCTGTAAAGTGAGCGGTCACACACGTAAGTAACTTTTTAAGTATGGGATATTGGAAGGGAAGAACTTTGTCTTTATGGACAAAAGCCATGAATGTTCTCAATGTATCAATTAGGTAGCCTTGTCTGGGACAGTGAACAAAGAAAAATGCCTGCTGCATTGGCAGTAAGGGCTGAAGACTGTTCACGGTCCTCCAGGAACATCTGGTATGTCATTTAGCATCAGCATTTGGGCTTGCCAAGTATACGTGTGGGTAAGCAATTGCCTGTGGAGAAGGAAAAGAGCCAAGTGTTCATGGCTAATTTCACCTGCTGGTTATCCTCTACCTTTCACATTGTCCTGTCTTTCACAGTTGTGACCTGTTTCACTGCTTTAGGCCCTCCTGCTCGAGACCTGGTTTCTTAGAGAAATTTAAATTCCTAATCTCTTCAGAACAAAAGTTTTATTTTTTAAGGATCAATCTCAAAACACATTCCTTCCTAACAAAGATCTTAATTTGACTAGTTCAGCACTTCAGAAGCAGAAATTTCAGCTCCCTTGCCCTCCCCCTCACCTCCACACCTAGAAGACCAGCAGACTCAGAGGCGGGTTGGTTGCTTCAAGTGAGGGCTGAGGCCACCAGCTCCAGGATGAGCTCTACCTTTGGTGTTGTCCGTGTCTCTGCACTGCAAGCAGAGCCCCCAACCAGAGCATGCCTTATCCAAGTGAGGGCCATTTCTGGTCAATAAAGACTGAAGCTCTCTCCACTGCTGTTCTTCAAAGGGAAGTGCCTCTGCTTATTTTTCAGATGTTGGCTTTCGGTAAGTCCATGTGAAGATGAGAAGTGTATATATGAAATTAGCTATATGAAACCCTTTCAGCTCTTTAAAGACTTCTGCCAATTTTAGGTTCCACTGTCCTCTTTTTCCCTCTGGCAGATGGATTAATTTCCCCTCCTGCAACCCTATGAGGACCAACACTCATTTTCCAAAACTGTACCTCAGCCCCAGTTGGGCTTTAATAGCTATCTAACTAATTGGGACACCAGTTCACTAGCTCAAAAATAATTATTTTGTGCTGCATAAAAATTAAAAGTTTCCATTTTTTGAGAAAATTAAAGAAAACAGGCAAAGCTGTCTTTAGGTTATGGGAGATGGGGATAACGCATTGAATGTTATGGAAACTCTTAAAGAAAAGCATTGTTTCCAACTGAAAACTCATGTGTCTCCTTTCAAAAAGATCGCAGGGAAATTTCTTCTATAAAAAATAGGTGCCGATTAATTGAATTCAAATTTAGTAAGGCCTCCAGACCCCATCTCCCAGCACAAGTGCCTCCACAGCTATTCTCCTGTTGTCTGGAATTTTTTGCTACTTCCAGCCTTTGGTTATGTGATTCACACTGGAGAATGCATTTAAAGGAGGTTGCATTATCAAAGTGGAGCTACATATGTGTTTTGCTGTAGTTCACTCCCCAGCGCTGTGATTTACTGCTCGCCTCCACCACTCTGGATCTCTTAGAGGGCTCCCAGGCTGATCCCGCTGCTGTGGACTGGACAACTCCTGATCTCTTCTCTGCCACCATTTTGTTTCCCCATCCTGTGTGCCCATGGGGGTGAGGCTTCAGGTTCTGGACATGGGGAGCAGGTATGGAGCAGGTATGGGCTCTGCCATCCCATGTGCTCTGATGGTCTGCTCTTTGCTTCTCAAGCCCACACAGCTGAGACAAGGGCCATCTGTGGATTTTGGCACATGTTGAGTTCAGGCCGCAATTCCTTTCTGCATGGAGTTTTTTATCTAACTCAGTGCAATAAATAACTGTCAGATTAAGCATGGCTGTGCAAATGTTACTGTACTTGCATTGTAAAAGCTCCCTTTTATGTGGGCATCCTCTGAAACAAGGCAGCCCTTCCCTGGCCCTCGGTTACGCTTGGCCCTGCTCTAATCACCCTGTTTCGGATGTGCAGCTTGCTGTGAAAGACAAATGACTGGAGCTATTAAACTCCTTCTTGTTGTGAGCATGCCCAGTGGTAGTATTGTAATGGATATTACATTACAGATGGGATGGCGGTGTGCGGGGAGACTGAGGGCTGGGCAAGGACGGCCGCTCTCTGATAGCACTGTGTTCCCATCACCTGTGGCTCAGCCTCGTGCACCTTTCAAATGGGTCTGCAGAGGCTGAGCAGGTACACAAGCTGAGGCTCTCTAGTGCTCATGCCATACCTTGCTCAAGGGAAGCCCTGGGAAGTGCCAGGGTGTCCCTGTAGCTGGAACAACCCCTCAATTCATTGAGTTGAGTCACACTGCAGCTTGTGGGCAGAGGTGTGGACGGAGATGCAGCCCCCCTTGCTCCCCACAGCATATCCATCACTGTCTTGGGAGGGCCTGGACATGGCCCACAGCGAGCGCTGGAGAGACAAGCTGAATCAGGCACACAGGAGATGGAATGGTAATTCTCAGCAGCACCAGCACCGTGTTTGTGCAGCATCCGCTGCCCTGTGAATGCAGATTGCACCATGACAGCTCCATTCCACAGTCCCTGCACCAGCAGCGTGAGCATCTTGGTGGGTGCCCAGGGGCACATCCAGGCTGGGCACGCAAAGCTGCCAAGGGCATCAGACACCTAGTTTCCATTAAATCCCTTTCGGTTGTCTCTGAAAATGTTTGCCTTTCTGAAAAAGGAGGCCTTCTATACTGGCAAGGTGTTAGCAGAAACTCTTGAGCGGGAATAAATAAATGCTGCCAGGAACTGTAAATTAAAACTGATAATTGGAAGTGATATATTAGAGCATGCATGCCATTTAACCACTTGCTCACCTGCTCTGCATTAATGTAGTTCAACAGCCCAGAATGTTAGAAATAAAAAAAAAAATTAAAAAAATTTAAAAAAAATGCTTTTTAATCCCCACTCCCAGCCCCCTGCCTGAGACTTGGATGCTGCCTGAATTGAGGTGCTAATAACAATCTAGTCAGAGTAATACAAAAGTGGCTGCTAAGGCAGGCAGGTGCCTTGCTCCCCGTCACCACACTGTACATTGTCCCCACAGCACATCCCACCAGGCACTGAGCACATCCTCACTGCAGCCAAGCCCCTTCTGCTCCCACCACCACTGCTAAATGCCTGCCAGGGCTGTGGCCAACGTATGCAACGCACAGCGTGCATTCAGCCTCGGTTCACCACAGAGACTCATATATTTAATCTGAGGAAGTCCTTGGCCTCTGGTGGTCATGTGTGTCAAGGTTGCTGCTGCCACAGAGATGGATGCAGGTGAACAATCTGGGTGATGGGGCTGAATAAATAAAATAATGGCAGTCTAGTACCCATAAAATAAAGACAAATAAAATATAGGCTAGCTTTTATAAAGGTCACAGGTTTGCAATACGGCTGTCTCTGAAATGGCTGTGTGGACCTTAGTAAGCATTCAATAGGGAATGGAGAAGAAATAAATTAAATCCTTTTTGACCCACTTTAAGTTGAATTGGTGTAAATTTGGACAAGGCAAATATTTCCATGATACACAGCTACTACAGCATATTTCGAAGGATTGCATATGCACTGACCACTAGCAGCTTTCATTTGTTAACTGCTTGAAGGCAGAAACTAACACCTATGTTCATTTATACACTTATTGAGATTCTGCCTTTTGCCTGGCTCGTCTGCAGAAATTAGTTTGATATTAAAAAAGCAAAACACCTTACTTCTTTAAAAAGGGGACTATTTATATACATAATGAAAGAGATAACACAAAGGCTTAGGAAAACAGATGGATATAGATCAGCAAAAGATAACAGCAGGGATTAAAGATGAAAACTATCAAAAATATTAATTAGATAATTTCCTGAACAAAACACATCAAAATGTACCAATATGGGAGTGTATGGTGGTAATCATTTGCATTGTGATACGATCACAGTGTCCCAGTAAGGGATTAGGGCTTCACTGTGTCAGTGCTGCAAACGTCTATCTTTGTGAAGCAGCTTCAGATCTCCTAATGAAAGGAGCTACGCAGTGATAAATGGCATTATGTGCATGCAAGGTTATTGTTACCTCAAGGTCACCATAGCCACTTCCCTCTCACTATTGTTATGAAAGCCAGCACTATTAAAACTCAATCACATTAATAGCGAGGGAGCTTGCTAACACATAAAATGCATGTTAGAGACCCTTTGCCAGGGTAAAGCCAGGATTAAGATTTTAACTTTACAAGATGTTCTCTGTGAACACCATGGCAACAACGCACACCCATGGCTCGCCTTGAAAATCTGCAGCTGGATGGGTGTACGTTTCACACCTGTGGCAGAGCATTTCGGAGATCGCTTTTCCCCAGAGGGGCTGTGCCAGCTACGCTGGGGTCTCTACAGTCAGTGGTTCATGGGGACTTTGTGCTGTCCCCTGCTCAGGGGTGAGCACACCTGCAGGGCAGATCCTACCAGGCTGGGTACTGTTGGAGCAAAAGGGGTACAGGGAGAATCTTCAGCCCAAGGCTGGAGAAACCCTGAGCTTTGTCTGGAGTGACAGCATTGAGAACCTTTAAAAAAATGGAAACTAATTAAAATTTAAAATTAGTTGACAATGTGACAGATACTGACACATGGATCTCAAACCAGGAAGTTATTTTCAGTCATTTGTGTGTCTGTAATGAGGCAGGGACAGCATTCTCCACGTAATGTGCTAACTAAAAAACCTGATTAATTGAACGACGGTAATTGTGTCTGGAAAACGAAGACATTTATCAACAAATATCAAGCATTTATTGTTGCAAAAATACAAAGGCAATACAAAGACAGCTATACTTTACTGATCAATATTCCAGCCATACCTTTTTTACTGCTATGGACAACAAGCTGTTTTTTCCCTTAGTCTGCTTATGCTATCACAAAAAGTAGTTTGGAGTAGCCAGACATGTTTTATTGGAATTCAAGGTCATAAAATCCTATGACATCAACATCAGAATCTGTGCTGAGGACCAAATCTCTACTCATGAACATTTTAGCTGCTGACTGAAATTAGGTGACAATTTGGTCCTCTATAAATGATTGGAGAGAGGAGAAATTCCTACCTGGTGGTTTTTTATAGGTGTGAGAACAAATAGCTTTCATGTCTGAGAAATACATATTACATTCTTGGCTATATGCTCCACGAGTAAATTACACAGGAAGCAGAGATCAGGTTTTTTTATGTGTTCTGCCGTAATCCAGCAAATCTGATTCCCCAAAACTGTCTGGGAGAAAAAACTTTTGTGTTTTGCAGCTTCACACCCAGTTGTCACTTAGTGACTAAAGAGGTCAATCAAATGAGGAAAACATGATGCTCAACTTTCCAGGAGCTCCCAGCTCCTGGTGTAGCGCTAAGCAAAGGTGAGTCTGTATTTGGGACCCTCACAGGTTCTGGAAAATCATGGTACCACTCATGAGCACAGCTCTGGACTCCTCCATATTATTGATTATTTTTGTGGCACTGTAATTTTGAAGTGGTCTTTGCGTCATTAGAAAAAATGGATGCAGTGATAAGCAGAAGACATTACAGAAAAAATACATGTGGCTTCCAACTCTCCTTCAGGGATGCACAGTACCGATACCTGAATATTACAGAGTTTTCAGAAAGAGAAGGTTGCACGTATCAAACCAAATGCACTGCAACAAATTTGGAAAGGAAAGCCCCAAATGGCAACCTCAGTGCAGGTCTGTAGCTCAGCACTTGTGTCCAGACTTTGAATAACGTCTGCACACGAGGTTTCATGGCACCATTTCTTCTGTGTATATGGGAGCAAAGTGTGTTAAAAGAGGAAAAATCAAATGTAATGGAGACCACTGGGCCCTTAAGTGAACACATAGTATCTATCGGAACATTGCTATTTAATATTTAAAATTATTTACATGGTAATAGCAGAATTTATAAGTGATACACTCAGCTGTCAGCATGTGTAAACCTGTATTGATTAAAATAATGTCTAAGCTTCAATATGAGGTGCTATCATACCGCTGGGGATTAATAACCATTTGAGAAGAGTTGATGGCTCAAGGTGCAGTCAAGGACCATTAACCTCATTTTGTCATTAATCCCCAGAAAACGTCCTGCACCAAGGTCATTATTGCTGCTATAAACTCTAAATGAAAAATAACAGAGGTGTATGGATTTTTTGTTATAGCTGATGCAGACTCAATTGGTGTGTACAAAGCATGACCCAAGCATTACGAGCCTGTCCTGCACAGGAGCCTCTCAGGTTTGCTTGAACCATTTCTCAGCATTTCACTTAGCCTTTAATTAACTGCATGCTTCAGCCTCGTTTCTCTATTTGTGTCACACTCGGTGAAAGGAGCAGCTAACAACTACAAAAATGTTTCTTACAATACTGGAAGTGAGAAACATTTTCAGTATTCTTTTGAAAGAAAAATATGTTGAAAATTCCATAGCTAATTTCTTTTTAGATGCCCATGTCTCAATTTAGGGGCTCTCCTGTTTGCTTAGCACCACAGAGAGGTGTGTATTCTGCCAGCAGGAAGGACAGGTTAGCCACAGCCTGCCATCAAAATATACACCTCTTTAACAGAAAAGGCTAAATTTACAAAATAACAGATGCTTTTTTCCCAAGGCAGGATATAAGCAAACAGAAAAATGGTTCAAAACTAACTGCAAATATTAAAGAGGATGTAACGGACTCCACAGCATTCTTAGCAAATTATACCAAGAGAAGAGATGAAGCTTATACATATAGACATACGCATGTTTGTGTTGTATGTCTGTGTTAGTGCGTGTATTTAATGTGGAGGACATTTAATGTATATATAAAATAACAGAAGTGTCCTAATAGCTGCACAGCTGAAGCCTCATTCAGATTTTAGACAAATCAGCATTTAAATCTCTGCTAGGGATGCAGGCAAATACTGAGTGGTACCAAAATTCACCATTTATTTCTGCTCTAAATTTGTGCTTCTTCAAGGTATTACATAACTTAGGTGTAAGCCTCTAATTTAGCATCAAATGTCAAAGGTTTTTACTCTTTTTTTTTAAAGGTCAGAGTGAAACTCTAATGTTTATATTTAGTATTTCATGTTTAGTTTACCATAAGAGAGGATTTGGATTCTCTACTTTGGATTGCATGCACACATCACTAGGATGCCCCACGATGTTTGCAGAGGGAGAGAGGCAGGTATTTGTCATAAAGGTCTGTCTGTCCTGCTTGCCCAGCTGTTTATACTTCCATTACTGTGAGCAGCTGGAAAGGCTGCTGCTCTCCAGAGTGGAGAGCCTGACTTCCTTGGGTGCTTCACTGCTCAGAAAAAATATTATCAACAGTCCTTGTCAAATTAGAAGGGAACACCAAGGAAGAAAAGAAAGCTACTATTCAAGAGACTGTTCTGGGATGCTATTTGTTCCTTCAATATGGTGAGATATGGAATACAATTTTAAAATTGCAATAACTGCAGATTTAGGAGGATGTCCACATGTGTTACAAGACTGAAATTAGAACTGCAAAGAAAAGAAAAGAAATGAGTGGATGGGCTGGCTCCATCAACTGAATGTCCCTAAAGACAAACGTTGCCCTGAAGGGGAAGGGGAGTCACAAGGACCCAGAGGCCTGGGGGCAGCCAGCAGCCCACAAGCCAAGCATGAGTTGAGTACCAAGAAGGATGGGTCTCGCTCCGGGGGGCATCACATGCACGACACAGTGTATGATTTGTCACCTACCACCTGGCACAGTGAACACCACAGCTGGAGGAATGACACAGCAGAAGGCAGAGACAAAGTGGAGGGAATCAGCAAGGTAGGAAGGTAAAAGGTTCAGCAAACACAGCCTACTGAATATCAAAAGAATTGGGTCAGTTTTGTCCAAATCACAGTCTCCTGTTATGCAGAATGTTGTTTACAATAGACAGTGATCTGTTGTTCGCCCACTCCAGTGAGGCAGGACAAGAAGACACTGGGTCAATTTGCATCTTGAACTCAGATTTAACATTTAGGGAAACCTTCGAATGATAGGTGTATACCAGGTTGCTTGAGTTTTTAATCTCCTGCCCTGGCATCTTTTCAAATAGAGATCACCACCTGCCAAGACCAAATTTCCTTTAGACCATAGCCAGGGCACGAAGATGGACCCCAGAACTTCTCAGTCCTACTTCCCTACACTTCCCTGACTTCATAATAGCAATCCCACTTCCCATTTTTCAAGAGCAACAGAGATAGGCTGGTGGCTGCATCAGTGCAAGCCAGCTAGACATAAGCTATGAACAAAGGTAAGGCTGAGAATCAGCTACTGCAGTGTGCTGTCAGAAAAAGCTGTAAAATTTAAGAGAGCTGCCTGATTCAGAATGGAAAAGCACCTTTCTTCCATCTAAGATTTTCCCTCTGAGCTTGACTTCATCCTGCCGGCCTACATGAAATACTGTAGGTTAAGTGGTTTCAAATCCATCGCTTGTCAGCAGTAAAGGCCATGCTACAAATCAGACACATTTATGCAGCTTCTTTCCGCTGACATTGCCAGTTAAGAAAACATCATCTGGTTCACAACTCATGGTCAGAAGCAATGAGAGAGGAACTGTTTCTTGCAGATAAGTTTCAGTACTGATGTTATTCAATAATCTTACAGTTGCCAAAATCATTTGGTCCATGGTCCATGTTTGTAAATCTACACATTTTCTCTTGGAAGTTTTCATTCTGTGTCACTTTCTTGTTGCCTTAAATATTGTGTTTCAGATGGTAGCTAAATTGCCAACTGGCTGATGATCGTGTAGTTTAAACTTTCACAATTAGCACTACAGTGACTAAAAAAGTAATTAATCTACAATAGTTGCCAGTAGTATTTACACAAGTCTCACTTTCATGGAATTTGACGAATTGTCTCTTATTGTCCTTGGGCAGAACAGCCCTCAATCCAACCCTGCTCTTGTAATGCAATTTCAAATGTTCAGACCCCTTTGAATAGTGGCACTATAATAAAAAGTTTACAGCCCACCCACAAGATATATGTTGTCCAGTTATCACGTGTCTGCTTCAGTTTCAGTATATCTATTCAAGGGCTTGGACTGACCTTGGTATCTGCCAGCAAATTACCCGCTTCTGGTTAAATACTACAAGACAGTTTGGCATCTCAGAAGGCAGCCTTCTAAATCGGTTTTAGATAAGGACTACCTTTGAAAAATAAAAATCTGACCTTCCACAAGCAAAGTGAGATGTCGAGCTTAGGAATGTACTCAAGAAACTTGGGTCTGCTCTAGTATATGGGTACACAACTAATTTAACATGTATCTTAAGCATATGTCAGAATAATTAATCCATCATATTTAATGGCTTATCTCTTTCCCCCCAGGATTAGAATGCAGTTATTTTCCCTATACCTAAGATCTTGTGACCTTAAAAAAATCTTATACTCTGCTTCAACTGTGTGCAGTTGTTATTGTTACTTTTACTATTTTTATCATATATTACCTTGGGAAATAAAGTATTGAGAAGAGGCACCTGTAACCAAACATACACCAGGTACAGAAATCGAACCACACACATCAAGAGGGGTTTGTGTGGCGTCTGTTGCAGGAAGAGAAAGAGGACAACCCTCTCACCACCACTGTTACCTGACCTCAGATCTCCTCCTGTGCAGTAGGCAATGGGGTAGCCAGAGCCTGCACTGTTTACAAATGATGTTTAGGCAGAACTGGGGTGAAAAGCAGAGCTATTTATGCAACAAAAGTGTTCCCGATTTGAGTCTTGCCAGGAGCCACAGAGAGGCCTTTTCTGTTCTGCTTGCTCTCCTACAGCTGAAACTGCAACAGTTCAGAGAAGCGAAATAACTGTGCCTTAGTCACCCTGCTAACCCTGGGGCCAGGTGAAGGCAGTGTTAGGAGATCCCTTCACGTTCACTTAAAGCTTGTGTTGCTGCTTTTGCCATGCTGCAGCAGAGAGCAACCATATGAGCCCAATGATGAGCCCCAATGCTCCTGCCCTGCAGACCCTGGGGCAGGTTTGTTCTGCTGCATCCCAGAGCTGCTGCAGGCAGGCAGCATCGCACCCTCATCCCGGGCTGCGGGGCCCGTCACAGGTACAGGGGAGACAGCAGGAGCATCCCCTTTGACTTCTGGGATGCCGACTGGGTTACATGAAAAGAAAAAAAATAGCCATATCTGGCTGGAGCCGCTGCTTGAGGTTAGTCCCGGAGCAGGGCTCCACAGCTCTGGTCCTGGGAAAGCACTGGCATTGAACCCTCCCAAATGACTGCCTCACTTCAATTCAAATACCAGGTTTTCATTCAGCAAAGTTCTCATACAGTTGGACCTTGATTTATTTGGTTGGGTTATTTGCCTGAAAGGAATAATCTCGCATCTTCTAACAGTTGTGATTTCTCTGCTTCGTTGATTAAAACACCTCTTTTCCGCTATTTTCTCTCCAGTCACACACCCCACCCCCACTAATTAAATAGCTCCAACCCTCACAGCCATAAGACTTCAATGGCTCAATAACATCCTGAGTCAATGTGTTGCAAAGCTGCTTTTTAATTCATTCTTCATGCAAATGATATACAATTAGACCTGGTTAATCTGCATTCCTTCTGCAAACGCCATTGTTAATAGGATTTAAAAAAAAAAAAAAACCTTCAGCTTAACAAATCAATGGCACATACAGGCCATCAGATCAGTTACTCCTTAAACCTTTTGGACGGCCAGACATATGGGGGAAGCAAGCAATGATTATAACAAGGCCTTGCGAGAGCACTTTGTGGTGCTTGGGATGTTTGACTTCAGAAGCTTTCCGCCCCGTTTTTTCTTCCAGCACCGCTCTGTCTCCTCGGGTCAGGAAAGGGGAGGGGGGGAATCCCAGAGGAAAGGGTCAGACCTTTAGGACATTTGTTAGGGATTGCCAAGGGCTGGGAGTTCCCCAAGGCTTTCTTTCTAAATTGAGATGAATTTTTTTCAACAAAGGCTCAGTCTTTGGGACAGTTTTTTACCTGTTAAAAAAGAGCGTTGATAAAACAGAGGAAAAAAACACATTCCCTGTTCAGGCATGCCAGGCTATTGTGGAGGGCTGCTGCTTTGTGTCTTGCTAGGGAATTTCTGGATCTGCTGACAGACATTTCCAAGTTTCTTTTGCAGCTCAGGTGCCCTGATAAGCCTCTCAAAGGGAAAATGTCTTTCTTCTGGCCCTTGACCCAAGGTGAGATGCGGATGCCCAGGATCTACAGGCACAGGCTCTGCCTTCCTCATGAGGTGGGGGAGGACCACATGGCCTTTTCTTGTAGGCTGGGTGCATGGAGAAGGGCTAATGATGTTACCTGTTAGGACAGATGTTCCCAGCAGTCTCATAGCCCTTTGATAGCCATCAAAGTGGCAGCGCTGCACAAAGGCTATCAAGATAGGAAGGGTCCCAAGGCAGGAATAAGTTCACTGTTACTACCTTTCTCTTTAGCGCTGAAGTGCCTATTTTCTATGCAATATGACACACAGATAAAGCTGAGGAATTAAAATTCTCCATCTGCAAGGCATGAGCAAAGCAAGGTACTCAGATCTTCTCCATGGTGAATGTCTTCTTTCATTCAGCTTTGGCCCTCCAGTCAATAAGGGCACCAACTGTGACGAGGGCCTCAGTCCATCTGGAACTATTCATTTGGGTCACCAGATGATATGGACTTTCAATCCCTGCCAAACTCGCCCTGATTTGCACAAGGGACCAGATGCAAAAAGGCTCTGTATCCCAGGACAAATCCCCTCTTGTCACAACCATACCAGATACACTCACAGGCATCTCACACTGGGATATTGCAATCTTCTGCAGCCAGAAAATATTATCCTTCATTATGCATATACCTTCCAGTACAAATACGACAACTACTGATGTGCCTTGACAGCTCTCCTCTCTTTCCTTCTCCCCTGATGCGACACTGAGCAATGAGAAGCAGGCTCTCGGGGAAAAGTTTGCATGAAAAGTGATAACATGAAAATATGTCAGGATTCATGAAAAGCATTCAGGCAGCGTCAGTCAACAGAACTGCCTGCAGGCTGAAAAAAAGCACACAACACTTCTCCGACATCACTGTATCTCAATCGCACAGGGAAACTGCAGCCTCACAGGACTTGGCTGGTTTGGTTTTTTTTCAGCCAGGAAGTATTCAGAAGAACAGGACTGACAGGGCATTTGTGGTGCCATTATTCATTAATTGGATGGAAAAATGCTTGGCGTATTTTTTATGTTTTCTGCCAGCCTTCAGAGCAGAGAAGAGACGCATCCCACTGGCACCACCCCTTGTTGCTGCCAGCAGCAGTCCTGCATGTCCTCAGACAAGGCAGAGCAGGCTCCTCCTGCATGGAAGCAGTGCTGTCCCACCCCTGCAGGGCTGTCCCCTCACACCTACCCTCACTCAGAGCTCGTGAGGCTGATTGTCTCAGTTCTCTCAGCCTGGAAAATGTGAAGACTACATGGATAAAAGGTCAGGGAGAAGACAGCAGTGGCGGGTTTTTATAGGAGCTCCAGTGAGAAAACAATAGTAACTTTCCATCTTCCAGGTTTGGTATCTTCATGTTACCACACCACATTACTTCTCAATAGATTTTAGGGCTTCTTCACTCCTCCCTGCTCTGCCTTTGGCCAGTCTCTCACTTTTTTTTCACTATGCATATTTATTTGCAAGAAATGCATGGTGATTTTGTGGGTGTTTTACATCCCCATGGCAGACCCAAACTGCCCTGGCAAGGCTGCTGGTTTAAAGCCCACTGTAGTGAATCTGCAATGCCCTCAGGCACAGCATCTGGCATTACAACATCTGCTAGTGCAACTCACCGGGGGCTTCTGCCTTTGTGTTAGAAAGAAGAAATCATAGCGAAATCATGACTAGCAGAATCTGTGAACCCAACAGTGTCCTTTTCATATGCAGTCCTGAACTCCTCTTTGGAGCCAGAAGTGTGCTAATGGCAATTGTACTCAAGCAGATAGTTATAATAATTAGCCCTCTCCAGATCACAAAGGCCCTGCTCTAATTACAAACGCTAAGTGCAAACTCCAAGCAATTGTACTAAAACCAATTGAATAACCCTGATTTTCCCTGGTGAAAATGGCTGTAAGATTGCCCCTAAAGTCCTTTTTACTCTCCTCATTTCAACCGCAAGGCAGATACTCCAGAAATTCAAACCTTATAACAAAGTGGTACTGTTTGAGCACAAACTAAAAGAGGTTAAACTGTTTGAACAGCATTAATGCAGAGGTCAGGGAGGGGAGTCTGTGCAGCTCAGAGTTACCCATGTTATACAGGGGTGCATATTCCCTTGAGGTGTTTGGAGATAGCCCAGCATTTTGGAAGCTGGCACTTCTCTCTCCCACTGCTGCAAGGCAGGAGGACTTCTGTTTGGTTTACCAGCACTATTCATGCAGGGATGTCCTTTTTTTTTTTCTGTGTTTGTACAGCAGCAAGCAACAGGGGCCTCACCTCACCACATCACTGCAGTCAGAGAGAAGTGTGGTCTAGCCACCTATTGAATCACCTTTATCCTTTGCGGGTGGAAAGAAAGGAAAATCTCTCCAAAGACCTCTCTACTTGTCACCAGTTTTGTTATAGTCTCTTCTACATGGGGTTTGTTACCATTTTAGTCTACCAAAATGCATCTCTGCACTTTCAACCCATGATTATGAGTATTATGGATTATGAGTATTCTACTGCTTTTCTCTCCTGTTGGATAATCATAGAATTATAGAACAATGGAACAGCTTAGGTGTGAGGGCATCTTTAAAGGTCATCTAGGTCAATAAGCAGGGATATGTTCAACTAGATCAGGTTGATCAGAGCCCCATCCAACCTGACCTTGAATGTTTCCAGGGACAGGTCATCTACCATCCTTCTGGTCAACCTGTTCCAGTGTTTCACCACCCTCTTCCTTAGATCTAGTCTAAATCTACCCTCTTGTAATTTAAAGCCATTACTCCATGTCATATTGCTGAGGCAGCCCTCAATTCCATTGTCTATGCAATTGATGAAAATATTGAACAGTACTGGTCCCAGTACGGACCCCTGAGGGAAACCACTTGTCACCAATCTCCATCTTGACATTGGGCTGTTGACTACTACCCTCTGGATGTAACCATCCAACCAATTCCTCATCAAATTCCACCAATCAAATCCTAATGCCAAATAAGCATTTCAGTTTCCTAACTGAAATAGAAATAGATTTCAATTTCATAGAAGTGAGTCACATCACCAAAGCTGAAGCACTGAGTTTAATAGCAAGAGAAAAATACGTGTACGGTAAACAATGTGGCCCAATGTTGATGAAAAGCTAAACATCCAGAGATGCATTTGAAATAAGATGCTTCTATTTCACCACACTAATTTTTCTTCTAGTTTTGGCTATTTATATAATAAGCATATTGAGGCTCTTTTCCTCCTTTGTAGCTACCTGCACTCATCTTCCATGGCTTGTGTCCATTTTTATTTCTTCTTGTTTCTCCTTAGAATCATGTCACTTACAGACATCTCCATCTCCTTGTCCTTAAGGCAATTACTCATGTAAACAACGGCTCTAAGTGTGGGTGTTACCTTGAGAGTCAGACAATGTATTCAGGCGATTCTAGGCAATTCTATCCACATTTTCAGTAGGAACAATCCTCTTCATGGTCATTCTATTAGATGCCTGACTAAATACTGAAAAAAAAATCAGATACAAACCTACCTTGGAAACATTACACTTATCATCTCTGTTTCTAGTCAGGATTCTTAAGAAAAGGGTAAAAAAATAAAAACAACGAATCATTCTTTTGAAAACAATGCAACAAAATGTTTGACACCTTGGAAAGGCTGGCATTTGTTTTACCTGTCATAGGACACTTATCTTTCTTGCACTTCTTTCTGAGGCCAGGCTGCCAGCTGTGGTGAAGGTGACATGTATGGTGTCACAGGGTGATTCAGTGATCCATTCTGGTACCCGTGATCCTGCTGCAGGCTCTTGGGAATCTCTTTGGTTCTGGGCTCCGTTCTTCATTCATTCATTCATGACCTGCAACCCTTATGTAAACAAAACTTACTGACCTCCATAGGATTCTTTTCTTCCAGAGGGTTAAAAAAAAAAAAAAAAAAAAAGTAGAGGATCTGGCCCAAACTGACAAAATGTATCACAAGCTAAAGGATGGGACACCTAGAAATAGATCATTAGCGGAAATCAGTCCTGGAAGCAGAAGTGACCTGAAATCACTCTTGCATGGGAATGCCTCCCTCAGCCCATCTCTTGCAATGTGTCCTCCATGCATGTCATCAGCTCTGTCACTTTCCTGCAGGGAATTACTAATGGGTTGGGATCTCTTCTTCTCCCCCCTCTGCCCTTTCAAGCCGGTCACGGCCATCCTCATAAATCTGCCAGGATGCTGACAGCCAGACTGCAGCTCACAGGGGCTCAGGGGACTTTGAGTGATATTCCTTCTGTTTCAGCTCTTTCTAAGACAGCCATTGATTTAGGAGGATGAGTTTCCTTTTGCATGTTATAATAAAAATTTTAAAAAGTAAAAAGCAACACAGGAAAGGGGAAAGGAATAAGAGAGCGGCACCATGATGTCCTGTACTGAAACGACTGCAAGTGCAGGAGCTGTCCCTGGAGAAACAGGCTTTCCAGGCAGTGAAAGGAGCAAACAAAGAGCAGCAGAAAATGGACCAGGACTATTTGCCTGTGGATTTGATAGAGTGCCACACATGCTTTATCTCTACCCAATGTCTTGTTAGTGAAGAGCCATTTATTTATTTTAGAACATGTTGATAATGAATGCTCCTGGCAGATAACATAGTCTCAAACCAAAACAAGGTTTTCTGTTAACTCTAATCCCCTTGGTTTTATTTCAGCAAAGACTATCTGTAGTATCCTTTTACTTTCTTTACCAGTGAGCTGCTGCCAACTCTAATCACCCTGGCTCGAACCAGACATTATTTCTATTATCTGGGTGATTCTAAATGACCCTGTCTTCAGCACTGAAAGGCAGCTCGATGTTATCTAAGGGACCACGCAAAGCCTACACACATAAAGGCAGGCTGAGCAAAAGCCCTGTGTGCCACTAAGGGCTCATCACATGAAAGCAGCTTGGAAATCAGTATATAGATCTCTGGTTCTGATGTGGGCATAGGAGATAATTGCTGCGTCACTTATGGTAAATGTTGTGATGGATGAATCTCGAAAGGCTGGGTGTTTACATGTGGGCAAATTCTCACATGCTGGCCCCTATCCAAGTGTCTCTTGAGGGTGCAGAACTGCAACGAAAACCTTGCGGGAAAACATGCTTTAAAAAACATGACTAAGGTACCTTAGAGATTGTCCTCGCTTTAATGACAGACGTTACAGCAGGAAGTTGTAGCAACAGTGATCAGTTGAAACTGTTAATTTCTACGCATAAAACTAGTCAGTAGTATTGAAAATTTATGAGAAGACTCATGTGTTTGAAATGTTAATATCTTGTTAGAAATGCTAGAATAGACAAAAGGAAAAGAAGCATCTTGTACTCAACAAAATGTCATTCTCCATGCAATGAGCCAATGATCTTAAAATATAAGAAATAAAGCACAGGGGGAGCTATTTGGTGACTCTAATAGATCAGCAGTTTGGACAGGCGTCAGGAAAATCAACTTTGTAAGTACCTATTTGTAACACATGAACATATGGGACAATCTGAATGCAACAGAGCAAAATTCTCAGGACAGCAATTCTAAACCAGCCTTGGCATTTTTTAACAGACAATTTTCTAACTGAGAACATTTTACATCCAGAAATACTCTTCTGGAGCTCCTTCTGACAGATAAAGGAAAACTGGGAATGGAAGAGACTGTTTAGACACAAGAACAGTGACTTAGTTACCCTTGTTTTATGCAAACAACATGAAGTCCAAAACAATAATATATATACTTGATATTTTAAAGGGAACATTTCTCAACCTTGACAATGATTGTAAAATCGGATGGCTTGGGGAAAGAATTGAAACAGAAAATTGTTAAAAATAATCATAAACCGCTTGAGGATATTGGCTCCAGAAGCTTTAGTCAACAGAGAAGGCTCTACTACTTAAAAAAAAGATGTTTTGCAAGGGAAGTGAGAGCAGATACAGATAAACATAGATAGGTAGGTAGGTAAGTAGATAGATAGATAGATAGATAGATAGATAGATAGATAGATAATCTAGCTATATATAAACTGAAGGCTAGAAATGGCAGAAAATTATTATGGAAGTAGATTATGTCTATCAGAGTTGAGGGTATTGGGAAGAAACAAACACTACATTTAAAGCTCACATTTAAAAGATGGTACTCTCAGTCCAGAAAAGAAATAACTCCATAAAAGACTTGAATTGTGAAATCTGTAACCAGCTGGATATCTGTTCCCATCACAGGACTGGGGAAAGGACAGCAAAAGAGACATCTAAGACAGTAAGGGTGAAGGTGTAACATATTTGGCACAGTGTCAACTTCAGAGGTCCTCATTTCAGAGAGACAGATAAACTGAAAGAGGCTTCACAAAAACTGTCAGTAGTTAGGAATCTGGGAAACATGTTTTAATGTGGAGGACTAAGGAGTTAAATAACTGTTTTAAAAGGTCATTTTACCAGAAAGAAGGTGATGATTTAAGTGTTTCAGTAGCAGTTACAGGTATTTGCAATAGGAAAAGCCAGAGCGATAATAATGGGCTCTTAGACCTAATCTTGGATTCAGTAGCTTCAGTATGAACCTGTGCAACTGCAAGCAGTGCTAACTGAGGTGGAGTTTCTGCATCAGATACTTTTTAATCAAACCTGGAAACTTTTTCCAAGGCCTGAGAGAGAGACCCGCACTGTGGGCAATGCACTGGACTGCAGGTCAGAAGATACAGTTGAACTTTACACATGGGAATGAATCACAAACACCGTCAGTGCCTCACTTCATGTTTAACGTGATAGTGTGAACACCGACTGGTTTTGCAACTGGACTACAAGGTCTTTTAGGCAGATCCCACCTCTGACTATGTGCAGATATACCTCAATGAGATCCTGAGATTGACTGAGCTCTCTCAAGGCATCTGTAATGCAAGTAGAAGTGACACATGGATCAGTCCTTCCATTCATTGACCCCCACACACAACTGCATCTTGCCGTTCCAGCAGTCCTTGCCCAGGCTCAAGAGTGTGACTTCTGAGGAAGTTAGTTGTCTGCAAACATCTTGCATGGCCTAAAACCAGCCAGGTCACAAGTCCCAGTGCTTCAGGACTTTGCTGGGTCTCCCAGGAGGTCCCAAGCTAAGTGGCAGGGAGTGCAAACTCTCTTTTCCCCATGGTTATATACACACATATGTACATGCTGAACATTTTCACCAAGTTCTGATGAACCTGGATTTTTCTAGAGATGGAAATGCAGGCAAAATCCATCACATTTTTTTGTTGTGCTATCTGCTCTATAATGATTTTACTCTACTTAGACCACGGTAGCACAGACTGCACTTTGCAGCAGAGGGCTGTTGGTCTGGGGATGGCTGTCGAGGACAGACAGCCGCGTGGTTAAAGTTCAGCACAAGCACAGCACAGAAAGGACGGGACTGAGGGCAGGCCAGCTGCAACACAATCCCAAGCACAAGCTGTTTATTAGGGTGAGCATAAAGCACTCCAGAAGGGCAAGACTCAGTGTTCTTCCTTTTGATCCTATTATCATATGACAACATGATTAAAGACAGGGTAAAGGCAAGGCCCTCATGGAAGAAGCACAGGGGTGTCAAACCACTAATGGAAACTGTCACAGAGGAGACGGAAAGTTTAAAGAAAACATGCCCCTCTCTCCCCCGGGGCAGGGAGTGAGGGGGATCCCAGTGCCAGCAGAGGCTGCACACAAAGGCAGAGCAATAAAAACAAGAACATGGGATAGAACTCAGAAAAGTAAATGTGGTGTCAGCTCCTCCTTTGTCATCTCTGTGTCCTGGGAAACCAGATGACAGCAAAGATTGGCTGTATGGCCCTTCTGGACACATCCCTTGCACACAGGACAGATTTCTCTGGGTCCTAAAATAATTTCAGGTTTTTTTTTAAGCCCTCAAGCCCATGCCTTGAACTACACTCCTCTACCTCCCTGCACAGAGGAATTGCTGTGCCTAGGCAGTGCCTAATTCATTTAGGGCACTGGGCACCAGAGTCCAGTCCCTGGACAGAGCAGAGGTTAGTCCAAGCCCCCAAGAAGAACATTCCTCCCTGCACCAACTGGTTTGGAGCCACTCATCGGGTGGTTCCAAGTGCAATGCCTCTTACCAGGTATGATGGGGATGCACTGACAGAACAGCACAGGATGTGGGGTGGCAGCTGCAAACACTGCACTCTCAAAAAGTGAGCTGTGAGTGGGCACTGGAGAGCAGGAGAGGCAAACCCTAAATCTTCCCTCACTCTCCACATCAGTCCTGCGATGAAGGCACCCACCTCCCACACTCCCTCTCCTCTCGTCATGCCTCTACCCACCCTCAGTTGCTTACTAGCAGTGCCTCAACCCTTCCAGTGGAGGGCACAGGAACATGCAACACAAGACTTCATCCAAAAACAGATGTGCTGAGCGTGGGGAGCTGGTCCCAGGCCCTTGTTTGTATGGGGAAGATGGGCTGCAAGTTGTCGCTGAGCATACAGGGGCTGCCAGCAGCCCTGCAGCAGGATGGGAGGAGAGGACCTTGGCAGGTCAGTGCTGAGACAATGCCCTTAAAATCCCAAGGGTATTAGGAGAACCATTAGAAGGGAAACAGGAGCATTAAAATGTGTAAATTAAGTACTTAGCAGGGGAGAGTGCCCTTCCTTCTCTCCTTCTGTGGAACTTCTCTTTAATGCCTCTCCCTTTTCATCTCCCACTTCCTCGGCTTCCTTTCCTTTGGTTCCCCAGCACCTCATTTATCTCCCTTCCTTTCCTTTTGTGTTCACATTTCTTCCTTCTGTTTCCCCACCCTTTTTCCCTTTTTTGTCCCATCCAATGTTGGATCCTACCTCCAGTTTCAGTTTAAAATGATAGATTGTGTAACTTTCTGGTGTTGCTATGATTGCTACCCCTAAAGCTGCAATGACTTGAATAACTTGTTTTTCCTGGCTATGGCTTCAGACAGCTGAAGTATAGAAAGTCACGGGGGGTTGCAGGGAAAGGACCACCACAGTGTAGGGGAATTTCAGCTGTGTTTCCACTTCTCTCTGCCTAAAACTGCAAGGGAACCAGATCTCTGTAACAGGGCTACCAGGACTATGTCTAAGAGTTCAACTCTCAAGTTGCCTCTTCAGTCACAATGAGTTGAACAAATCTGAGTTCAGGAGGATTTTGGGACCAACAGTGTCTTCTCTTCCTCAGGAGCTGGATGTGCACCTTTGTGACAAATACAGCACCACTGTAAAGTCAACGTTCCTTTCCGTGAATAAAACAACCAGTCAGCAGAGGAGATTGTTTTAATAACCTTGAACTATCAGCAGCAACATGAAAAAAAAAAAAACAGTCAAAAATTAAATGCTTTTAACATGAGATATTAAATCAATATTTATTTTAACAAGTTTAATAGGATTCTCCCCCATTAGCTCCCAAGAGCTCTGTATTCAGATAAGATTTCTGGAGATGCCTAGAACATCTGGATACTCATTTCCCATTTATTTCCCTTTGGAGCCTTAAAACCTCAGTTTTGTGGTATGAAATACAGGCTATTTTTGTTGAAATGCCAAGGAAGAGTTTTCTCCTGCCAGTATTCAGGAAACATATACTTCCGTTTTTTCTTCTGCTGTCTGTTGCGCTTTTCAAAAGGTGTGCAACTGTTGATGCTAGCTGCGTCTCAGATACATGGAAAACATTTGCCACAAAAGCAAATACCACTGCGATACAGAATAGCTTGGGAGTCATGGACATTGGCAGGCTTGTTATTTCAGGGTAAAGTAACCTGGCAGTGGAGTACTCCACGAACCAGGAGCACCGCTCAGGAGAGATGCATTGACCACTCCTTCACCATGGGGACCAAGAGAGTCTTTCCCCCCTGCCCGAGCCTCAGCCTAAGCCTGAGCTGAGGTGAGTGCATCACAACTCTTATGGCTACTAAGACGGCCTCTTCAGAGGATAAAGAGGACTTCAGTGTTCACTCTGGAAGGAAGGAAGGAAGGAAGGAAGGAAGGAAGGAAGGAAGGAAGGAAGGAAGGAAAGAAAAAAAGACATGGGGAAAGAAAGAATAAAGGGAGTGATAGAAAGACATGAAGGGAAGGGTAGAAGAGGGAGCACTGTTTCTGCAATAACCTGTATTTCAGTTATGCTTTCATCTACCTGCATCTCATTGTTAGAGATGTGACTTCCAACTTTTTATCTCTTTGGATGGAAAACCTGCTGCAGCTACAGAAAAAGCACTCTGTACCCAATCTCCTTTAATTCTCAAGACCTTGCAGGTGTGCAGCTCCAGTAACACTGAAGGTCTATTTCAGACTTATTTCTGATGCCACTGAAGGAAGAACAGACTCTCTACACAACAAATACCTTTCCAACCATCTTTGTAATAAAGCTGTCAGATCTGTCTGTCAGATTCGTACAAATGGTTCCGTGAATCCATTTGCCAAATAGATTTAAATAGTATTAAGAAGACATATTTCATTTTGAAAGGACTTCATAATGAAAAAGCTATGGTGCTAGGAAAACAGGTATTTCAGGAAACCCTGGTCCCAAAGTCACATGCTGCTTCCACAGATATAGCCAACAAGTCTCAGATGAATGTCTCATTTGCAGTAAAGCTACTTGAAAATGTACTCTTTTTTTTGGCATTGTTTCCTTCAACAAGGTGCTGGAAATAGGAGATTTTATTTTCTAACACACACCGCATTGCTCTGGCTAAGAATTTGGCATCGTGACAAAGCATAACAAATGTTACTGCCTCCCTAATACCTTTTTTGGGTGGTATTTTTATGATTTCCTAAGCTTTCCCTCAGTGGGAGCTTGGCACCTGGGGCACCTCTAATGTGGTATAACACGACCACTGGTAACTAGAGAAAGCCTCCATTGAAAGCGTGACACTTTGGGTCGCTCCAGCATGTTCCTCAGTAATATGGGGGAAGCTGCGGCTGACTTGATGACAAAACGGTGGGAGCAGTGGCTGATTGCGTAAAGCCTAGGGAGCAAATTTGGCTTTGCTTGGCAATCTGCTTGCAGCTCCTCCGGCGCACAGCTCTGCGCATTCGGAACGAGGAATCAGTGCGGGGGCATTAGGGTAACCCTTCACACGCCACTCGCAGGATTAGAGGAGAGATGTGATGACAGCTAGAGCCGGGATGGATATTTTTAGCAAGCCATATAGTCAACATGCTTTACTTCTGTTCCTACTCACAAATTGTTCATAAGGATTCTTTGGCTTTTAAGATTGTGTCTGTTACCAAAGTCATTCAGTCACCGCTCCAAGCACATTCTGGTCAATACGTGACTGGAAACTATAGTCTGAGCATGTTTGCTTGCTGCAGCTGCTGGGGAGGTTGGTTACCACAGCCACACTATATTGTTCCCAGACTAGATGATTTTAGCAACTGTCCGAGGGTGGCACGTGGGTGAAAGATAGGAGGGTAAGAATGAGCAGCGAGGCTAAGAGGAATTAACCAAGCAGACCCTGAAAAACTGAGCAATTGTCTTAGACTATGATTTGAAATTAATCTTTTGTCCTCACATTCGCACTAGGAGTTCCTGTGTTTCTTGTGCTCATGCAGTCCCAACTACAAAATGTGCCTCATCTTGCTGATCCCCACAGACTGCCTCTGTATGTCCTCACCAAGCGGTCTTCATCGCAGATTGGCAAGGGAGCCCCAAGAGTCAAACTGGCTCCTCTCCCCTCCGAGGCTGGGTAAAGAGCCCAATCCCAATCCCAGCAAGTATCAGTCCACGCTCTATTTTGACTTTCCAGTGAGTGAGGCCCCTCCCCTGCCCTGAACCATTACTCCTCACACAAGCTTTTCCTAACCTACATCTCTCTTAATGCACAATAGATCAATATCTCTCCTCTATTAACCTTACATATCTAAGGGCTGCTATCATGATCTCCCTTTAGGCTTGGGTTTTCCAAACTAATTCCAGTTCCTTCAACCTGTCCTCACAGATTGTATTTGCCTACCTTCTTATCAGTCCTGCTGCTCTCCTAGGGACTTCCTCTGGTTTGGATAAGTATT
This sequence comes from Nycticryphes semicollaris, assembly GCA_013400055.1. Taxonomy (NCBI): domain Eukaryota; kingdom Metazoa; phylum Chordata; class Aves; order Charadriiformes; family Rostratulidae; genus Nycticryphes; species Nycticryphes semicollaris. The sequence goes on along the minus strand of VXBJ01005417.1, from coordinate 134,017 downwards.
TTTTTCAAAGCATGGTTTCATTTTCTTTCTCATTTTCCTCTTCAAAACCCACTCCCCTCCTCCTGTGACCTAGATCACAACAGCCAAAGCACAATGGAAAGAGAAGAGAGGCTACAGCCTGCTACAATAAATCTGCCCTGAATGCACTATATGTATAAAATTGTGTTTATTGTATGTATTTTGTTTTCTGGGGTTTGCTATGCTCCTAAGCATCTGCTCAGTTATTCCTGTGCATGATAAATGTAACAAAAATTGGTTTTTAGATGTAAAACAATTAAAGTCAAATAGAAGAATCTACATGCCGAAAGTCTGGCTTTCAAAAAGGCTTTTTTTCCTGGTTAATAAGTATGTTTGCAGTTTTGCACTTCTCTTTATTGAGAACTACTGGCATTGAATTCATAGATCAAATGTATGAATAACTTAAGCACAAAACCTCAATTTCCTTATGCTGGGTTTGCCCCCTGCAAAAAACAACTCAACAAAAAAAATCTTTAAATACAAACTATTGCAAAATTCTACCTACAGAAAAAGCAGAAACTGGCTCTTGATCATTCATTTTGTTTCCATTCTTCCGTCTGCCCTCCTCTTGAACTTTACATGGCTCTTTTTTTCCTTCCACTTTTGTCAGCGATGGGAAATTTCTAATCCAACATACTGGATTCGTCCCTATTTGAAAATGAAAAGGAAACACATTTGCACTGAGATACACTGAGGGGCATTTGTTAAAGCCAAGGCAGAGTAGCAAAGTTCATCTGCCAGCAGCAAGACTTGTGGTGAGAGGTAACTGCATTTGTGCCTTTTCTCCCAACGGCTCATTATGGCTGAGCAGGTCAGACCTGTCAAATAACGCCACATTCGCCAGGGCTAGGAAAAGAAAAAAAAAAGAAGAAAGAAAGAAAAAACACCCTGTACTTGGATGCAAGGGCTGTGCATCCCTTGTGCTTTGTCTGGGGCAGCCCTTTCACAGAAGCACAGACATTGTGAAATGGGGTCAGGAAGGTAGCAAGCCAGCTGCCTGACACCCTTTCGACTGCCTCCTGCGACCGAGGAAAGAGCAGTGACTTCAAGAACCTTGCAAATACAAGTTGAGAGACTCTCCAGGGAAAATCCCAACTGTATGCCTGATTCTAGTCTTGCCTTGAGTTGGGATTGGGGGTTTTTGTTTTATCAGTGTCACCTTGCAACTTTTGTGGGCCTCCTACTGATTTCATGGCAGGATGGAGGAGAGCAAACCCAATCCCTCTCCCCTCCTTCAGAGCCGATGAGCCTGACTCTCAGCTGATATTCATCAGCCCAGTGTCACTGATTCAATGGCATGGCACAGCGCATCACGTTGCCTCCTCCCGACTGGCCGTCTGAGCCAAACCTTGCCTGGAGCACAGCAGCTTTCAGCCCAGGGTAACTCCACCAAAGTTGAGGGTAGCTTTATGCCGGTCTAACAAAGAACAGACACAGGCTCGGCAGGCCTTAATGAGCTGATGCTGATCATGTAACTGTCTTATTGAATTTGCATTTCATTAGGAGACTTCATTTGAACCACAGCTGTGAATATTTGAGGGCCTGATTGTGTCTATGGATACTAATTTGTTCAAAGAAGACAAGGAGGATACTGAGCTGCAACCCTGACCCTTTTCGCATCAATTAGGCAAGACAGACCCTCCTTAAAAGTAATGTCAGAGCTGTACCAATGTGTTCAGGCCGTTATAGGCCGGTCAGTACTGAGCTATCTAAATGGCTCTTCCTGAACCACATCCCTCCAGGGAACAGGGCAGGGAAGTTGGACTGCAGCAATTTACTTGAGCCCTTGCCTGATGAGAATTCTTCTTCACGTACTGTAGCTTAGTGAAGATGATGAAACTCATAGGATGGGTATACACCAGAGGAAAACATCCCACCTCCAGAAGGGAATGCCGTCATTCAAATATTGACTTCTTAGTGGAGGCTTCATGATTATCCCTGTAGTCATGTAAATCAGATTACCATACCATAATGTTCTGCAGGAATCCTATATCTTTTAATGATAGAAAGACTGCAGCCAGCAGAAATTAAACAGTTAAAAGCCAAGACTTGTGATAAGCAGATGGCAATTATTGCCGCTTACTGGTAAAACCTGTTTGTATTAAAAATATCTCAATGTTTCCGTTGGAACATACCAATTAAGAGATTAAACTGTATTTAATTTACATGCATGTGAGTGTGGGCACGCACACACACCTGGCACTCCCATCTTCAAATTCCACCTAGAGAACTGGCTGAAAATACACTCGCTGGTCATCTGCTGTTTCTCTTCCATTTATTGGGTGGGAGTTCATTGTTTGGTTTGGGGTTGGTTTATGATCTGTCAGGAATAAGGAATTTTCACCTTATTATCAGGAGAAACAGGAAGCTGTTGGCAAGTTTTACAAAGAATTATCTAACTGGGGAGTGGACCTTTAGTGATGAAGCTACTTGAGGCCCAGCCAGGCCTGTAAGGTGGATGGTACATCGCCAAGATTTTATTCTCAAGATAGCCTAAGCAAGATGCTTTGACCAGGAATTGCCCTAAGTAAACATGCTCATAGGATAGAAAATGTTAGCCCCTTTCCCCTCTTAGCCAACTGTCTGTTTGCCCTCCACCAAAGCACTAAAAGGTTTCCTGCGTGTAACTGGTCGGCCTTTTGTGGTGATCCCAGGAGTCTTTTTCTATTAAGGGAGAAGCCAAACTTCCTTCACGGATGCTGCCTTACTCCAAGTGTCACCTCTGTCACTCAGAGGCCATAAGTGGATCTGGGCAACTCCCTGGAGGACTCCAATGTTTATAAACTAATAAAGGATGTAACATTGTCAGTCTGAAAGCCAAGTGTAGCTGCTGCTGAAAAAGAAGGTTTTTCTATCCCTTCTCACTTTTCATGCCGTGACATCCAGAAGGGTTTGGGGAAGGACCTGGCCCACCCTCCTTACACCACTATTAGGGACAGTTCCATATGAAAGCATAAGGGCACATCCACATAAATCACAACCCGTGATTATAAGCAGGCCTTATAAGAAGAAACGAGCTTGACTTGTGTTGTCAATGGGCACAGGATGACTGCCCAGGTGAGTGCTACTACCTGGAGAAGGAAAAGGGTTGGCTTCCACCAGCTCAGCTGACTAAATGTTGTCACTCTAAATGTATCTGAACATCCTCAGTCTGAAAGCTCTTGTGTGATGTTCTTTCCTAGGATATTTTCAGTCCTCTCTGGTACTGCAGAAATCAGTGGCAATGCAAAGACAGCTTTTGATTTAGCTTTTCAGTGCTCCCATCTCTGCTTCCCTAGCTGAAACCAGAAAGTGCAGAGACCCATTTAAACAAGCAAACAAACAAAAAAAATTAAACTGTTCCAGCACTCCTAAAAAGTTCAGTTCAAGCCTGATCAGGGACTTGGCAGGAGTTTGGGAATAGCTTTTGCTTTGTTTGAACCAACCCTGAAATCCATCACACAGAAAAACTCATCCTCTAATGAGTTACTTATGAGCATTGCTTTCTGGTGCCTGCACATGCTCTGAGGTGGGGGGACAGGGAGGGGGTAGAAGAGGTGTCTCGGCGTGTTTCCCACCCAGCCAGCTGCTGCTCATGGGGTTTTTTTCCTTTCCCAGTTTGCTGTTGGTAGAGTGGGGGCAGGAGTCGCCCAGGCGACCCTGGCAGAGCTCCCCTGGCGACTCCCGAGGAGAACCGGGCCCCCGCGGAGGCGGCGCTGGTGCCGTTCTCCGCTGGGATCTGCAGGGGAGGCTAAAGCAGCATGGCTGGCCGCAGAGGTGCACTGGCCTAGAAAGTTCCCACATCTCCCACCGCAGCCCAGCCAGCCAAATAAATAAAGAAAGCACAGGGCACACACCCTTGCCCCTTCCTCCCCCATATCACCTCTGCTCACCTCTGCCTGCTGCCACCAGAGGCTTCCAGAGTGGGGGGCCAAGCAGGCAACCCCCCTCCCTGCCCATGCCACGTCTGGCATCCCTGCTGCAAGTCGGCTTTGCACCTCTGTTTGCCATGGCCCTATCCCCCAGCCGAGGCACTGTGGTCATCCTCGTGGGTAAGGGAGGTTGCACCCCTCGGGGCATTTTGACATGAGCCCCAGGATTTTTGGAGGAGCAGAGGGGCTGCCTTAGCTTCCAGAGGAGTGGAGAGGTGAGGGGGCTGGGCTTGAGGACGCCATCGCCCCAGGCAGAGTACGGCTNTAAAAAAGAAGGGAAGGGGAAAAAAAAAACCAACCCACCACCCCGTGCTACCAGGGGCCCCGTTGGTTAAAGGCTACGGCGCAGTCACTCTGAAGTGAGGGTTTAATGAAGTAGCCTGTGAGAGAATGGAGGGGATGGTCCCCGCTGCACAGATGGCTCTTTGTCACCGCTGACACCTGCCATCTGCTTGTTTGTCTAAACGATGTCGGAGGGGCATCGCGAGCCTCCAATCTGCTGCGCCGCCTCCACCGGCGCGGGGTGACCCCCTGACCCGCCGTGTCAGACGGGTCCGGAGAGTTTGTTCTTTCCGCTCAGTGGGCCCGTCCCCGGCCGCCCTGCCGGCCCCTTCCCCGCCGGCAGCCCCGCAGCTGCCCCCGGCCGCACGCCGCCGCGCGCCCCCGGCCCCTAAATCTCCTCTTCTTCATGCATATGAAAGGAGGGGGACGGGGAGGGAGAGATTAACCTCCACCGGCATGAAAGGGGTACAAAAGTTTACACCGCCGGGCAGCCATTTAGACCTTTCGGGGATGCTGTTCTCACTCCTGGGTTTTTAACTATCATCTTCACAGTGGTGCTCAGACTTTCCGCGGTAATTAAGAGGCCAAATTACCCCTAATGTAACACCGCTGATATCAGGAGAGGCAAGTAAGATTTTTAAAAAATACCACATCTTTTTCTCTGCCGTGAAGGTGGACTGTTGCCTATAACACTCAGAGGTCTCCAAAGGCCTCCGTTTTAAAGGCAGGAGAAAGAGATGCGATCCACTTCTCTCACAGATGTCGCCAGCAGGGTTTTGAGATCACACCCTGAAAAAGGACATACTAATGCAAATGCATCTAGGTAGCTGCACTTTTCCTCAAAATATATTTTTATCGAAAAAGAGCATCGTCCTAATATGTGAAAAGGGACTTCTCAGTGTTTGAAAAGGGACTGACAGCTGCAAACAGGATCAGAGTTTCCAGAGGAATGAGTTGAGGCAATTACTGTGTCCAAAGAATCTAACATTTCATTTTAAAAATATCAGTATCTAAAACTGCCTAAAAAACATCTTGGCTGACTGAGAACCAACNAGCAAACAAACAAAAAAAATTAAACTGTTCCAGCACTCCTAAAAAGTTCAGTTCAAGCCTGATCAGGGACTTGGCAGGAGTTTGGGAATAGCTTTTGCTTTGTTTGAACCAACCCTGAAATCCATCACACAGAAAAACTCATCCTCTAATGAGTTACTTATGAGCATTGCTTTCTGGTGCCTGCACATGCTCTGAGGTGGGGGGACAGGGAGGGGGTAGAAGAGGTGTCTCGGCGTGTTTCCCACCCAGCCAGCTGCTGCTCATGGGGTTTTTTTCCTTTCCCAGTTTGCTGTTGGTAGAGTGGGGGCAGGAGTCGCCCAGGCGACCCTGGCAGAGCTCCCCTGGCGACTCCCGAGGAGAACCGGGCCCCCGCGGAGGCGGCGCTGGTGCCGTTCTCCGCTGGGATCTGCAGGGGAGGCTAAAGCAGCATGGCTGGCCGCAGAGGTGCACTGGCCTAGAAAGTTCCCACATCTCCCACCGCAGCCCAGCCAGCCAAATAAATAAAGAAAGCACAGGGCACACACCCTTGCCCCTTCCTCCCCCATATCACCTCTGCTCACCTCTGCCTGCTGCCACCAGAGGCTTCCAGAGTGGGGGGCCAAGCAGGCAACCCCCCTCCCTGCCCATGCCACGTCTGGCATCCCTGCTGCAAGTCGGCTTTGCACCTCTGTTTGCCATGGCCCTATCCCCCAGCCGAGGCACTGTGGTCATCCTCGTGGGTAAGGGAGGTTGCACCCCTCGGGGCATTTTGACATGAGCCCCAGGATTTTTGGAGGAGCAGAGGGGCTGCCTTAGCTTCCAGAGGAGTGGAGAGGTGAGGGGGCTGGGCTTGAGGACGCCATCGCCCCAGGCAGAGTACGGCTGGACCTGCACAGCCCCCTCTGCCACTGCTCCCCATGAAACCCCACCCTGCGCTCCCCCACAGCCTCCCTGTAGCCCCTCAGACCAGATAGCTGGTGGTCCCCAGGGCTATTTTTAATACCCCTCTCCACCACGTTGACAGTCTTAAGTTCGGCTCTGTGCAAACACGGTTTTCTTCAGCTTGGCTGGAGGGTTTTGTTGGATGTTTCTATTTTCCTCCCCTCATGCCCCTCCAGAGGCAGTAAGGTGCACAAACAAGCTGCCCCGTAGGTAGCCGAGAACAGAATGTGAGCAGCCTTTAAATAATAATAANGGGCCCGTCCCCGGCCGCCCTGCCGGCCCCTTCCCCGCCGGCAGCCCCGCAGCTGCCCCCGGCCGCACGCCGCCGCGCGCCCCCGGCCCCTAAATCTCCTCTTCTTCATGCATATGAAAGGAGGGGGACGGGGAGGGAGAGATTAACCTCCACCGGCATGAAAGGGGTACAAAAGTTTACACCGCCGGGCAGCCATTTAGACCTTTCGGGGATGCTGTTCTCACTCCTGGGTTTTTAACTATCATCTTCACAGTGGTGCTCAGACTTTCCGCGGTAATTAAGAGGCCAAATTACCCCTAATGTAACACCGCTGATATCAGGAGAGGCAAGTAAGATTTTTAAAAAATACCACATCTTTTTCTCTGCCGTGAAGGTGGACTGTTGCCTATAACACTCAGAGGTCTCCAAAGGCCTCCGTTTTAAAGGCAGGAGAAAGAGATGCGATCCACTTCTCTCACAGATGTCGCCAGCAGGGTTTTGAGATCACACCCTGAAAAAGGACATACTAATGCAAATGCATCTAGGTAGCTGCACTTTTCCTCAAAATATATTTTTATCGAAAAAGAGCATCGTCCTAATATGTGAAAAGGGACTTCTCAGTGTTTGAAAAGGGACTGACAGCTGCAAACAGGATCAGAGTTTCCAGAGGAATGAGTTGAGGCAATTACTGTGTCCAAAGAATCTAACATTTCATTTTAAAAATATCAGTATCTAAAACTGCCTAAAAAACATCTTGGCTGACTGAGAACCAACTCCTTTATTATTTTTTCTTTTTTTTGCACTCTAAGCCCACAGAAGTGATATACTTTTCATATGGCCTCAGGTCAGTTATGTCACCTCAAACTATTTGGGGTGAGTGCCTAAAACGGACCTCTTTCCATGCAGGACCAACAAGCCCACGTCTAGGACGCCTCAGAAGAGACCGAGGCTTGCTGCTCATAGCACCACATAAATTGCACTTGATGTTATCAGTGATGTCAGTGTACACGGAAGGTGTATAATGGATATTAATTATGACTGTTATCACTTATGACTTGTGTAGTGCAACCAGGTATGCCTGAATACTTGCAAACACAGCAGCTTTTACACGTGGCAAGTCATGAAATGGAAAATGGTCACTCTGCACAGCTCTAATGAGGGCAAGGGTGATTTAAGCTAGCAGAAAGAATCATAATTACTGTAGGTTCAAAGTGATTTTGAAGGAGAGGAAGTTAAAATGGGGTTGGGATTGATCTACTTTCATGCTTTACTCAGCCCATTGTTTTTAATGCTTCACTCTGAACTATAAACAAATGGCTTCACCTGATTTGCAGAGTTTTATTGCAGACAATTCCTGATTTTGTTCTGAGCAATAGTGGAAAGCGTGCACACTGCAAAAATAAATAGAAGGGGAAGGTGCCACAATAACCCCCCCACTTTCTGTAGTCTGTAAAAAAAAAAAGTCCAGATTAAATCCTGGATTCAAAGGCATCTCAGAGCAGATGAAAGAAAAGGACTCCAAGGTTTGCAGAGGACAGTGTTCTTCCAAGGAAGCTGGTGCCCAGCCCCTGCATGACAGCTTGGATGCTGCAGTCCTTCTCTGCTGAGGCAGCCCCAGCTCTGGGCTGCTCTCCTGGCTCCACAGGCAGAGGGGACCACCAGCTTTCTTGCTGCTCCAGCCCTCTGCCAGCAAGGCTGCCGTGGCCTCCAGTTCACAGGGTCTCTTCTCCAGTGCAGCCCCACATCCATCAGCACTTGGGCTGAGCCCAGGCACGGCAGGCATAAAGAAACAGCAAAACCCAGTGACTCTTGCAGAGACACAGGAAGACTTATAGGCTGTGCTGTCAGCCTGGGGAGCACTTTTTCTTCCTATCCTTTGTGACAGTCCAATTTCTGAGTCCCCACCACAGGGCCATTCCTGCTGCTGATGAAGAGGGAGGAGACCTGCCCTCAAGGGACCATGAGTACCAGGGGACACAGCTCATCAGGCCAGAGGGACCCACCTCCCACACATCCACCCACCCAGGAAACAATTCACTGCCTCAGACCCCTCTTTTTCCAGTAATGTCAGATGATAATTCAGAATGGTAACACAGGAAAAACAAAGGGAGATTAAAAAAAAAAAAAAGTCCCTAAAAATACCCAGAGTCTTTTCCAAAATCCAACAGAAAGATAAAGGGTGAAATTCTACCTTTGCTGATCTCTGTGCACTTTGGTTTTAAATTCAACACGGAAAGCATTTTACCCTTTCTGCATCATCATAAAAGGGATTTTCCTTTTCACCTGGGATGGTTTTTGTTAGTTGTTGCAATATCTCATTGTGGAACCCACTCCTGACTCAGGTCTTCGCTGTCTGAGATCTGCCCAGCTGCCTCATGATGGGTACTTTTCTTCCTGCAAATGTCCTGCAAACTTCATGACCCTCAGCCAACTCCATGGTCAGTAGCAGAGCCAACACATCATGTTCATCTTGGCAAAGTGAGCCAGACTTCATTAAAACCAGGGTCACTGGAAAACAAAAAGAACCAACAAAAGTCCCTTCCTTTCTTTATTTCTGCATGTTGTGATGCTTCCTGCTAGCCCGCCAACTCCAGAAAGCACCTAGACATCCCCACAATGGGGTGGTGAGATGCTTCAGGCACATTTACTTCAGAGGTTATGGTGATAATAAGCACTCTGGTACCCAACAATTTCAGCACACTACTTTGATGAGGTGAATTGTAGCCAGCTCCCCCTAATTCCTCTCCAGCAGACACTAAGTTTCTTTTCCTCTGGAAGAGGTCCATTTTTCTTGATATTTTCTGATCTAAAAAGTGACTTTTCAGGGAGGAACCCTAATTTGCCCCAGTGGCAACCTAGAATGTTTTCTTCATCTAAGGGGGGAAAGGCAGAGAGTATGCAAAGACTGTCATCTTTATTGGGAGTAAGAAGACTTTTCTTAAAAGACCTTTAAAAGACCAACCCCCTTTTTGAAACCAGCTGATGTCAATATAAAGTGACTATTTTATTTTGCCACATCACTGTTAAGTCAAAGGCATACCAGCAGCCAGTAGGCCTGATTATGGTACATGACCCTTAAATGGCACATGAAGGGATGAAAGGTGCATCATAGCATCATATCCAGAGGCTCTACCTCCTCAGCCCAGATGCCCTACTCCCGATACACGTGTAGGTCCACCCCATGACGGACAGTGGCAGATGATGGTAGTCTTTGACTGTGGTCATGGTCAATGATGAAACTCAAGCTGTGGAGTCACAGGAGGACAGCAGACCTGTTCTGCCATCCAAAGTTCCCTCACCATGTCTGGCTGAGCTGAGCTGGTGCCTGTGTGCAAGCACTGGCTGGGAGGGAATAAAACTGGGTCCAAGTTCTACCTCTAGGATGCTAATGTTGAGCACAGTCACTCTAAAATCTGGAAGCAGATGCTGCCTGTTTGATTATTTCTTTCATAATTTTTTTATAAATACAATTTTTGAAAATCTTTTTACTTGTGTCTTTGACTGAGACTGTCAGAACGAGATGTGGAATTGTATGTAGAAAGTTTCTTCTTTCTAGACTGGAGTTGAAATTTTCTCTGTACTTCCAATATCAATTCCAAATAGCATCTCCATGACCATGGTCAGCTCAGTCAGTCCTGCAAGCAAGATCATCAGCTCTCTACATGAAAATAAAATGGCCAGATTCTCAAATGCCCGTGGTTCTCTCAGGACCACCATGGGTGGACAGGTATTGTGCTAGTTGGTCACTCTCTGTTTCAGTAGGACTAGGAGACTCCATACATTTAAAATCAATGCATATGCCTAATCAATTAAGTAAGCTTGCACCCTGATGTAGACAGACATCACCTCAATGTTTAGCCCTGCAAGGAGATGCACTCCTGTACCCTTCTGCTCATGTGAAGCAACACTGACTCTGGCGAGACAGAAGGCTCCCTTCTAGCAAATTGCTTCATGTGACAGAGGCTGAAGTTTTTATGTGTTTTCTGAAAGCAGCGGTGGCAAACAGTCAATTCAGCTAAACAGTCTCAGCCACAGTACATCTGTGCTTAGTTTTGGCTTAGCAGAGCAGAATAACTCATGTACTTCTCCTCTCTCTGTCCCACTCCTAACCTAAGATGGTGAGAAAAATAGTTGAATTACAGAAGTACCTTCTGAACAGAAGTATCCTGTGACACTGCAAAAACTGCACAACTGGGAATTCCAGCCAAAATGAACTCACAAACCCGCATGATTTCCGTGTGAGCTGACTTTGTAGGGAGTTTCTTTGGCATAGTTATTGTTGCTGTTGTTTTGTTGGCTCCTCAGATCAATACCCTTTACTGATGTGACTTCAGACATTTTTAGAATGAAAAAGAGACAAAACAAGAGCCACTAACAGAAGCAAGGAAATTTCCTCCACGTCAGTGCCAGATTAATAATTGCAGTTCGATCCTCTGGCCCTTCCTCTCCCACTGCTGGAAGAGGCACCAACACCCAGTGAAACTGCAGTGCCACACACCCAGTGTCTCTGCCACTGCTGCTGACAGCAGCAACGGGGACACTTCTTCAAGTGCGTCAATGCCTTAGGAGCTGAGATCCTGTTTTCCAATGGGATTTAAGGGTCCTCAGCATGACTTTATGTAGGCACACACATCTTGCCCCACTGTATGTGAAGATGAACAACAACTGAACACCTACATTAGCTTGGGCTTAAACCAGGCTAGACAGCTCAGGTGCCAAAGCAGGCTCTGCAGCTCCTTAACACAGTCACACCAGTTTGATGAGGGCTGTTTTACAGCCCAACAACCGAAGCTGTAGAAACTAGCCCACAAAATGCCACAGAGATACCCTGTACATCACTGCAAGGTGGAGACTCTTGAGGCACAGCTGCTCCTTGCAAAGCAGGGCAGCACGACCATCCTCAAGGCAGCACTGGCAGTGGGGGCTTCAGATCCCAGCAGAAACACTGCTGCAGGCTACTCTTCCCCAGTTGCTCATCCTTGTCACACAGGTCCCAGCACCTGTGGGGCCAGCCCTGATGTCTGCAACACTGCAAAGCCATGAGCAAGGCTCCAAAGTCTCTCAGAGTCTGCGAACTGCACACAATGTCTTTCAACACATTGGTTACCTCCTTTGAGGTCAGGTGCACCAAATTTGCCATCTTTTGTTCTCACTCTATGGACCAAGGTAAAGAAACATTGATTAGTTTGCACAGTGTCCTTCAGAGTTAAGGACACAATGCATTAATTAATTAATGCATACCTCTATCACTTTCTTTCTATAATATCAGCTTCTAATTATAACATTTAGCTTCTTAGCAAAAAGGCTAATTTTTTCTGCAAAAACATTTTCATTTTAACAAGCTTCTGATTTTTGATGGAAGCTTCTCTTTCATCATCCTATTTAAGTCTTGCTTTCCAATTACTATTTTCCCGTATTGGCTCTTATCTTTGTTTTAAAAAGTTTTTCACCCTTCACTGTTATTGAATGGTTTGTCTTTGTCACTCCAGGCAGGTTTGGTTTTTTTTAGAATTAGGCATTTCTGACACTGAAGTAGTTTCATTCCCAAGGATGAAAAAGGTCCGTAAACAAATTTCAGCAGGAAATTTTATTTTATCACCCAGAGGAAAGAAGGCACCTTCCAAGTTGTAAAGGTTCAGGCAATTCTAACTACCATTTGCTAGGCAAGTGGTGGCTGACAAATGATCATATTTGACCCAGAATTTACACCGGCACCCTGGATTTGGGAGGAGAGTTTGCTACAGTACCCTACTCTGACACAGACCTTCAGCGTGACTGTGGGTAAGGTCCTTTAGAGCATTTAAGGCATTTGGCTCTGCAAATCAAATCCAAACAGCATTGTGCATGCAGAGCAAATTTCCAAACATCTAGCAATACAGGCAAACTTTTTGAAATGAAAGGGGTAATTAGCTCAAGCAAATTGCAAGTTGTGTGGACACACGGCAGTGCCTGGAGACCCAAGCCAGGTGCTGCGATGAGCCATATATGTACCTCAGAGTGGTAGGAGAGAGCTGGGCTGCCTCCAACCCAGAGCCATGTAATGCCATGGCCCAGTACCCAAGAGCCACTGCTCCCTGACTTAACCTCCTCAGGCTTCTGTGCATTTGCATACTCCTGTCTCAGCAAATATTAGCCAATAGTGAAGGTTTACTGTTGATTTGTTAATCTTACAGGGTTAGATTTTCAGTTAGATTTTCTTTTTCCTGTCTTCATCCATTTTGTTTTTAAATAGTTGTTACTGTCATACTTCTGTTTCTCAGTTAATCTTAGAGTCAATGACATAATTTCACAGAATTATTAATGTTTCAAACATATTTGTGTGGTTTTCACAGAGCTCAATGACAGGATAAATCACATGCTGTATTGTTTTAACTTTCTTAAAATATCTCTTTGTAGCCTTTTTTTTAAAAAAAAAGTTATTTTAAGAAACTCATTGCTGCGCTGTGTTTGTATCACCAAAAGTCAGTGCTTCTCCCCAGTTTCCCAATGCAAAATGAGAGCAGAACATGTACAAAACCAATGGCCATGCACCTCTCCTCACCACGAGGTGCAGGCAAAGTGTCAGGGGCACCAGGCACCCAGCAGTGCTCCTGTGGCTCCCTGTGGCCCTTGGGCACATGATGGAGTGAGCCAGCCCTGGAGAGAGGGTTCACAAGTGGTGTGCTTGCTGTCTGTCCCAGCCAGCCTTCTGCCCAGTGGGGCTGGACCCTTTCGGGCACCACCCTTTGGCCACTCTCAAGTCTTGGTCTGCAACCACAGGTTGTCCTCGTTCTGCAGCTAGTGCCCACCTTGTGGCATCCTGGGTGACTACAGTGCCAATGCTGCAGCTCTGGGATTCTCCTCACCTTACTGTCCCCTGCGAGCATCCCATCCAGCACCATGCTCCCGCATGAGGTCGGCTTCCCTCTCCCCGGCTGCTAATTGCTCAGATGAGCGTCATGCGGCCAGGCGCACACATGTGTCCCATAACCTAAACCATCTGCGAGCGTTTTAATTAACCGATCCCCAGCTCCTCTGTGCTGCCATTGAAAAGATCCCGCCCTGGCCCCAGCCGAGCCTCCCCCGTGCAGCCCCGCAGCTCCCCTCCCCACCCAGGAATTCGCAACCACAACTGTACAGCCTGGGCCCCCCGGCTCTCCACGGCCGCGCGGGAGCAGCCCTCGGCAGTCAGCGAGGAGCAGATGAAAAGGGCTCCCTCCATATGTGTCTGCCAACACGGACCTACAGGGTAGGCTCCACGCACAATAGATAACAGGAGGCTCCTTCTTGCAGCCGCTTGGCTGCGGGGTCCTCCACGTCGCATTGGACGTGCTGGCGTCAGACACCCCTCTGTCACCCGTCAGTACACAGCTGGTATCAAAAATGGCTGGAGAAAAACATGTCCTTCTGTGAAGTCACATGGAGGTACACCAAGAGAGGATTCAGCCTACTGCTTCTGAGCCACAAATTGCTGGGAAAATACAGCCATGTCAGGCCCCATATTCTCATTACTCTCTGGGATGTGACTTACTCTCCGGCTGGTTTTATATTGCAATGGAATGAAGTTTTCAGTGGAAGTACTCAAATTCTACAGAGTTGCTCTGGAGGCTAGAGGGAAATCCAAAGTCCCCAAGGTCTAATCAAGATCAGGGCCTAGATGAAGGGGTATGGACACTGTAAATGCAAAAAGGCTCACAAGCAATATTTTTGCCAAACCAGGAAATTTGTACTGGCATGTCAGGTTTGCAGCTGGTATAAATGAGCACAGCTCGTTAGCAAAGAATTTGGAGTTGTCTGTCCAGAGGCAGAACAACCTCACTGGAGGGTCTGTTCCTCTGGAAGTCACTTCCCTTGGAAGTCTAGACCTGTAGGATGTTTTGTGAAATCCCTTGACTAAAGGATTCCCTTTGTTATACTTAGAGATAAGTTTTTAAAGGTTCACACCTTACAACAACAGATCGAGCTATTACTGATAAAACCATATTTAATGTGATCTTTGATGCTAAGCTATGCTTCCTGCAAGGAAGTTAGAAAATTAAAAATCTGAAGAGCCACTGGACAGAGCAGAAACTCCATGCTCTGATGATGTGAGCGATGACACCATATGGAAGTAAGCTTAGAATCATGGCTTTGGCATATCCTAGCAATGTAAGTGTCCAGTCTTGCAGGTCTCTTCAGTGCAGAAACACCCCGAGTAACGTATCCGTTTCCTAAGTGCAAAATGCATAGGATGAGGTCTGAGCCTGCTGTTGGACTGGATCCTATTTTCTTTTGCAAGTGGATTTGCTTAACCTCACCAACCGTAATACACTGATATTGAATGTAACACCTTGTAATACGCTGAGATGTTTCAGAAGCAGATCTTTAAATTGTAACCAGTCTCCAGTCCAGATGTGCAGCTCCTGAGTTGCAAGTTGCATTTGATGTAGTTTTCTCTCCTATGGTCAGAGGACACCCTTCATCTAAGGGTATGTAGCTATGTAGATCACTGCAGTGTCTCATTCCTGCCCCTAACCCCAGTGAGGAATGTTTATCCCGTACTTTGTGTCCCGCAGAACATAAATAATGCTCCAACATACAGTTTCTATGGACTAACTCACCTGCCCATGAACATGAAATGGAAGAATGGCTGAAAAATAGTACTAAACTTGGTATTTTTAAATTTAGAAGACGTGGTAGTGCATCTCTTGGTGCTCGCTGGAGGCCCTACTTTGCCAAAGTACTCCCAGAAAGCAAACTCACAAGTTCACTCACATGTGGTAGGCTTGTTGCACAGATTTTTGCAAACTAGCTGTTAATCATATGAAATCCATGCCAAACAGCACCACTCTGCTTCCTTTAATGGTCTGGGGACAATTCTTGGCAGCTTTTATATTGCACTTTTCACTCATAGCTCTCAAAATGGATTTATATAGGAGATCAGCAGCATCACCATTTTATAGGCAGATTAACTGCACAGAGCAGTGAAAACAGCCTTGCTCAGGACAGAATATTGACAGAGCTGTGGAGTGCTCACCAGAGTCCCAGCCTTGGGCTTAGATCTACCTGTTCACAAGTGGGATTTCCCTGTATATTTCATATGAAGAAAATACCACAATCTCTCACTGGTACCAGGGACTAGTGATATACAGTAAATAGGAAGGGAATTTTGTGAATAAATGAAACTGAGACAGTCCAGCCCTCCAACTACCAGCCTGATGTATCCATAAGGCTGTGATGTATCAGGGCTTCATACACTCAACAGGTACCAAACATGGGGCTGTGCTACAAAGTTCAGCTTGAGTCCTGTGGCACTTCAGCTCATCTTGCCTGCAGTGAAGAAGAATCAGACCCTAAGGGTCAGATCCCCTATCCCATTATCATCTGAAGTCATCAGACAGACCATAAACAAGAGCAACAGTTGGGCCAAGCAATTGCTTTTGCTGGGTTCAACCTATAGTAGAAGTAAAATCCCAGTATCGCTCACTTGTGCAATGAAAATTTCTTGTGACTTAGGAAATATTTATATTTTCCACTGCAGTGAAAGCAACAGCTTGCCTGTGTGTGCAACTGTGGAAGATTGTCCCCACCAAACAACTGCTGAGGGCAAGCTGCGAATGGCAGTTCATCTCTCAGTGTACTCAACTCCCTCTGAATCATTCAACAGCTCATCTTGGAGTCCAGTTGGTCATTGGAATCCAAAGGCCTGTCATAAGAGATGTTTGCACATTTCTCATCAAAATCAGTGGCAGCAGTACACCGGTCTCACTCTGAATAAGGTATAAGCATTGCCCTTAACAAGCCAAGACCGAGCCAAGTCCTTGGATTCCTTTCTGGTAAACACAGGATACATTCTTATGATCAGTATTACCAGTCACCCCACAGCTGAGATTTTTGTGGGTCTCATTTCTCTCCAGTGAGATTTCAAGAGTGACTGGAAAGCTCTGAGTAGAGCTGGAGAGATTTAGAAAGCAAACTCATTTTTGTGCTGCCATCTTTCTCATTTTGGCTGTCTGGGCCATGCACTCAGAAACTGTACTGTGCTGTAAAAATGCTTCTGATTCATAACCTCTGCCAAAAGCATGAGTAGAGCAGCTTCACAAATTGCATAGTCCTCTGGCCTCTAGGGAGGGTTCATTGGCCTGTTACTCTGAACTGCCTGATCCTAAACTTCCACTTCCCATTGCATTCAAATGTATTGCTGAGTTATTTGACTCCAGCGTAGACTCAGGGATGTTTTTCTTGTCTTATAGTTTTGTACTGACTGAGCAAACCCACAAGATAATTATTAAGGCAAAGAGCTTAGCAGGATTCTAACAAGGATTAAACATTTATATGATTCATTAAAATATCCCCAGTGCCACTAGCTGGGATAAAAATGTATAAGGATTGTGTCATAATTATAACACCGGGCTGCAGCCCAGAAATCTCAGTGAAAGGAATCCTTGTAAATGCTGCTTGAGGATGTCAGAGCTGCACCCACTGACAAGCACATTTCACTGGAAACACAGCCTGAAATCCTGTTGACTGGCACACACTTAAAGTCAGGCCCATATAGAAGCAACTGGCTTTTGGGACAGGATTAGGAATAGCCAGATAATCCACTGCAATGTAAGCAGAGCTCCAACCAAATTATGGCATTAGCCTGCCCCCGTTTAAGAGTCAGCACTTTAAGGGAGAAACTTGGTTGTTGCTTTGTAGTGAATTGACCAAAACTGAAGAGGAAGACAGGAAGACTCTGAGAAAGACTCACAGAAGACTCAGGAAAATAAAATAAAATAATTAAAAGAAAAAGAAGAGGTACGTGTTGTGACTGTTTACCCAGTGAGGTTTGAGTCCTCAATCAAATGTGGGTAACATCCATGTGGATCCCTCCATCATCTGAAAGACTCCAAATCTGCATCTTTTTTCCTGCTAGGAGAGTGCACGCACTACCAGGTTCAAAGGGAAAGGTGTTCTCAGGTCCCAACTGACTCTGCTTTCTTGCTCTGAATGCCTGTTCAGGACTAGGATGTAAATAGTCATCTCTGGGTACGTGTCATCACTTCTGAGCTGGAAGTCCTTCTTTTTCCCGTTGCTGGGGAGCATTTGGATGTGTTGTGCAGAGTGGGACTGTTCCATGTGGGAAAGTCACCTTCAGCTATGCTCTATCAGATGGGGCATCCTTGTTGCAGAGAGCACATGTGGGAAGACAAACAGAAAGTCCAATTACTTGCCCAGCCCTACTCTTTGGTGTCGCCACTGTGATACTGAGAAATCTCCATAAACATCTCAGCTTGCAGGAACATGCCTGCTATTACATCCCCGGCTGAGTAATTGCGTATTTACTCTCACAGCCACACAAATCCTTCTGGTGAGGAGAGTGGCTGGTATGTGGTCCCATCTCACCCCAGTTTGAGAAGTACATCATACTCGTGAGGACACCCAGGGGTAGTAACCTGTGCTGAGACTGATGTCCTGTACTGGACATTAGCTGCCAAGATGGACTGGTTAAGATGTGATGTCTCACATCCTAACCTTGCATAGTACAAGTAGGATTGTTGGGACCTTGAAGATCTTCCTTTTACTCAGGACATGTCATAGTATACCATCATCAGTAATTTTGCACAGAGAAGGATGGTACCCACGAAATTTGAAACTGAGCACTTAGTAAGAAAAAACATTAAGTCAGATGGACAGGACACAATGCTATTTTGGGGCAAGGAAATGATAACACTCCTCAGACCACACTTTGTCAGGCAAAAGGATGTAGACTGATACTGCTGCTGTTTTGGTGCATTATGATTGAAATTGTCACACAGCAGAGAAGAGCAGCATTGGCCAGAGAGGCTATCCATTTATTTCAGTTTGGTTTTCCAAGGAGGTGGTATTTGCAGTATCACTCTATGCATGATAACTGTGCATCTGCACTCAGCCGTCCTTCTCCGTCACCAGCAACTTTTGTACCTGTTGACTAATTTAAAGAAATTTGACAGACAATAAGAGGTCTCCAAGGTATTAAATTTCAACATGTTTTATGAAAATTGGCAGCTGGGTAAAGGAGAAAGACTCAATTAGTGCCCCCGTGGAGCTGAAGGCTAAAATGTCAACATGACCCTTATTAGGCAGTGGAGATGCACCTGGGAAAGAGATGTCATGGATGTCCAAAGAGGCAAAAATGCATCAGCACTTACATCATATTAGACACCAGAGAACCTAACGTAAGTCCCTGCTAATGCCTCAGGACACTATCAGCTTCGTTAGCTCTGCTGCTTGCAGGATGACATGTCTGTGACCTCCAGCCAGGGCGTTTGCAGCCATTCTTACATACAAGAAGAGGCAGAGCTGATGAGGAAGGAGGAATCAATAGGGTGTGTGGCCAGGGGAAGGCAAAAAACCTTCCTCTAACAGCTGCTGAATGCCTCCCCTGACCACCTCCTCCAGGTCTTCCACTGATCCATCTCAGCCCTCCTCCTCCAGCTGAGCATCCCATGGCTCCTTCCAGCCTTTTCATTTCCCCATTTTTTTGCTTTTCCCAAATGAAGTCTCCCCAAATACATGAAAATCTTCATTGTTGTACTCTAGCTCTCCTCCTTCTCACCTCCTTGGGAATACCCTTTGCTGTAGTCACAAACTAAATGCATATTTTTCAGGCCAGTTTGCCCTCATTTTCAAGCAGCAGAATTCAGTTTTGCCTGCACTTGCTGAGAAACCTTGAGCCAGCTCTAGACTCATGACACAATGAAGTAGACAAGGACATTACATTTACTAATTGAACTTGTCCTCGGGGACAAATTCATCCCTCTTATAGCATCACTGAAATCACAGCAGAGAAAACCTAGCCCTGATTAATCCAGCCTGCTTGCATTACAAGAGATAATATGGGCTAGAGAAAACTCTGACACCAATAGACAGGAGGTTCGTGGTCTTTTGTCACTTTGCCACTGACTCAATACTACTATTGAGTGCATCCTTTAGCTGTCATGTTCCCATTTATAAATTCAAACTATAGGATTTATGCTTCAGGATCCCAATTCTCAACTTAGATGAGCAAGCATATGCAGACTAAACTTTTGCAACTAACACTACGTGCATCCACACTGGCTTTAGTGTGGATGTTTGTGGAGTGCAAAGAACTTACGTTGAAAGGCACTGAGTGAACTGCAGGCTCACAGTAGCACAGATGTCCTCCAAAGCTCTCCTTGGCCGTCCTTCAGCTCCTATGCCTTGTCCTCCCTTGGGAAAACTTGTTATAAAATCCTTCCCAGTTATAAATCATGCAGAGCTCCAGCCCTTCCCTCCATGCTCCTGCCCCAGCTTTCCCCCTCCCTTCTCATTCTTTAAACAACAACAACAAAAAATATTATTGGAAATATTAAAAACCATTTTAAATCATAATTTGCCTTTTTTAATTAGAGGAATATAATTGAGCTCTATGAGCGCAGGAAAGACAAGGGAAGGCAAGAGAGGAGCCCTGTAGGAAATCATTTGGGTTCTCCCTCTCCTGATCACTGCATAAATACCTAACTGAGCGGCACTTGCGATGGAGATTTATCTGGTAGAAGCAGGTCAGACAGATAGGTAGGTAATTGATCACAGATATTTTTACATCTACCTAATTAAGTAAGCATCTAGTTAATTGAACAGTGAAATATTTGAAAACTCTGCAAATTGTGCAATGAAGTCACATCTTGCTAACAAAGCAATTCTGACATGCCACCTTGTGAGTGCTCTGTTCAGAACCTTTGGGGATTTTGCATAGTGATGTGCAGATTACCCAGCAGCACCCAGTGGCTCATTATAGTTACCAGGAGATGAAACTGCAAGGTTTTCAAAGAACCTTTCTCTGTGGGTCCCAGGAAGCTCTGGGACACAGTAGTAGTAGTGATGCTCCTGGAGTGAACAGAGGGACTTGTGTAATTCAATTGAGAGTGCTCCAAGAAAATGCTGCTGTCACTGTGCAACTCTCATGTACCCACCAGCTGTCTCCATTTGGAAAAGAAAATCTTCATTTTTTAAAAGCAAAATATTTACAATTGTTCCAGTCTGTCCCTCCAGAATTCCGCCCCCCCCTGCCCCCCTTGCATATGGACTTTCATGGAGCTACAACACAGAGATCTGATGATCTCTCAACTGTCTACACCACTAGCTGTCAAAAGTTGGCACCCACAACTGTGCGTGCTTCTAGACATAGACTGACACCAGTATTTCAGTTGATTGACTTTAAAGTCAAACACACATGGTTCCATATTAATAATTTGGTAGAGGTCCATGTCTAGAAGCTTCCTGGAAAGGTCCAGATGTCTCCACAGAACTAATCTGGAAATCTCACAAGGACGAGCTCCACAGTCCTTCTGCAGTTTGTGAAGGCCAGTGTGTTTGCTCAGGCTATTAAAAGGCAAAGAGTCTGAGTCTTATCTCAAATAGATTTTTCACTAGTATGATCCCAATTATTTCATTACAGCTGTTCTTGAGTAATGACTCAAGGGCATGCCAAGGAGTGGATTAGACTCACTGAGTTTCCTCTTGGCAGAAAACAGGAACAAAGAAAACCAACTACTCACACCCATGTTTTCGGAGCTTAAAAAACTTCTTTGTGACATTCAGTTCTGGAAGTAAACAAAGATTTTGGAACAACCTTTTTTCTTCTAATTCACATTCTCAACCCCATCCCTTAGTTTTCTGTGCACTTACCTCACATTTTCTGTCAATCCCTCATCATATCTCTATCCTGTCTTACCAGTTTGCTCCTGTTTGGGCCCTGGGCTGTTTGACTTATGCCATGCCCCAGAGAGATTGTCCTTGTTTAGACATCATTTCTACACATACCAAGCTTTGGCATCCATTCAGGAAGCAGAAATCTTGCCATATGGATTGGCTGGCCAGTCACAGGCCAAAAATGCCATATTGTTGTTACTGAGGAGCTCTAAGGGCCAAGTGTTGAAACATATTCAGGCTCCAGGGAAAGATCACATGGAAGATGTCAGTACCTAAGACAAGCCTTGGGCAGACTTCAGATGCTGACTTCCAAAACTAGACCCCAAAGCCATCCTCTTAATCTGACACTCAGTTCTCAGGGTGCTCTTTGACATGACATTTTGTTGTGCAGTCCTTTGCTGTTTACCTGTAGCAAAGCCACCCAATTTCAATTGTCTCCGGGCTTTTTTCTGCCCCAGCCCATCTGGGAGCCAGATTTCAGGTAGACCACTGACAACTTGCTTGGGAATCTCAGTTGGGTATAGGAAAAAAGGCTCTCAGGAGTTTTCTCTAATAGCATTAAATTAATCACAAAACATTGATCTCAAGTAGGTCATGGCTACATTCACTCAGAAACTCATGCTGAGAAGTTCCGTAAATTAAATAAAAATCCACTGAGTTCCACCAGATTGTACTGGTGACTTTGAACCCTTTAATAGCCATAAGTGCATTGAATCCAGTTCTTTTACCTAAATAAGACAACCTCAAGAAAGCATCTTTTCCTATCCACGCTCTGAGCAAATCACAGGTGGTCGGTCTCAGATAAGAAGTCATTTATGCCAAACTAACATGCCCTTGACTTTTAGCAGAGCTTATTACCAACCCTTTCATATGCAGAGGGAAAACTGGAATCTTTCTGGTCTTTTGAGATCTAAAGATCCAAATATATGAATAGGATGGAGGACGTACACTAACATTTATTCTTTTGTAGGACAATTCATAATGAATAAAAAACAAAAACAAGGATTGGTTGCTAAAACATTTTGCAAGCACAGAAAAAAAGCAAGCCTACTTTTCTATGGATATTTCCAATGAAAAATTTGATCTTTCTCATCTGCATTGAGGGTGGCATTTAATCTCAAATTGGACTTGTACATTCTGGTATTTGTTCTACAATACTGAAGAAAATGAAGGACAGAGAGAAGGGAGCCTGTTGATGTTGAATGATCACATATTGACAACATGGCATTGTTATGCTTGGGGAGGGGCAGAATTATGGACCTACCACTGGCGCTGCTAGGCCTGGGCTGCTTTTTGGCCTCCCAAAAGCTGCCAGCAGTGTGGTGGAGCAGTGCCCACTATCATTTGACTGTGCCAAAGGTCTTCACAAATGGCTACTGGTTCAGCAGCATCTCCTTAGACAACAATAAATGCATCCCTACTCCTCTAAGATGCAATAAAAACACAGACTGGCAGGGATCTACGAGATAAAAGTGGACTGAAATGGGACAGGTGGTGGATCCCCTTTTGTTCTGACACCTTCTTCTTCACTTTCTACCCCATGTCTGACTGATAGAAACTTCTTCATGACAACTCCAGAACTAGGAGACCTGAGTATTTGTACCTCAGTATGCACCTTTATTATAAAGGTTTTGTTAAAAAAATTATGTGTACTTCCAGCAGCTTGCAATGTATCCCAGCTGCATGCTCACCCCATCCAAGCACTGCTGCCAGGGTGTCCTGTTGCCCTGCCGTGCAGGTTAGGAAAGACATGTCTGCTGGCCTCTGCAGCATGCACAGGCAGGAAAGCTTCCAGTTAAAATTTCCTCCAGCATTTCATGCTACACTGGTGTCATGGATTCTGTACTAGCTTTCCCCACCTACAGAAATGTGTGTCGACGTGGCTGTATTCAAGCTATGGCTCTAACTAGCTTCCAGCCCGGTAAGAAGTGTGTCCAGCTGACACAGCTCAGAGCAACTCCAGGCAGCAGCTTCATCCTAAGCAGAAACCTCAGTGGAAAGGAAAAATAGTTAAAAGTGAGCCATGATGTTCTTCCTTGCGGCATGTTCCACTTTCTGATGCCATGCTGAGTGAGGAATAGAATTTATTCCTGTACTATTACAAAAACCATAGAATAGTTAACAATAGATTTTCTATTACATGTGTGTTAAAAGAACATGATGAGTACAGGAGGAAAAAAAAACAAAAAAAAAAAAACAAAACAAAAAGCCAAAACAAAAAAACCCAACATACTTGAGCCCTGAGATAACCTTCACTTTTATTTTTTAATGTCAAGCCAGAAAGCTTTTAGCTTGAACTGTCTGAGGGCTAAAGAGCTAGAACTCACCTGGGGTAACTTCCCACCATGCTATGAAGTCAAGCAAGCTATTATGTTTTACACTAGTTGAAAGTCTGTCTCATCGCAGGAGAGCTCCAGGTTTGTCCCCAGAGAGAATACATGGAGGCAACTGTCATTAGATATTGCACGCCCCATTTGCTAAATAAAACAAATACAAAATTCCCAGGATTTTGCTGGCAAAACTGTCATGGTGAAAAGCATCACCTACATGGATATGAGACTCTGTGTGTGTAATACTGTGACTTAGAGGTGGGGAAAGCAATTAAGGTTTTTTTTTTTCTCTCCCTGCCTCTCTTGTCCATCTATTAATCTGCTGTTAGTGGGAAGAAGAGCTCCAGGTGTCCACCAAAGAGGAAGAACAGAGCTGCTGTACATAACGAAAGCTTCATGCCAAGTAAGGTACAGCTTCATGAATTTTAAATTAATTTTTAATTTTCTTTTATTTTATCATTCTCCTTCTTTCACTCTTTGCTTCTTTTTGAGGCAACAAAATGATTCACCACTGCGACACTGTCAGCTGTAATACCATTACAGTAACAGTTAAAAAAATCAGTTGCAGTAACAGTTCATAGGAACTTTAAGCCATTAACGAGAGGGACATTGGAATGAGAGGATAAAAAAGGTGTACTTTATATCCTCTCTAGGTGATATTTTTCTAAGTAAATCCCCCCCTGACTACATTTCTTGCTTTGTTACCTCTCAAGGAAAAACAAACTTTACCTAAATTTCTAACCTTAATTTTCAAGCTAAATTATTAAATTAGCTCTTACTAGTTCCTTTGTAAGAAGACCAAGTTTATTTTATTTGGCAACCACAAGGTTTCTCCAAAGCTGTTAGTCTTTGACTGTAACTTGTGGCATAGCACATGATATTCTCTGAGATAACAGGCTGCAGCATCAGTGGGAATGAATCAAAATTTATTACTTTCATATCTAGGTATATAACAACTATGTATATAACGACCATTCCAGGTCATGGAATTCTGCATACATGCATATACTAAATAATGTATTTATACAGTAGCCTTGGATAGGAATTAACAACCTTTCAGAGAGTATAGAGTGATTTCTGTGTATCTCTGATCTTCAGAAAGGAAGCCCTGGGCGGAGATTTAATCACATGTCATTGTCTGTTATGCATTCATAAAAAGATGAACAATTATGGCAATTGAAGGAAACCTATCATCAACTGAGAGGAAAAGACTATTTTTCTGAAGCATACAAATTCAGTCTTTTATGACAAAATGACTACTTAACATTTAAAACTCTAATCATTACCATTTGCTCCTAAAATATCCACCTCCCTTTATCTGCGCTTTGAACTGAAAACACAAAGCTCTTGAAATGTTTCTGGTTTCTGAAAGGGTGAACATACTTTTTTGCCTTATGTCCCAATTCTGCAGCCAGGTAGGGGAGCAACATTTCTTCTTCTTTACTGCTAAGAAAGTCACCCTGGGCACAGCCTGATCCTGTGGGAGCTGGCCCATTCTTGGCTGGCATCTTAGTGCAGGGGCATCAGTAGGGCAGTGGGGTACTCCCCACACCCCTTCCTGCAGGGCCATGCAAACAAGCCCCCACCACACCCTTGTCATCAGGAAAGAGGTGCTCACGGCGGATGGTTTTGAAGGTTTAATATAGCTTCTGCGACACCTCTTAGAAGAGGAAAGGGGTGCCCAGCTTACCACAGCTGAAAAAACAAAGAAAGGAGGGAGAAAAAAATAAGCCATTTCCTCCAAGTTCCTCATTTTCACTGTGCTTGCCAGCCTCAACCCAAGGGTGCCCCGTCAGAGGGTAGGAGGGAAGGAGTAATTCAGCTCCCCCCTGCTGGGACTCAGTTCACTCAGGGAGTTCTGGGGTCTGTGTTTGGGCCCATTTCTACAGTCTTTGCTCATGAAACTGCTTTGGTAAGAGATACCTAAGCTCAGCCAGGCATCCAGGTGGCTTCGGAAAGGAGCTGGCGGGCTGGCAGCCCTGCCTCCAAGCTCTGCAGCCTGAGGACAACATCAGACTGTTTTTTCCCAAATTACCCTGCCTCTTCTTCCCTCCTCTCCACAGCCCGGAGTGAGGGACATGTGCATAGCTCTTTGTTGCCACTAGAGTAGGTGGGTCCCTCTAAGACAGCCGGGGTGCAGCACAGCTCCAGAGGCTCTGTGTGTGTGGGTGTGAGTGCGGGCAGCCCTTCATGGAGCTGTGCTGGTAGCAGCACCTTGCTTTTGCTTCCTCTTCTAAGGCATAGAGCCGGATCAGCATGAGTGTACATCTCAGCTGCATCCATCAGCAAAGGATGGCCAGTATCTGTTTCACTGGGAAATCTGCAACCCAGGGATGCCTCTTCTGTGCCTGGACAAATCCTCACACAGCAGGTTAAATCAGTTTGCAAATCAGCTACACGGTCCTAAAGAGCAGAGTTGACACCACCGAGCAGGTCTTGATGTCTGATGAAACACAAGAGAAGCTCTCAGAGGCAGTGGCAATGGGGAGCAACAGCAAACTCTTTGGTGCAACACAGCCCATTCCACCCAATGTGCAAGAACAACACCCTCTTCCTCCATGGGCTTCAAACAAAAAAAGGATCTCAATTCCTAGCTAGTTTTGCTGTGAAAAAATCCCCCATAGAGGTCGTTGCACTGGGAAGCCAAGCTCCATCAGACAGAATTAAAGTTTAAGCAAGTCTGTTATTAAGCTACTGACCCCCTCAGTCCATGCATAGCAGGCACCCGGGACCCTCCCCAGGAACATGGTAAAATTTGGCATTTCAAAGTGAACTCTGTCTTCTTGTGAAGAAGTGAAGCTCTGCTTTGTTTTGCAGGGAGGTTACCATTCCCCCTCTGCTCCAGCCACAGCCGAGCAAGACCAGTTGAACCTCCCCAGCTGAACTTCTGGTTCAGCATTTCCCCCAGGACCTTGTGCTGTGAGTAAGGTTGGAAGGGTGGGCTCAGGAGGATATGGGTGGGACGCCATGGCAGCAAGGAAGCCCTTGTTCACAGCTCATTCGGGGAGGAAACGGGCACTGATCCCAANCGCTGCTGCAGCAGTGCACCAACACACAGCCACAGCCATGTGGGTCCCAGGATCCCCTGCCTGGACACTCACGCTGCAGTGGGAAACATGCCCCCCAGGACCAGGGAACAAGTAGCCCCCTTCGAGCTACATAGTGGCAAGCAGTGCTGCTCACTCTGACCATGTTTCAGTACAAGGGGTAACCAAAGCAGTGTCCTGGCCAGCCCTTCTCCTCTGCAAGTGGCTCCCAGCAGCACTGCTACGCACACCAAAGCCAGGAGGAAAAAGGGGGACCTGCCCAGAGGGAAGCAAGGTCTACACTTTGTACAAACCACTCCTCCACTCCGATCAGACGTTCTGGCTCCCATTCCTTCTTCTGCCCCCCCTGTCCTTACCCCTGCACAGAGGTGGCTTGGCCACAGTCCTGGTACTGACCCAGAGACATCACTGCCACCTCACGCAAGCCTGAAGGTGCAGCTACCTCTCAGAGTTTCTCCTGGAAATAAGTCAGGGCATTTATTGTCACTTGTGGTCTGAACCAGGCTGCAGAGGAGACCCGTGACTTGCTCCAGGGGGGTTAAATGTAACCTGCAAGCCTGTGGCATAGAGCAGGGAACAGGGTGGGAGCTCTCAAGGAAATATTTTGCTGAAAACAAAACTTTCAAAGCCTTTCAACAGCAGAGCACTGAAAATAGACTTCAGACTCCAAGGGAGGGGGAATGGGAAAAGGTTAGGAGCTGGGGAGAGAGGGAGAGAGGGAGAGATCAAACGATCGACGACAACCCTGGGGAAAAAGGGGGCGCAGAGGTTGCCAAAGATTTTTTAAGTCCATTTCCTGCAGGAGCTGGAGATGAGGAGCACCAGTTTATTGCAGTTTGGCCTGAGCAGAGCGCTCTGCAAGAGACTCTTCAGGCTCGCTCCAAACACAACCATTCATTACCCGCTGCTGCATCCTTCAAAACAGGAAGCGTTGCCAGAGCATTAATTTATCTCTTAATCGCCGTCCTTTTGTTGCTGTGAAAAATGTTTAGTCATAGATTTAATTCCTCTCACTCCACCCCCCTACATCCCGACCACCTCTGATCACAAACACCACGAAGAGACAGGGCTTGATAGCTTTTCTGATGTTTTTACTATAATTTAACTTTCAGGAGATCAGCTAACTTGCTCACAGATCCAATTAAAGAGCCCTGCACAGCAACAAGAGAGCTGCCCCTGGCTCAAAGTGGGAGTGTAATTCTTTGGGATTTCGCCTTGTCATTATTCTTTCTTGCTCTTGTTATTGTCTTCAGTCCATCCTTCCCAGCCCCAATTTACTTTAAACAGATGTCTTATTTGTTCATAGCATGCTGAGGATTTGCCCTGGCAGAGAGATCTTTTTTTGTATTTTGTTTTGCCTTTTTTTTCCTTAAATGTGTTTTACATTTTGAGAAGAGCCCATGAAACAATAGCAGATGTGTTGTAGCTACAATTAATTGGATAATTAACTTAATTCATGTATTGCATTTTAGGTTTGTGTTTCTTACGCAAGGGAATGTGTGTGTGCGAGAAGCTGGGGTGGGCATGAGTGGAGAGGAGAAAGAGAAATGCTTGTTGGGGAGGTATGTCAGGGGGTCCTAGCCATGGGTCCCCCAGTCAAAGTACATGAGCAGAGGGGAGAAGGGGGAGAGGTGAAGGGGACACATGTTTCAGTGAGGTGCAGCCAGGAGTGGACACGGCAGTCTGAGCTATAACATTGTTGGGATGTGGGACAGACCCCTGTGCTCACGGGCTGAGGGCTGTATGGGCAGGGTCCATGGGGTTCAGATCCCCTGGGATGGGCTAAGCTTCCCTTCCTCCTGTCTTCGAGGTCAGCAGAGGGGATGTATGAATGACCAGACTACCAGGATGTGCCAGAGTGGGACCCGCTCCCCCCATGCCCTCCAGGCCAGCCCCAAGTCTAGAGCTTGTGTTCCAAACCCACCTGAGCCACAGTCAAGACCCTTCTGCCTCTGTGTGCCCCACCAGACACCCTCATATCTCCTTTGAAGCTGTGTATCAGCCAGTGCCTGTGCCATGGCCGACAGCCTCAAAACCTAAGTGACCTCTCTGCTGTGTGCTGTCTGCAGAGCCTGGGACGCCCATGCTGCCACCCAGGCAGGCCAGCCATCCTTGGACATGATTATTGTTCCTTGGTATGGAGTCCCGCCAGGCGACACAGCTCCGGCTGGGCTGCACGCCTGCCCAGTGGGAGAGTCAGGATCTGGCCGTGAGTGTTAACAGCCTTCCATGTCTCCCACTTAAAAGTTTTTTCAAAGTCCTCCTGTGGCTATTTCATGTTGGTCCTGGCTGCTGTCATTCTTTGTGTGCAAATGCTCCCCATGTCTTCAGAGGCAGCTTTGTCTACAAGCCACTGGGTATGTCTTGCATCTCCAAAAATGCCCATTGCACCCTAGCCTGCATCCATCCTCCGGAGAACTCGAAACTTTTCACAAATACAGAGCTCTCAAAACAGGTACAGTGCCCAAGGCCCCAAAATGCAGAGAACAGAAAAACTATTCAGAGGAGACTTTCTGAAACCGTCCCACCCCGCTGAGCTGAAACAACTTCAGGAATCATTTTCTGCCTGCAGTTTGGTGATTTTTCAGCACTTGGCCTTTTGCGTGGTGTTCAACAGCAAAGGTTTCAAATTGGGGTTAAAGCAACATGATGCCCAGTGCTTTATTTCTGCCCTAATTCTAGCTCTGAGTAACTGAACGGCATAAGCAAGAACAGGGCTGGCAACTCCAAGACAAATTTGGACTGGATCCTGCAGCAAGCTCCAGGCAGGCAAACAGCACCTACCCAGAGCTCCCCTGACTTCCCAAGGCTGTCCACATAGTGCTCAGAGTGAGATCAAGACTTTGGCTCTTATTTACAAGTGCCTAAGTGAGACCTGAAGTTACTAACTACACTGCAAGTATTTTGGAGAAATAGGTGAGCTGAGATGCCCTTAGGGAACTTCAGAGCATTGGTAGAAGCATCCGTCTTTTATGGTCTATAGCTTGTAGTAATCAGAAGAACAACAATTAAACAAAGCATTTTCATTATAAAAATAGAAATATTTTCAATAAAATTTTCGGTAGAAATGCATCCCAACAAGTCATTCACACACACACAAAACAAAAACCAAAATAAAAAAAACCCTCAGACTGCTCAGATGAGAACAAATGATACTGCTAATTGCAGTGTACAAATGCCAGATATTGGCATTTAACTCTAACTATGCTAAATACAAATGTCAGCTGGAATGACACAGTCCGGCTTCATCACCCAGGGCAAGATTTCCAAGCCAGGCTTAGACGGATCCAAATTTCCTACATTTTTTCTTTTCTTCTCCTGTGGCAGCAGATGAGGGCAGAGAATGGAACTATTTAGCCTTCAAAAGGGCTGGGAATGGGAACCCACAGAGATCCTGGTTCATGCTTGACTAACAAATTACGGTAAAAACACAACATCACTAGTAGGGAGAGAAATATATTCAGAAGAAGTCCTTAGAAGAGGCTAAAAAGGAAATCCCATTTAAACTAAANCCAGCCCCCTCACCCCACCCCGTGCTAGCAGTATCTAGTGCTTTTCTGGAATCCAGAGTACTTGGATCCATGGGATTAAGGAATATTAACTGAATTCAGGCAGGGAAGAAAGAGGCGTTTAGCCTTTGTGGTGGAGGACAGAGCTCAAACTCTCTGTGTACCTGAGTGAAATAGCTATATCAGCAAATCAAGTGCAGCCTATAAGGCTCAAGAACCAGGAGCAAGTAAGAGGAATCCCAATGCTTTAATGGTTTTTTATTGCACATTATGATTTTCAAGGCAGCTGCACCAGCTGGGATGGGAGGGAGGGAAGTTGAGCCATGATTTATGAATACTTAGGACTCATATTACTGGCATCATTAATCACAACTGCTGATAAATTAATCCACTTTCTAATTTGTGTGCAAGATGCTCAGCTGAAAGTAGAGGAAATAAGTTTTGAATACAGTGCTCTTGCAGCTCACCGCGAAGTGCCATTTTTGAACCTTAAATGCTCTGGTAGTTTCTCCTGGCAAGTGAGGCAACACCAGCCAACAGTGAGGACAATCCAGAAAGCAGCTGCTGTCCTAAAGCGGGATCACAGGACATGACACCAAGGAAAATGATGGAGCCAGCCAGAGTTTAGTGCTATGGTGGCTAATCAAAACTCACCTCTGACCCGTGCTGAAATCTGCACTCCAAACAACCAGCACTGAACTTTTTATAAACCAGTTTCCTCTAAATCTATGGAGGACATTCCTTAAATTTTAATGAAGGCCACAAGTTTTCATTTCTCAAGTACTCAGAGACAGAATGAAATGACCACATATGGGAAGGATAAAGAAAGCAGTTGCTTAGCTGCGGTGATTTTCTAATGATGAAGACAGACAAAATGAGAATTTAGTTTCTTCACAGAGCCTTGGTGATAGCAGTATACAAAGAAGCATGAGATGGTTTTGAGAAAACAACTTTGCAAACCCTGTTTTATTTGCAAAGTTAATTTTATATCACTTTAAGAGGTTTTAATGGCCCTTCCTGAGCTCTGGAAGATTGCATTTGTGGCATTTAAGTTGTCTAGCTTCATAAGCAGGAGGAAGTAAAAAATGACTGCAATATGTTGATTTCAAATAAAAGTAAACTTTCCAAGGCATCCTCACGTGATTATATTTCTGCTAATTTTGTGACATATGCAGAACACCTGAATATGTGGTTTAAAAATTCCCTTGACCTAAAACATTGAAATAGGAATGGTCCTATTGCTTAAAGGTTTCAGTGGTTTCAAACCCTAACCTGATGCCCAATCCAGGAATGATTTTCACACATCCTACAATTCAGAATGAAAAGGTTCTATATGTGGAAAGAAGGACAGAAGGATCTATTCTGACAGGTTGATTTGCAAAAAAATAATGGTGGCTGTTTGAAAATTATTGGACTTTTTGACTGCTAGGAGCAGTACCATTAGGAATGTATTAGCAGACAGAGAGCAGCTGAGGTGGTCAAAGGTGCGTCATAAACACCATTTATTTTATCAATATCACTTTCATGTATATTATGTGTAGTGTTTGTGTACCTATTGGTTGTCTGGATACTTGTATGAGGTGTAGAGAAACAAGTACAGCTCTGCTTCAGTTTACTGAAATACAGCTATTAAAATTGCTACTGCTGTATAAACATAATTGAAAACAGAATTAGATGTGGCATGCATCTATTTAAAAAAATAAACTCCTTTGTGCAAGTGCTATAACTTCTTTGGTATCGTTTTGTATTTAAAAAAAAAAAAAGTTGTTAGTTGCTATTTTAGGATAGGTAGACAGATGGATAGATAGACATATAGAAAGATAAATCAATCTTCTAATTGAATTATCAAACTTGCTTTCTTTTTTATCCTCCAGGAAGTCAAACTGCATTTTCTCAAATATTTTCCATTCACTGATGCCCTCCCTCTTGAGGACGTGTCAGTGAATTGAGTCTGGTATTTCCTCAATTAAGATATCTAAAGTGAAAGCAGAGACAACCCTGCTCCCACTCCCTAATTTTTCCTCTGCCAGCCCAACCTTTTCCCATACACGCCTCCCTGCCTACCACGGTGGCACCAGAATTTATAGTGTGGTGAAGAGGAGATGAAGCTCCTTGCTGGTCCACTATCCTACATTCAAGGCATGTAAACAGTTGACACTGTGTTCATGTGCTTGCTCAAGAGTTAAGAAACCTTGTCTTTTCAGGCATGTAAGGTTGCTCAGACTTTGTCGTATCCCCTCCTCTGATGGTGATGCACCGAGAAAGTAACGCAGCAGGATGAGGAGGCGAGTCACTTCCATGAGACTGGGATGGGATGGGATTCTCCCAGGGATCCCTCTCTAATGTGAAATCCTCATTTGTCATCATTGCCAGTTAAATATTCATTCCTGTTTTCCATCAGCAAAGGAGAGCAGCATGATGTTTCCTTTGAGCTCTGGGACAAAACAGTCATGGAAATTGTCAACGCAAGACAAGAACAGTTTTAATAACAGGCCATGTCTCAGTGTTCAAAAATACCAGTTTTCTCTTCCCCTCCTCCTTCTTCTCTTGCAAGCTTTCCCCTGTCCCATTTCACCAACCCCTTGCAGCCCTGGGCTGGGCTGTTCTGGCCTTGCCGAACTCTGCAGGGACCGTTAACACATGCCTGGAAACTCCTTCCCAGGTTCCCAGGACCTCAGTGGTTCTTTTAAAGGAGCTGCTTTTCATAAAAGTAAATAGCCATAATTTCTAATCCCTTGAGTTGCAAAGTTAAGGAGAGTTTAAAGCCTGCTGCTTCTACAGCATGCCTTGCAGTCCATTAGAGAAGAAGGGGTCCCCAGTTATCTGATCTTTCAGGAAACTGAAGCACCTCTTCTGCCGACTCTCTCATTGCCCCCAAGAGAGCCACTGATGAGATCTGGCTGTGAAACAAGGGAGCCAAGCAGAGCTGTGATTTTTTAATTTATTTTTTTTCCAGGGATAAAGGAGAGACAGCAGAGCTGCCACACCTTGGAGCTGTGTGCCTGCCCACACACACTATGCATGCACTGACCATGGTCCAGATCATTGTCGCAGATCAGTCAACACCAGTTCAAGCTGGCCAAGGACCTGGCCTTCTCCATGGAATTGTGATGGGAAGTTGCAACCCAGAGAGTGACAGAGGATAGATGTCAGGAGTAAATCTTTGAGGGTTATGGATATTTGCAGTCTGTGAGGTGCAGATACAGTACTTCTCCAATCCACACCAGCCCAGGAGGCATTTTAACATGCCTCTGACTTTACTGCCTCTTCTGAGACTCTTTCCCCAAGATGGACACTCACTTTGCCCAGACTCTCTTGCTAACTAATATCCACCAGGCATAGCTGACCTATTCCAGCCAGAGGTGAAGGTATTCCTACCTGTCCTCCATCTAGGCTCTGCCAGAGTTATGCCCTTCCTTGCCCATTCCCTTTCCTGCTTTGACTGGAAGAGGAGGCCAGTTTTGCCCATGTGGCTGAACTGCAGATCAGACAGAAGTGTAAGGAAGACTCTTGTCCCACATTTCTCCTCTGCTTGGATATTCAGGCTGATCTGCAAATCTTGCCTTCAGAAACCCATTCTGTTGATTTAAAAGGGCTGCTCCTGCCAGCGGATGTTTTATTTAAGAACAGTCTGGCACACGATAATTAATGTTAAGAGGCCATGTTTCCCTGCTGAGCAGTAGCTTATGTCAAGAGCAGCTCCATTTCCTGCGCTGGAAGGGCATGAGGATCAAGGTGCTGCCCTCCAGAAGTAGGGAGGGTCAGCTCCCGGCCTCCCAAACACCTCTGCCAGGCTGGCAAGGAATTTGTCATGGATAGCCTAATTGGATTAAATAAACACTAGCATCAGGGCAAGAGAGACACAGAAGAGAATCCCAATCACTGAGGGACACTAGTAGGTGTATTTATTAATGCAACATTGAAAAAGCCTCTGACCCTTGAAGTTCCCAGCCTGAATAATGTCTACTCTGCCAAGCAGGCTTACTTCTTTGTTACTGTCTCGGTTCCCCATGAACTTCTCTCTTCTTTATCCTTAGCTGATGTTGGCTTTGCCACAGGGTTCAGATTCCTCTCAGCTCCATTTTTCTGGCTCATGGGATGCACACAGAATCATCAGGCTGAGTTTTATCCCTGCTCCTCATCACGTTCTCCCTTATATGAGGGACAAAAATGTCCCTCTCAGGTCACATTTTAGCTATGTAAGACACAGAAATCTCACCTGAGCCCACCAGGTAGTCTCTTTACAGAGCATCTGTAGAGACAACTCTTGGCCCAAAGAAAGATTCATCCATCCAAAATCAATCCTCTCGATCACGTGCACACATCCAACCAGGACTGCCCATTTCTGGGCATGGACTAGCTGAGTGAATTTAAAGTATGCATTCAAACATTGATTTCTCCTTGTTTATAGCTCTGGGACATAACTCCACTCCAGAGGTCAGGCTTCCTGGGGCTCAGGTGTCTGTCGTGAACATGTCAAGCATGAAAACATCCTCTTTTAATGGCAAAGGTAGCAGAAACCCAGGCATGGAGATGGCAAGCTTTGTTGCTTGTTGTTATTATTTTGCGACACGGTTACTTTTGGCAGCATGAAATCCATCTGTCCTGGTGCATGTGGGAAGGCTGGGGGCAAGGTCTGGCTTACATGGGAGCATGAACACTGGCACGTGTGTGCAACACCACAGTGGGCTGCCCTCCTCTGGCACCCGCCAGTCTTCTGCACCGACACACCTGGGTGCGCACACGGTCACTTCAATTCCTTGTCCAAGTATTTTTGGAAGAAAACAGATAAACATGTTCACAGAACATCAGTCAGTCACTCTACAGAGTTGGGAGGTTTTGTTTCGGGGTGCTGGATGATCTTTGAACATCTGAAGTGCCATTTTTAGTGGAATCAGCACTTGACAAATTCAAGGGAGCAACTTCAGTGCAACCAGCATCAAATCAATGTTACAAGATTCTGAAAAGCTCCAACCAATAAAAACAGCATGAGGCAACAGTAGCAGTTAGAGGAAAATACAGCCATTGCACCTGTATTATTCTGCTATATAAACATTTTACAGGGACTGGTACCAAGTATATTAAAAATGATGCCAGATTCCCAGGGCTCTTTGCCCTCCCACAGCCTCCTCCCCCCATGGCTGGCTCTTTTGGTAGTGATTCTCTCAATATGGCTCTTTACAGGCACCAGGAGGAAGGATGGGCTAAAAACACCCCCGAACACCCACGCTCTGCCCCACAGGGAGGGACAAGGAGCAGGCAGGGGAGGTCAGTGGAGTTTCGGCTGTATCACGCGACCAAGAGCACTGCTCCTGCATTGCACCTGCCCAGAGGCATTGTTCCCTCCCAGGAGATTAGCCCAGATCCAGCACGGATGATATTTAGATCTCAGTCTCATTTTCTCTTAAGTATAAAAGCATGTAGGAACCTACAGAGAGTCAGAAGTTCACAGACTGTCTGGTACTTGCTTGAATTGATGTGAACCTCTGCTGTGGAAATTTTGCTAGAACAAGCTTTCTCATGAGCGAGCCACACTTTCAGTCTGGGTGAAAATACCACAAGAATAACCTTTCTCATGGTATTTTAGTATTTATTTTCTGGTTCCTGTCCAACCCTAAATCAGGAAGCGCAGAAGCGTGAGAAAATTTTATAAAAAGAAAAAGAAGTTTAATAATGGTTTTCAAGTCTCGAAAAAAGTTTCTCTTCTGCTCAAGCCCGAGGCAAACGTTTTGTTCCTCTTTTATTCCAACAGGTTCATCCATTCTTAGCTGCTCCTGCAAGAGCTGTCACATCGCTGTGATACCATCAGCAGAGAGGCCAGGGGAAGCCTTGAGACTTGCTGTTGACTTCTGGTATGCTACTGATTCCTTAGCCAAGTCACTTGGTTGCTTTACATGTCCATTCCCAGCCCCTCTATGAAGATAGCTAATATTTATCTTCCTTTGAGAAGTGCTTCAAGATTCTTGGGTGAAACCTCCTATGTAAGTGTAAAGTGTTTCTATAATTAATATCCCTTCTTTTTTACTCTGACAAGTGTAACAGCCTGTATGTACCCCTTTAAGCCTTTAAACAGTCGAATCCTTTCATAGTGACTTAGGATATGATGTAATGTCTATGCATTGTTAACAGAACCAAAGTGTAATAAACATTCATTTTAATGAACAAAGCAAAGAGATGTAACTCAGAAGACCCACGGGGAGATGCGTTGTATAGAGTTGCCATGTTTGCATACATGCTTTTCTGACTGCAGTCAGTTTTAACAAGGGTAAAATACTATTGGCGTTAAATCACACGTGGGTTTTTGTTGTGTGTGTGGTTTTTGTTGGTTTTGTTGGTTTCTTTTTTTTTTTAAATGAGCTTCAGAATTGCAGGGGTGTTCCTGAAGACATAATGGCTACATCTGTACTAATAAGCTAAATGTGCCCAGGACTGTGCGGTGGCCCCAAGGCCAACTGGCACAGAAAAGCCTACCTCCATGCTATTGAACTCTCCTCGTCTCCAGAACAGCAGGGCCACATCCAACCCACCTCCTGGGAACTGGCGCTGGCTCTAGCACCGTGCCAGGAATTGTTTGGGAGAGCATTAGCTGGCACCGGGCTCGGCTATGCCAGGGACCATTTGAACAATTAACAACGGAGACATGCGAGTGCCAGGGCCTGGCATCGTTCCCCAGCACTGCTTGATTTATTAATATCGAGTAGCCATGTGGCCTGCAGTGCCTTTATTGCTGGTGACAGTACCAGGAAAGGAGAAAGTTGGGGTTACTTTTGCAAGGCTGGCAGATAGAAAAAAAATCAGGCTGCTTGGGTTCTTTTCTTGTAAGCTGCACATGCTTTATATGGAAATTATTAACAGACAATCAAGGCAGGAGCCTGCAATGCTGCCTTGGCAAAGCTGCTTTTCAAAGTGTTGTAGCACTTTGAAAAAGGCTTCAGACTCAAGAGTGCTCAGTACTAAAGAATACCTGGTCAGAGTCATTTTACTTATTTATATTTTACTAAAGGGATGTAACTGGGACAAAGTATTCTTCTTGCAAGTCCACCCAGTCCCATGAAGTCTCTGGAACCCCATGGCACCACGTTTCAAACGTGCTGCGACTAAATAACTAGGACATGAATGCTTTAGAAATAAAACATGTTGACTGAACTCTTGTGCTTCATTGTTGTCCAATTTACGTTCAGTTAAAAGCCTTATGAAATCATGCTCTAGAAAGGTATGTTCTTCCTTTCGTGTTTTCCTAGAAAAAGTTTGCAAGAAATAGTACGTGGAAAGCAACGGAGGTAATTGTGTCCTCATCTAATTACAGAGTAGATTTTTCCAAAAATTTCCTAGCATTTGAGAAAAATGAGCAGTACCACATGTGTACAGCAGAAGCATCTCTCTTTGATGTATGACTTATATAGGTTGCTCAGGTTAAGAAAGCTAAAGCCCAGATAGAATTAAATCTGGCCAGGGATGTCAAGGACAACAAGAAAAGCTTCTACAGGTATGCCAGTGATAACAGGGAGATTGTGAAAAACTATGGGCCCTCTCCAGAGAGAAACAGGAGACGTAGTTACCTAGGATATTCAGAAGGCTGAGGTACTCAATGGCTTTTTTGCCCCGTCTTCACCAGCAAGGGCTCTAACCACACCACTAGAGTCTTTGAAGGCAAAGACAGGGACTGTGAGACTGAAGAACTGCCCACTGAAGGAGATCTCAGGTATGAGGCCATCTGAGGAACCTGAAGGTGCACAAATCCATAGGACCTGATGAGATATATCTGCAGGTCCTGAGAGAATTGGCAGATGAAGTTGCTAAGCCCCTATCCATCATATTTCAGAAGTCATGGCAGTCTGGTGAAGTTCCCATCAACTGGAAAAGGGGAAACATAACTCTATCTTTAAAAAGGGAAAAAAAGGAAAGCCTGGGGAACCACAGGCCAGTCAGANTGAAGAACTGCCCACTGAAGGAGATCTCAGGTATGAGGCCATCTGAGGAACCTGAAGGTGCACAAATCCATAGGACCTGATGAGATATATCTGCAGGTCCTGAGAGAATTGGCAGATGAAGTTGCTAAGCCCCTATCCATCATATTTCAGAAGTCATGGCAGTCTGGTGAAGTTCCCATCAACTGGAAAAGGGGAAACATAACTCTATCTTTAAAAAGGGAAAAAAAGGAAAGCCTGGGGAACCACAGGCCAGTCAGACTCACCTCTGCACCCAGCAAGATCATGGAGCAGATCCTTCTGGTACCTATGCTAATGCACATGGAAAATAAGAATGTAACTGGTGACAGCCAACATGGTTTCACTAAGGGGAAATTCACAAATTTGACAGCCTTCTATGAAGTTTGGTAGACAAGGGAAGAGCAACTGACATCATGTATCTGGACCTGTGCAAAGCATTTGACACCATCCATCACTACATCCTTGTCTCTAAATTGGAGAGACATGGATTTGATGGATGGACCACTTGGTGGATAAGGGATTGATGTTGTTTAACATCTTTGTCGGTGACACAGACAGTGAGACTGAGTGCACACTCAGCAAGTTTGCCACCACCACCAAGCTGGAGGAAAGGGATGCCATCCAGAGGGACTTGGACAGCCTTGAGAGGTGGGCCCATGTGAACTTCATGAAGTTCAATAAGGCCAAGTGCAAGGTACTGCATGCAGGTCAGGGCAATTCCAAGCACAAATACAGGCTGTGTGGATAAA
The DNA here is from genome assembly GCA_013400055.1 of Nycticryphes semicollaris. NCBI lineage: Eukaryota > Metazoa > Chordata > Aves > Charadriiformes > Rostratulidae > Nycticryphes > Nycticryphes semicollaris. The sequence goes on along the minus strand of VXBJ01005417.1, from coordinate 95,361 downwards.
GGATTGAGAGCAGCCCTGAGGAGAAGGACTTGGGGGTGATGAGAAGCTTAACACAACCCAGAAATGTGTGCTTGCAGCCCAGAAAGCCAATTGCACCCTGAGCTGCATCAAAAGAAGTGTGGCCAGCAGGTCGAGGGAGGTGATTCTGCCCCTCTACTCTACTCTACTCTCATGAGACCCCACCTGGAGTACTGCGTCCAGCTCTGGGGCTCCCAGTGTAAAAAGGGGACATGGACCTGTTGAAGTTCAGAGGAGGGCCACAAAGATGATTAGAGGATGGGAGCACCTCTTCTATGAAGGCAGGCTAAGAGAGTTGGGGTTGTTCAATCTGGAGAAGAGAAGGCTCCAGGGAGACCTTATAGCAGCTTTCCAGTATCTGAAAGAGGCTTACAGGAAAGCTGGAGAGGGACTTCTGACAGGGATCAATGGCTTCAAACTGGAAGAGGTTGGATTTAGATTAGATATCAAGAGAAAATCCTTCAGTGTGAGGATGGTGAGACACTGGAACATGTTGCTTAGTGAAGTTGTGGATGCCCTGTGCCTGGAGGTGTTCAAGGCCAGGCTGGATGGGGCTTTGAGCACCTGGTCTAGTGGGAGTTGTCCCTGCCCATAGCAGGGGGGGGCTGGAATTAGGTGATCTTTAAGGTACCTTCCAATCCAAACAATTTTATGATTCCATGATACTTAGTGAGACAATTGGGTTAACAAATGCTAAAGAGCCATTCTTGATACCTTATAAACAGTTAAATTTGAGAAATCTGGGCCATCCAACCTAATACTTCACATCTTTAGCATATAGGAATTTTAGCCTTTCTTGCTGGGAAATGAATGCTGAATCAGTCAAAAGAGAAATTGCTTAATTTTCTCTTGTTGAAACAGTAGTGGATTGACAGGCTAAACAGGCTTCTGAACCGTTCTGTAAAAAAAAGTGTCAAGAAGTGATGGTCCAGGAACAAACAGCCATGACAGCAGCTTCATCTGCTTATTTCAACATACAAGCCACATTGGAAAGCAGCATAGATTCCAGGCTCCCACCACAATAAACACTTTTTCTAATCTGCAACAGATAGTTGCCCTGAGGAGCTCTTGTGGAACAAGATGCTGGTTCAGGAGATCTGGGTTCTGCTATTGCTTATTAGTTTATTTCTCTTCTTCCTTACCTCTAGCCTCAGTTCAGCAAAGCAACTTGTGCTTAAATTCCCCGGATTTCAACAATTGAGGCACTAAACCAGTGCTGCAATGCTTTTCTGAGTAGGGATATGCTGTTGGTCAAGCCAGAGGCTGTTCCATACCTGCTTTTGTCCAGCAAGAGCTTCTCAGCTGCCTGAAGCCATATCTAAGTTTGAGCATATAGCTCTTATTTGGAAGAAGAGCCAGGCTTCTAGGAATTGCAGACAGCACACTCTTTTACCAGGTTTCTTTTCCCTCTGCTTTCACTCTTACATCTTTCTGCTTTTGTCACTGCAGCCAGCTCTGCAAGTAGAAGAGCCCAAGGACCACAAGACCAGCAAGTCTTGATTGACCCCAGCCCAGCCAGCACAGGGAGTCTCATGAATGGGGCTGGCTTCAGCCCCACAGCCAGCCTGGTCCCATTCAGGAGGTCCCATTCAGGTGGTACTGAAAAGCATCTGGGCTGAACATGAGTTTCTGAATGCCACCCAGAAACCCAATTTACTTAAGCTTGGATATCATGGCACTTGTGGCACCTTTTGCCTTCTTCTCCTTCACCCAGGACAGGCTGCAGGGCTTTTATATCAGCAAGTTGATATAAATATGATGTCAGCAGGACACAGAAGAGTATTTTTGTGACTAAGACCTGACCAGGACAGGTTCCTCTACCCGGCCCCAGGAGCAAGGCAGTCTTTGCAAAGACTTGCTAGATTGCCATAGAGTATGCACAGCCAGCCAGTGAGCTCTGCCCAATACTGCGTGAATTCTTGGTGACAGCTCCTGCTCTACAAGGAAAGAAAAGGCTGTTCCTATGGAGCAGACTCTCAGCCTCCTTGCAGCACTTTGTGTGGTGTTAAGCTTTGAATGTACTTTGTCCCAGCACCTTAGCAAGGCTTTGTGGGGCAATAGGAAGCTTAGAAGCCATAGGAATGTGTAGGGCCAGTCCTTGATTCATCCTGTAACCTAAAAATACAGACTGATTCCTGCAGCGGCTATTTTGGTACCAGACAGCAAACTGCTTCCTTGAGATGAAAAGGCTCAAATACCGGTACCCTGCTCATAAACAGGATCTTGATATATATGGAGAAGAGTCAGACAATTTAGACTGCATGAGGCTCACACAAATGCAGACACAAACATATACAAACATGCCAGCAAGGCAGGATAAGCAGTACAGCTCTTCACAGAAATTCCTGCCTGTCATTCTTTTTGAGGTAAAATAAGTAAATAATAATAATAAACTTAAAAAAAAAAAAAAAAAAAAAAAGGAAAGAAAGAAAATATTTAGGCTCTCCCTTGTGTTTCTGCTAGGCTTTTCCTGCACTTGAGAGCTACCAGTCTAAACATGCTCTCTAAAGGAATATGAGTCCATAAAAAGACTGCCAAGATTGTGTAGCACCTTAATACAGCACCCAGTGTTTTCCTCACCTCTTACCCTGGAGGTTGGTTCCAGCTTATATAATAACAGAAGTGGGGGGAAAAAACCCTAGAGAGAAGGTGTGTTATTCACAACGCAAACCATGTCTTTTCTGTTACACAGAGAGAAACTGTTTTTGTGTGTTTGAACTGCAAAGTGTGTAGGCTTTTCCGCCAACACCATCAGTGGAGCTTCAGCAAGGAGGGACACATCTTTGGGGAGTCCTGAAGTCATGTTAGGAACAAGCCTTTGCCATCGCCCTTGCTGCTGTCTTGAATCAATCAGTGCTACACTCTCTTAAATGCAGTAGTCTCCACAAATATTTGGGGGGTAATCCATGCCAAGAAATTTAAATCTCTGTAGTGAACAAGTAGCCACTGGTTCCAAAAGGGCTCTTCTGAAGTAAACATCTCAAAGGTTTGACTCCTTACTTATTTCCACCACTGGGATTTTAAGGGCCATTTTTGTGTGCAGGGAAGAGCCACACACATCTGAAACCTGGTGAATCACCATTCAAAAGATGGTTTCAGGTATCCAGTTACCATTTTGAGGTCTTGAGGATAATGAAAGTTTCCAGATTAAGAAGACCCTTCTCAACTCTTTCAATACCTTTTTGCTGAAAATGAAGTCCAAATGAACAGGCAAACTTGGGATTGTTGAACTTGAAGCAGTTCTTATGGAGAAGTATGGGGAGGAGGTAAGGTGAACAGTCAGCCTATGTTACAGGAAGAGCAGGGGGGTGGTCTTCACTGTAACACCATTGGAGTTGCTGAAGGTGCTCTAGGGAGGAACTGAAGCTGAAATCTCTATCAGCAAGGGATGCTATTTCAGGTGGGGATAGCTAATGCTTTGGTGTGGGGCAGGAAAACGCTCTTCCTTGAACACAAACTAGTCCCGGTACCCCTAGAAGCCAGCGGGGGGTAGGTAGAAGTGGGTGGTGGAAGATCAGCACAGATGGCCAAGCATGCATGACTCAGGGACTTTCACACTCCTTTGTCTTCAGAGTTGGGTCAGAAATCTCCCAGGCAAATTTTCACATGTTTACTCAGCTACATTAGCCTTTCCTTCCGAGAAACATAATTATGAGAGCAATAAAAATTACCCTCTTTCACACCTCAGAAAAGGTTCAATACAAGTTTGTTTTTCTCTCAGGTTAGGGTTGGGCAGATGCACGGGTGTTGTTTCTGATTTTATCAGAGCTGTTTTATTCCTGCTTCACTTTCGTGTGCCTGTTGTCTCTGGGAGAGCATTCCTCGCAATAATAAGGTGGCATCTCCCCAGACTGCCTCCAAGCTACTGCTGACATTCATGCTGCAACCCATCCTCCGTCAGAGCATGAGCAATCAATTACAGATAGTCAACAGCTCCTTAGAGCAGTTTTTCCAAGAGCCAGTGAAAAATAAGGAACACTAATAACTATGTCAGGATACCACAAGCTTCTTACGAGAAAGACAGCAGGCGAAGAGTGCAGGTCCTCAACTGATAACTTCTCCCACGTGGGCTTACACAGCAGCCAGCAGCCACTTTCCATGTACCCCCACAGCTGGGGCAAAGCTCCAGTCAGGGAGCTGGGGCATAAGGCAGACCGTCTTGGCTGGTTTCATGAACGGATGGCAAAAAAGTAGCTTTCCAGTTAAATCCTTCACTGACAATAGGAGCAGTCACAACTATCCCCATGCTGACATCCCACCAAAAGCAGCAGCTGCTTCTCACTACTCTTCTGCCTCCCACCCCATATGTCTCTGGTAATGAGACCAGCGTCCCTCTTCCTAAGATTGAATGAGGGGACGATAGGGCCAGCCAGCCCTGCCACAAACACCAAATATGAGCACATCATTCACGCACATCATTCAGGCTATGCAGGCAAGAGGGGCTGAATTTTGTGAGTACAAGCACCCTCCGCTTTGAGTCTTCTCAGTTTGTGGGTACTCTTCCTTTACAACCTGCATAGTGCTCATCCCATGTATTTTCCAGCACATGCATGCAGAATTTTCTGTGCCTGCTGCTTCACAGAACACTTTGAACAGGCTCAATAAAAACACATTTATGCCAATGATGCCTTCTTTTGTCAGAGCAGAAACAGTCCGGCTCCATCTCACAGACCTCCTACTGCTCTGCGTGTGTTAGAGCCAGTTCAAGTGCCTTTGCTGTTCCTTGCCAGCAAGCACACTCTGCTGTTGCCCTCACACTCTCTTACTTTCCTTAGCACCCCCCACCCCCAGCCTCCATTTTAGGAAATAATTAGCAAAGAAGAAATAATAAAGCAATATAGAGTGCACTTCTGAGGCTTCCGACAGCTGTTGGCAGTCGCACTCATGTACTCCTGGTGCTGCCTGGCTTCCCTAGAGGGCCACAAAAGCTTTCCCTTTTCGGGTGCCCCCCTGCCTCTTCGCACCTGGGCTGAGGTCAGATGAAGAGGAAGGCACCCGTGCAACACCAGCCTCGAGCAACACCTGGAAATGGCAGCAGTGGGGATCACACATTTCCCTTGGGGCAGAAAAAGCAAGCCTCTGTGGTGCGGCAGTGTCCCACTGCATAATGCTCTGCCATAATGAGTAGGTAGGCTCTAAGTATAGGCTATAAGCAGGTCCTATAAAGCACTATTAAAGCAGCATACATCTACCATACTGCTTGCCTCAGCCAAAACTGTCATGAAAAACTAGAGCAACAGCAGAAAAGGGTATCACAGCCTGGGAAGTGCTGTGTGTGAGTGAATTTAACCTGAGGGATAACGGAGTGACAAGTCTGCAGGCTGCAGAGCTCCCTGACACTAAGACAGGCACCAAGGGGACATCTCTCCACTTTCCACTTCTCTGGTGAGATGGCCGAAGAAGAAGAGACAGCCCCTTTGCTATCTCCTCTCAGGCCTCAGCTGCTCTGCTGAGCCCCTACAAAATTGTCAGCAAATAGCCATGACAGTGATGAAATTTCCTTCCAATAGTGTCAAGTACTCCACTGCAAAAGTACAGCCAGAGAGCAAAGTGATACTTTATTCTTGCACAGGGCCAGACGTAAACAAGCACTCTTAATGGACTTGGGGAAAGGGCTTTGCAGTCCATTAGCTACCTGCTGAGCATGAAAGTCTTCTGCTGCATATACTGGATATACAGATAGGGCATGTTTCTTGTGTGCTTCCTCTGAATAATGAGAAAAAACTAAAATATGGACTGTAGTAAAAGCCAGAAGAGATACCTGTAGCTGCAGTCCTACAAGCAGAGGATTTCTGGTTATGAGCAGCTTAGAAGTAGCCTCTCTGTGGCTACTGTTCAGTAGCTGTGTACAGCTACTTCTTGGTATAGCAGTTCAATAGCATTTCATCTCATCATCCAGTCCCACCTACGGACTTCTGCACCAGAGACATCAGGATTCTGTAACATCTCAGGAATCTCCATGCCAGCTCTGCACAGTTTGGAGCACTCCTATCTTGCCATACACGTAATATGGCATATGTTCACCAGTTTCTTACTGATGTCATATGATTGCAATAGCCTTATCCGATTAGCAAGCACAGGCATGCTTGGCTCACATTGTATCTCAATTAATTTTACCCACAAACATTGATGTACTAAGTCCTGAAACAATGCCTACATAACTCCCCAGGGCACTGTTTTGATTCCATCCTGGAACAAGGTCACTCTCCTCTTGACTGATGGTTTTTCATTCTTTATCTTTTCCTAACAGTTGTTTCTTAAACATGCTTTTCACTGGCAACAAATAGAATACTATTCATAAACGGTTTGAAAATTTAATATGTACTGCTAGCTGTTTTTTCAGAAGCTTAGATATTTCAATCTTTTACTGCTTGTTGGATCAAATAGCCAAGTATGGATTTAATGTCTAGCCTCTTATGACCAGAGCACCCTGCAAAACAGAGATGCACAGAGAAGTCTGGTTGCATTTGCAGAATGCCAGACTTACTGACCTGAAGTTTTCTGACTGCTGCCAGTGCCCAGGCTACATCTCTCCAAAGCACTGTGTTACTCTACCTTACAGACCTCTGCAGCCAGGTGTTCACAACAGGTACTGGCAAATATTTCTTACTGAGGACAACTGGGAGAACTTCTACAGGAAGGCTTGCTTTCACCATTGCCTCACCATTGCCCATACCTCCCACCTGGAAAAGAGGACTGAAGATCCTTTCCATGATGCTTTTTCACCATCTGCCTCATCAACTCTGCCAGAAAAGGGCTCACTGCTACCCTAGGAGCCTGACTTGCCATCTCACCCATCCTGCCCTCTGCTTACAACTCCACCCAGACCACTCCACCAATAGATATGTCATGCTTCAGTGAATATTACAAGCCACTTGTCTGGTAACAGTGATTCTCTAGCCTCTTATATCTTCAGAGGCCTTTCTAAGATCCAGAGGACCGAAGAGGGAGCCCTGCATGCCAAGTGGATGGTGGGAGGCTGTAGGAGGTCATTGAGCGGTTCAGCTCCAGACTTACTTCACAAGTGACCTGCAAGTGAAATGTGGGAAAAGTAGTATCCAGATCATCATCTGGTATAAATCAACAAAGCCCCACTAAAGACATTAAAGCTCTACTGGTTTACACCATCTGGGAATTTGGCCGCAGGGGTGGACTTCTTAATGTTGAGTTTTTAGCCTTTATCACAGATATACATGGGAGGAAATCTAGTGCCCTATCTGCTCTCAGCGAGCATTACCAACCCCTACAGAGATCAATAGGCGCTCCCTGCTCACATCAAGAGCAGAACGATGCCCTAAAATTAGCATGCGTTTGAATCAGTGTATTGTATCTTGTTTGCAGATTAGTAGCACTGAGTAGATATTGAGGGCATAGGAAAGCTAGCCAGTTTAAACAAAGTAAGAATTGACCTAAATTTCTGCTAAGCTGAAACTGATCTTTCTGGATGGGAGAGAGAAGAAAACGTGTCTAGAAATACTCGTGTTTTGGTTTGTTTGATTATTTTGTGTCTTCTCATGCACCAGCAGACAAGAAATAGTAAAATTTCACATACTTGGGCTGAACCCGAAGGTGCTGGGCTCCTGTCTTTGAAACAGGCAGCTTCCCTCCTAATTTACAGACCAAAGAGATACTGACAAATAAGGTTTGGATAGTTTAGCTAAATCCTCCAAAGCTATGCCCATCAACTAGCTGTAAGGTTGGGCAACTCCTTGGTTAGCCCAGAGAGTCTCAAAAAGACAACTTATGTTTGCTGTGCAGCATTTCACATATTCCTCCATGCTGTCTCACATTCATATTCTAAATAGCAAAATTGAAAGAAATCTGGAGCTAAATGAAAGGAAACATGTTTATTCTTTATATTTATGATAGCAATAAATTCCCTTAAGGCACTGCCTTTTTCATTTAATGCAGGGAGTACCAAATGTAGGCTGGGTAATGGATATTTTATGAATGCAGTCTTGCCTTGAGCAACTGATTGCTTAATTATTAGGTAAAAGATTGAAGCATGCAAAAATAAGGAAGTAAAAAAAAAAAATGACCATGAGCAGGTTATGATTATATATCAGTTTCAGCCAGCTAGCAGCTAAATTACAATTATAATAGTTTATGTCTTCAATACACAACCTCTTCCTCTAAGAACACTTTCGTAATATTTTACAACTTCTGTAGCTTATTGAAGAAAAAAAACAGTCCCACACTCTTCTTTGTAGTTTATCTTTCTCTAAACCAGCTGAGATTTTTTTTTTTGTCGTTGTATATTTCTGTTTCTGTGGATAATATTTTTCTTGCTGGAAGAAGGTAGAGGGTGTATGCAGAGAACTGTTTCCTCTAGGTCCTAGCGCACTTCCTCCATCTGCATCTAAGCCAGGAGGGGGGAAAAATAACAAACCAGGCAAGCTGCTCTTTCACAATGCAAAAGTAAGCACTCTTGTTTTCCTTCTGTTATTTTGTCACCTAGTTGTGCATTTTTCTTGTTCATTTTAGGAATATATCTGGTTTTTTAATCCAGCATAATCCGTGGGTGAATTATTAGAGATCCAGTGAAAAGAAAAACTAATGAGATGGACTGGTTACTGATATGCAGTGTTTGTGCTAGTGTATGTATCCACTGATTCCACTGTTATGAATAATACACATATTCATCACGCCATTGCTTCAAGGGACAATGTTCTCATCCAGGTCTTTGCTGCATTTTAAGTAGCTGGGACTTCCCCTGAGATCTGGGCCTAAAGGACTAAACTTATCTTTGGTGTAAATTGTACTGAAGCCACTGAGACCTCGGTTGAATCTGACCCAGGGAGAGAGACTCACAAGAGCTTCATTTAATCTCTGTTGCAGCATGGTTTTCCCCAGGAATCTCCATAGCTATCCATCTCTAACACACATAATAAATAATTTATTTGCAGATATAAGGGAGCACTTTGCTTCAATCTGCTAATGATCTTAGCACTGAAAGGGACTCTAACGTGCTTAAACCCTCTTTACATTGCCTGAGAGACTCAAAGTGCCATTATGGTAAAATGAGACGACAAGAAATAAAGAGGAAACTATACAGTGAAGCATGTTGAATTATGGAAAAAATATTTATGTCCTTCACCTCTTTATGGCACATTTGTGATGTCTTTTGTACTTACAGTATTTGCCAGCATTACCGCTGCAATTTTCAGGTGGATCTTCAGCTACTTATATAACCAAGCGAGATTCATTTCAAGTCACCTTAGTTATCCAGTCAACAGAGACTGACACTTTTGAGGGGAGTCTCTCTTTTTCTGTATTACAGATTAAGTCTACATGACTGGCATAGAGGTTTGGACAGCCAAAGCCAAGTGAGACAAATCACGTTCCTAAATATCTGTCTGAACTCTGTCTTTTCTCATCAAGCCTGATGTCCCCCAGCCTTGCCCTGCATACTGCCCTAAGCCACGGTGAAGTGGCAATGGTAGGACCTTGAGGTTTGGCTTCAGCCAACTGCTAGTACCTCCCTACTAACAGCAGACCTGGAAACAGGATACAATTGCAAATAAAAACCATCATATATATGTATCACAGCATAGAAAGTATTAAAAAAAAAAAAAAACTGAAAAAAAAATGCCAACTCAAGATAGGCTTGAGCTCCAGAGGTCAGCTTCTGGTCTTGTTTACATCAGCAAGTAAGGGACAAGAGCAGAATCAATTGACCAGATATACGTGCGTCTTGCTCGGTACTAATAATGCCATGCAGTAATAAATTATTAAAAAGTTGTATTTTATCTTAATCTTCCAAACAAATTTACCATTTCCACCCCCGTATGTATCTGTCTACAAAGGTCAGGGTACCTGGGTTGTCTTCTTTAGGGGATGGTGTGACCCTCCCTCAAGATGATACTAAAACACAGCTCATACTGAGCGCTGCTAAGTGTGGCAAGTAGAGCAGAGCTCTTCTGAATTATTGCCTTTGTAGCAAAGAAATGTGCTTGCTGCATGCCTTTCCTCACTTGCATGGGGTCTGTCCTCTGTCCAAAAAACTCCCCTGTATTTGAGGACTCTTCTCTCTAGCTCAAAATGACCTGGATATTGCCTCTTCCTAACAAATGCTGTTCCGGTCTAGAAGCTTCCAATATAAAGAAGCCTTTCATGATAGCTTTAATATCTCTGGCTAATTTCCTCCTTGATCTCCCCTTTTTTATTGCCCTGAGTAATTCCTTTCCATCTCTGGCACTGCACCTTTTAAGAATTGATTTAAAATTAATACATGAATAAAACAGTATAAATAATGTATGGTTGCTGTATTTAATATTAATAGCCCTTAAATGAGGAAGAATTGCATACCTGCAGATGATTTGCAAGAAGACTGTGGGGCATACTATTGGATTGCAATGAGGAATATTGAGATTGTCCAATGCTTCCCATCATAAGAGATTTTTTACTTCAGTTGCCCATGGATTTGTCAGAATTACCTCCTGGAGAGATTCTTTTGAGAATAGACTTTTGCCTCAGAGTGAATTATTCACTGCTATGCACTTTGTGAAAAACATCTCCCAAATAGCTCAGAGGTTTCTGTGAATGAAACAAGGCGGGGAAGCATCTTGTTTAAAGACTTAGGACAAGCTGAGCGAGCAGAGATAGTGGCACTGTGCTATGGAGCAAGAACTGTGTAAGATGTAGGCAGACTGTCTTGTGAAAATTCCCTGTGAAAATTCCTCTCCTCCTCCAGATCTGGACATGTGAATAAGTGTTTGAACCTACTGAGCACAGACTTGCTGGAACACCTCAGTATGCTGGCAGGGCAAGGACCAGGAAAGCAAACTAGGAATTAGAGCACAGTCCCAATGTGATAAGGAGATCAAGATTTAGTAAAACTGGGAACTAAGGAACATGAGATGGAGAAGAAAACAGGGGGATGGGCAGTGCAATTCATGGAGATGCTGAATTTCTTACCTCTGGGCACCTCAGTATGCCTTCGCCCTCCTGCCAGCACCTGTGCCCCATAGGTAGTGCACACTTTAGTGCAGCCAGAGTTTCTGCAGAACCATGACCAGGAGCCCAAGCAAGCAGAGACCTGGAGGTAAGATAACTCTTTTATTTCCTTTTTTAATCTGGAAGAGAAAGCGCAGGAAGGTTCTGCGATTTAAGAAACAGCTCCCATCCAAAAAAGCTGCCCTCTTTCTCCACCAAGATCACACACCACTTGCCTTGCTCACTTCGTGGCTCCGCCATCACACAGGTCAGGTGAGTGGGGCGGGCTGGCTGGGATGGGTCTATGGGGGGAACAGGCTGAGACCAAGGAGACCAGCATACACAGGACTTGTTTACTTTCCAGCAAGCAAGGGGTTAATGCTGGTCCAAGCCCTCACACAGGTGTAATGAGTCAGGGCCCAGGGCTGGGCCTGATGGCTGTCAAGGAGGGAACACAGGAAACTTTCACTCTTTAGGCAGGAAGACCACTGGGAGAAAGGATTGTTTCACACCCGATGAGCACAGGGCTCATGTGTCCATAGGACCAGGGATTTCACCTCGCTTTCTCATGAGTCAGTGAAATCCTCCTTTTGTTTTGCAGTGTTCTTTCCACCTCCACAGACACAGACCAGCAGAGGACACCTCACTACCCTGACAGCTTTCTTCCTTATCTGCTTGTTCAGTTGTCATCTCACCGCGACCTTACAGCCCCCTTGTCAGGTTCAGTGGGGCAAGAAGGAGGTTTGTGATGTTTTCACACCAGGGAGGTCCTGGTCAAGCTTCAGCAGCAATGGCTGGGCTGCTAGAAGTGAAACAGTTGCTCAAAAGAGACTTTATGTGTCTCTAGTGATGGTTTTGTGAATCTCTTCTTAATCTTTCTTAATCTTTTTGGCTGTGTGCGATTATTTGTATGGCTGTGGAAGGAAAGGGCCAGTACCAAGATGAGCATGGCAGAGTCCAGAGGAACCTCCTCCATGCTGAGTGCAGTAACTGATCCTTGGATGATTAGTCCTGCTGCACTTTGCCTCATCCAGAACCCTTCCCGGCTCTGGTCCAAGTTGTTTCTGTATACTCCCCAAGATGAAGGGGTGCTTATTCATTCCTTGGTTGACCTGGTTGACTTTCTCAAGCATAGGCAATGATTTCCAAAAATTCCTAGTCAGCAAATTCCCGGACTCACTGGATGTGTTTCGCATACTGTTCCCTTATGATAGCTTCCTGAACTTAGAGAAGAGCAACTTCTGTCATTGAACAGCAATACTTCATCAAGATATTGTTTAGTTACACGGCTGCCCCCTGTGACAACTTGACTCTAATATATTCAGCTAAAGAGGCAGGACTCAGCACCACCAGATGATAAAAGGACAGAGAAGACACTCCAGCATCAGGAGATAAATGGCCAGAGACAACAAATTTATTTTAAAATAGTACATAGGACTAGTTGTAGTGTTGGACTTTACAAACGAGTCTGGTTGTGTACTGCAGAATGATGGAGCAGTCATGGAAATACAGAAATTTTTACCAAAATCCCCCACAAGTCCAGCTTGAAGCAAATCTTAGCCCAAAACTACATTTGCAAACCCTGTGGGAATGGTAACAGACTGCAGAAATGCTGGCACTCTTCACTAGAGAGTCATCGGGTTTGCAGGGAAAGGCTGAGAGTAGGGAGGGAGAAATAGCCAGACTCTGCAACTCTACCTGGATCCACAGAGAGAGGCTGAAGGAGGCCAGACAAATGGGTAGCTATTTAAGGAACGGAGAAGCTTCCAGCAACTGCTGCATGCAAAAGGCTGACTTACAGACCAGAGAGGTCCACAAACGTATGGGATCCATTTTGAACCAAGATGTGAGGCCCTTACTCCATCCCTGTGCACCACGAGAGCATATGAGCCATCAGACCCTACTGCATATTGAGCAACCAGCAGCTTTGACCCACAGCTCCCAAATTCCCTTTGGGTGTCCTCACTGCTGAGCTACAAAGCACATGGGGTTTGTTACCTCCATTCAGTGAAAGAGGTTTGCTCTCCCTCCAGATTTCCTTTGAAAAGGGCTGGAATCAAAACAAATGGTTTCTGCAGCCTCAGAACAAGACCCAGTCTATATTTAGACATGTCAGAAATTCTCAATACTAGACCCAAAGCACTGGTGCTTCTGTTTCTCAGCATTGCCAGCAAACCCAACTAGCTGTTATTTGCTCCTGTCTATCCTTACTGCCCTAACTTGGGAAGCTCAGGTTAGTATAGCAGTGCTAAAAGACAATGAGACAGTCTGCTCAAGTTAGAGGTGAGCTTAAATCTGCTGGATAAAAGACAAATCCACTGGATAAAATAATTTTGCTCTGAGCTAATTTAATCAGGCAGAACAAGGTGCACTGAGAACACCCTTCTATACCGTATACAAGCTGTACCAGGAGTTTGGATCAAACCACTGCAAGGCAAGCTCCCTACCAGCTGAGTAGGAGACAGACTTTGCTGGAGCAGCCTGATGGGGTTGAAGCAATCACCCGCTGAAAAAGTCTGCTATGATTTTTTACTGCCAGAGGAAAACATACATTTACACAAAGCAACCATCATCCCTTGCTCCACAAGCATGACTCCCTGGGGTGTGAAGGACAGAGCCAACCCACGTGTGCTGAGTGCCTGAGGGTCACTGCAGAGCCCATGGGCTGTCCTGTGTAGGTGGTCCTTGCAGGAGCTGGGACCCTCCACAAACCCCTCCATGGCACAGCCCTCCCTGGACAGCTGCGGTTTTGGGACCTGAGGCCATATATGGAGCAGAGAGCAAGCATGAAGAGCATGACTGTTTAAATGCCTGAAGCCTGAATCGCTGCCGCTCCAGATGCTAGGCTTTCTTGGAAATTACGTACTGCACTTCCTGGGTGTGTGGCAGCCAGCATTCAGGATGCTTTTGTCAGGGCTGAGAAACATAAAAGAAACAATTTCTAAGTCACTGAGATGCTCAACATTTGCTGCAGTTTGGTGATGAAAAATGTGTAGGAATTTCTCAGTACTTAGTGCAAAGTGATGGACAAGGTGTCTTGGGATAAAGATGTATTGGGAACGCTCTAACCTGTGAAGCAATATAGGAGCATGGGAGCCAGGTGTTAAGCAGAGAGGGGAAATGCTACAAGCCATAAAGATCTAGATGATTTGCAGGGATGGAGTCTGCAAGGTCTCGTCTTCTTGCCAGCCTCTGAAAGTCACACTCCTGGTCCTCTTTCACTTCCCCAGTCTGACTGATTTCACCTTCTCCTTGCTACTGTGTCCCTGGTGCTGTCTGATGACAACCCCCCCAGTCTCCTAGAAACCTCACAATCTTAGTGAGAGCCACGAGAGTGAGATCTTCTCCAGCTCATTGAAATGTAAGAAGTCCATGGGGAAGGATATGGATGGTGAAGACCACAATGCAAAGTTGAAGCAGGGATGGAGCAGGCATGTGTCTGACAGCAGTCAGGATGTGATGACATTGAGGGAAACCTGGAAATACAAGGCACCCTGTAGTCCTTCCAAATGAGGGAGCTTGAAGTGCCCACAAGAGAACATGACTTACCACATCAACAATGAGAGCTAAGGTCAGTCAAATGACTGCTGAAAGAGACTCCATGCTACAGCAGTACCAGAGGAGTTATAAGAACCAGGGCTGTCTTTGTCTGTACTCCTTATGGCATCATCTGCTTGAGATGTCCCTCAGATACAGTCTCACATTCAGCAAATTACCTGAATCAGCTGAAGAGCCATCATGCCATACCAGAAAACTATGCTTAGTCCCCACACTATGAAACTCTGGGAGCCATATCCCATTCCAAATGCAAACCCCAAAGCACACACACAGCTGTGGAGACCTTCTTAGTCAGCCAGACCACTGCCCCAGGGAAGTTTAAGAATCATAGAATCATAAAATCATTAGAGTTGGAATCTTAAGATCATCGAGTTCCAACCCCCCTGCCATGGGCAGGGACACATCCCAGTAGACCAGGTTGCTCAAAGGCTCATCCCGCCTGGCCTTTTCTTCCTTTTTTTATCTCTTATGGGGGAAAAGAGGTTCCTTTCAGAGCCTCCTGTGCTCCCTTCCCCAAACAGCCTTCACTGCCTCATGTTTTCGCCAGCTACTTAATGTAAAGCAACACCCTTCCAAGCCTACCCTCACTTTGCGGGTGCAGAGCCAGCTGTTATTGCCAGAGCAAAACAAGTAGTTTCTTCCCCCTGCCCTGTGGGCTGTGCGTGCTGAGTCTGGTCCTTCCAGCCTTTGCTAGCCCCAAATGAAAAAGGATTAAATGTAAAGGCCTGAGCTTTCGTGCTTAAGCCCCAAAGCTGTCCTATTCCAGAGCTGCTGGAGCCTCTGCCTTACTGAAGGTAGCTGACACAAGTCCTGTCCTCCACAGCCTTGTGGATACAGCCTTGCCTTTGCCGTGACCTAGTCTTCCCTCTTTCCTGACTCCCGAGTTGTTTCAAAGGCAGAATCCAAGGATTTGCTGGCACTTTAGAGCATTCGTCATCTTCTAAAGCTCAGTCATTTTACCACAGGGCTTCAGGGCAGCCCGAGCGTGATGCAGCAGTTCGGCTGCCTCAGGGTGACAGATGAAATCTGTCTCCAGCATATTCAGGTCTTGTTTGCGGTCAAACCTCCGCTCATGCTGCACGGCAAGCACCCACAGGAATCTGCCTAACCGATACACGCCCTGCCAGACAAACGGGAAAGGGATTTTGGAGCGGAAAGGCGCCAAGCAGCAGCCGCCACGTTTCTTGCTTGCGGCCTGGGCTCTGCAGCCTCCCTTAAAGGCTGTGGGCAGTGTCAGGCAAATTGCTGCCCACAGAAGGCAAATCCCAGTTTCCTGATCATTGCCACAGGCACCCAGCGTAAATGCTGAAATGGACCTTGGACTCCAGGTGGCCGCAGACACCAGGGCTACAAACACCCGGATATAACCTTGCGGGCATCACCCTTCACGCCAGGGTTGGGCTGATAGAGCTGCTGCTGCAAGTTCCCCATCCTCGCTGCGAAGCACCCAGTGACCAGACCCTTCCTCCCAGAAAGCCACTCTGGCTGTTCCTGAACGGCTGCCCGAGCAGCATGAGGCAAAACCATGGCAGCGATGGAGGCGCAACGGCCCAGTGTTATTGACTCCAGCCAGCGAGCGGGCAGTGTAATCTGTCTGCTTTTGTTCCGTTCGCTTGGTGGTGTGCTCTCATTAGCCCCCCACCGACAGTCAACCTGTCAGCAGGTCTGCGCTCCAACTGCCTGACCTCTGACTTCGACTCATTCTTCCACAAATTAATTTCCCAAATTGACAAATTAAAGTGCACAGTATGCCCAAGGTCACTAAATCACACTGGGTTCTGGTAAATGTCAACCAGCATTGGGGGGAAAAAAAATAGAAAAAACAGGGGGAGGGAGGAGAGAGAAGGTAAAAAGGGGGAAAAATAAAAAAAACCATGCACATTTGAAAGAAATGAGCAAAAATCTCTGAACTGTAATTTCTGATTTTCAAAGGATGATATTGTGTGAGAGCAATTAAAATGGAGGCTGACAGCTCCCTGGCTCACAAAAAGAGCTGAAACATGGCTGGCCGGAGCCCTGTGCACCAGCAGAAGGTCAGCACAGCTGCCCAAAAAGGCCTTGTCCAGCCCAGGAAAGGCCTCCATGAAGCCTGGGCTGGGTCCCATCTCACTCGTGCTGCCACCATGCTACCACATGGTTAAATTTTTCCTGATTCTTGTTTGTTGAATGGGAATCCCAGCCAGGGGCTGGACACTGATGTCTGGCAAGCCAAGGAACATGGGTTCCCAGAGAGAGGGGAGCAGGGCAGGAGTGCATCAGGAAGCCCCAGGGAGTGAAGATCATTTACCATTGCACCGAGTCCCATCAAGCTTTGGGTGCCAACCAGCAACATGTGGCTGGGAGGGACCTGAGGGGCCGTTGCCATGTTGTGCAGTCCCTCACACAGACCAAGTGAATGCCTCTCTGCTATGCTCCCTGCCCAAAAGCAACCAGAAGCCCTCCAAACTTCAGTGGAGCCACAGTCAATTTGTATTTGTTCATGTGCCAGCATTAACTTGATTTGAATTCGTGCTCTCCTTTCCTTTGTGTCTACCCACTACTGTATTTAAAAAAGTCACTGTGTCCCCTCTCAGCTGCCACTCACTGAGGAATGAAGGCTGGAGCTGATACAATGGGGTTCCCATTCCCCTGACACTCTAGTAGCCTGGCTCCACACCTGCGCCAGCAGAGATTCATCTTTCTCAACCATGGCAGACAACAGTCGCTCCAGGGGAGATCTCACCCCTCTCCGATGGCATTGATACTTCCCTGCCTCTTGGGAAGGCTGTCATTCATACACCCTATGCTCGCATTTGTCTTTTTCATGGTGGATTGATATCTCTCCTTCTTAGTTACCCCCAATAAACTAATATGCCCAGATTTTTCTCTTCTATGCATGTTTCAAGCTGATAAGCCTCCAGCTTATAGTGGAAATTCATGTTATTAGTCCCTAAGTGCGTGACCTTGTAGTCTGTAATATTGAATTTCATCCCATTTCTATTAGTTCAGTTCTCAAGGTCAGTCAGTGCTTCCTGTATCATAACCTGATCTTCTTGCATAATACCTATGCTCCCAAACTTACTGTCATCTTCAAATTTCATCTGCACACTCCTACCTTTCATGACGGTGCTATTACTGAAAATATTAAGCAGAATCAGTCCTAAGATTGATTCTCCTTCTGATGTCCTACTCCTTGAGCAACTACACAAGTCATCCCCCTCCTCTGGCTTGATCACTCCTACTCTGTTACCACCTGTATCCATCTCTTCCTTAGCCAGGTCTCCACAACACTTACTGTTCCTCTACCTAACCCCATCATCCCCCACTGAACAAATAATTTCCCATGTGGCATCGTATCAAATGCTTTGCTGATAGCCAGATAGATCAGTCGTGTTTCCTTTACCAGGAAAACCAATTAGCTTTCTTTGATAAGATATCAGGTTCTTCTGGCACAATTCACCTTTGATAAAACCAGGCAGTGTACAATCTCACTTTCTATTTGTGTCATTTATTCTTTCCTGTAAAGATCCCAAAGATGTTTTGCCTTGCAGAGTGCTGATGAAAGTACACTCACTGTGCAGACAAAAGCAGCAAATGTTGTCCCATTAGCAGTGTTTTCACCTAAGAGGATACCAGAAAGAAAGCACTGCCGTGGAAGTGATCCTTCCTCTGCCCTTCTCTTATAATGTGTAATGGCGAAGCAGTAGCATTTGGCACAACCTCTGTCCAAATCCAGGTGTGGTACCTGGTGCAGAATTTAACTATGCTACCAAAAACTCATGTTCCTTACAAGCAATAAGAGACTGAGACCAGACACTCCTGCCTCATCCTCTGTGTGCACAGCACTTTGTGGTCTTGATGAAATATGTTGGGCAGTTTGTGGAGTAACTTATTACTCTATAAACCGGCCTCAGTGGCTGCCATCTGGAAAAATTTCATTGTTGTCTGAGTTGTTTCCATTATCAGTATGGACAGTTGCCTCTTAACAGATAGAGAGTCAGTGTTATCATATAATTCAGGAAGTCACCGACAAGTGGGGAACTGAGGTTTTACTCTTCCTGCATCAAAATAAAACCACCAGTCTTCATTTGATGAGTCAATATTGTGTGTCTACAGGGTTCAGTTCTGCACAGCCTGCTGTGCAGGGAAACAGGTATGGGATAAGGCTTAGGCGCTGATGTGGTAGGCAGGATATGAAATGTTTAGATCACCAATTTGCGTGTAATCCCAGTGAGCAGAAGTTATTCCATAGCTGTATCATTGTTCTGTGAAGGGGAACCCTGTATCATTCATCACCCTTTGAACAGAGGGCAAGGAAAGAGAGCAGCTCTTGTCCCTTCTCGTCTTCTCCTTCCCTGGGATCAGCACAAGGAAGAAGTCAGGTCTTGTGCCTCCAAGGTAAGACAATGTCTGTTGAAGGAGAGTATGGTAATACTTTCCTGTAAGTCTCAGAGGGCAGCATCATGGCTTTGAGCAGAAGTCCCTTCAGTTTCCCCTTCCCACTAAGTCCTGCCTCTGGCTTGCAGGGGAGCAGGCACTTACTGCTTCTCTGTCACCGAGACTGGCACAGCTCAGGAGGGAGGGGGGCTCTGCTTGTCACTGATCATCATCTGCTGCAGCAAAAACTAACCAGGCAAATAGTCCTATATATTTTTCTGTGTTTGGATAAAAGGTGGCATCATTCTATGGGATGTGTGAGGGGAATTCTTATGCACTCTGGCTCCCTTGCACTGGCATGTAGTCTGGATTTAAGACCAGACAAGAGTAAACTCCTAGTCATAACTCATCTGAGCATGGTCAGGCAGGTATGAATCTGCATGTCACACAGGAACTGCCTGCTTGCTTCTTCCCTTTTCCCAGATGATAAAACATAGTATAAAAGCAAATCATCATCTGAAGAATTTTGTTGGTTTTGTGGGTTTTTTTCACAATGTTTTATCCTCTTCCCCGTAACGATGACATTTCACCTCTCCAGCTAGCTGTTCAGCTCATAAAATACGCTCTTCTGAGTAAAAAATGATCATGTCACCCAGAAGTCTTAATGTTACTTTTAAGATCACTAATTGATTCTGCTGCTCTGATATCCTCTTGCAAGGCATTCCAGAGCCTAGGAACATTAACAGGCAAATGCTCTGGCACCAGCTGTCTTAAGCCTAAATCTAGTCTCCACCAAAAGGCTGGCATTAGATGTCTTCTCATTTTACACGTTTGCATTTTTACAACAACATTCCACAGTTTTGTGGATACTGTAGGTTGTCTAAAGAGTCGGTTTGGTGACTTACAGGCTGAGTCCTACCCTAGGAAAAGAAAAACAATGACCACAATAGAAAAGAAAAATGTAAGTTGTTCTTTGTGTTAGCAGTGGAGAGTGTGCATCTATGGGTGCATCACGCAGGACACAGACATGAACGAGAGCAGCCATATCGTTTATTCTCCTGGGCCCAGGGACCTGTCTAACTTACGTAAAGGTAGTGTTTTGTATTCATATTGATTGAAACACATGAAAATGCTCCCCTCTTCTCTGAATACTGTATGCTGCTCTACTTTTCTTGTTGCTGCTCATGGCAATGATGTCCCCCTCCATCCTGCTCTTCCACAAACCACACTGGACAAACAGGTAAAGTAAACACAAAGGGACACAAAGTCTCTTACAGCAACTACTAAGCCAGCACAACTAGAAGTTCCAGGGCTCTAACCAGAATCAGCTCTCTCATCTCGTAACACGTACTGATTTTAAAGCTTGAGAGATCAAGCCTCACTCCTTAGTCCCAGCATCCCTTTTCAAAAACGCAGGAACCAAAAACCACAAACCACAGAGAACATAACAAAGTTTAGGCAGGCTACCAGTTTAAACCTCCAGCTTGGAGCCAGCAGGGAGACACTTTACATTTACCCTGGTGCACGCAAGATCAGCATTTTGACCTGTTTCTTGCACAGCAGTTCTGCTAGTTGTGATCAGAGTCTACACATGGGATTTGCTCCTTTCAGTGTTGTAAAATAAAGCTTGGAAAAGCAAGTACAAAAGTCAGACACAGACATGGAAATGAAAGGCAAGATCATTTATTATAACCAAAACTTTGCACTTCATGTCACCAAGTGGACTTGTCAGTCTCACATGCATAGCCAGGGAAATCAACCCTAGACCCCAGAAATTATGCTACGTATCATATGACCTGCTGGCATATTAATACCCTTTCCTTTTTAAATCTTTGCTCTCCCTTTGGAGCCTGCCCTCTCAGTGGGGATCAGACTGACACATTATAGGCTCAGTTTTCTTTCTGAGCTGACAACTCGTCCAGGAAGAGCTGGCTAGGGTGTCAGCCTTTGGAGGATAGATAGAAAATTCCAATGTGGAATTTACATATCATCACTTTACTGGAAGGTACCTTAAGAAAAAATAAATACTTCTCTCTTCTAGGGCAGTACCTTCAGCTTGTAGTCAGCATATCACACTTGAATTAAAATAAAAAAAAATGCATTGAGTTTCACTGGGTGACAACCTTCTCAATACTGCTGAGCTGAGAAAAAGCCAGTGCAGAAACAGCCTCTATGGGCATCTCCCTTTTCCTTTCTTCCCACATCTATTTATGGAAATATTTGGAAAGTGCAAAATGCTCCTTATTTTAGGTGACTCCAGTTGTTACCTTTGGAAACCTTCCTGAAACGCTGCCTATAAAAAAGAACTATATAAAATGCATTCCTTAAAGATAAAATAGGAAACGGAAAACTGAGAAATGGATTAGTTGCTTTCACCATCTTCCCAACAGATAGACTCTGATTGCAGGAAAACCACATCTGAAGTCAGTATTGGCCAGCCCCATTGCTGAAAACGATAAGGTTTTTTTAAACAGAACAGATGATTGCGTAATTATGGCAATATAGTATTAACTCCTAGTTATACTCCTAGTTATACCATAGTGATCATCCTGTGAGTATTTTTACTATGCAACAGAGGCCTTGGTCTCATTTCCTAAATCACATTGTAAGTATATACTGCATGGATACAGAATTAATCAAATTCAGAGGAAGAGCAACACCTGGACACCAGAGGCCATATAGTCATACCAGCGAACTTCTCAGTGTAACCTTCGCATAGGAACCCAGTATCTGGAAAAGGTGTGCCTTCTCTACTCCACAGATGGGTCCTCTAACTCAGCAGTGAGATTCAAGTCCATATACAGGTCAACTACTGCTGGTGCCCAATTTAGAAACAAGGCTTTGGGTGATGTCTATGGTGAAGAGAGGGATGAATAAAAATTTTGTGTTCCAGGGCTGCCCACCCTCAGCGAAGAGAATTGATCTTGGGACCTCAAAAGCAGCCAAGTAATGCTTGCAGAGGGGAAAAACACCACCAGCAGCTGTGGAGGGAACGTGCTCAAATGCAGAAACTTTGAGGCCTCTTTTTGTGCAGTGTCCACTGCATCTGATGAAAAAAAATTCCCTGCCTCATACCACACTGGAAAGAGAAATTCTCCTGCTCTCTCCTGCTGAAGAACAGATATAAAAACAGGGTTATTTACACCTTCTCAGACACCACCATATTCCCCTGTAAAGCCTGTCACACTACAGCCCTCAGTGACTTAGCCAAATTTACAAGGGGCAAGTCATTAAAAGTTTCAAATAGTGAAGAATTTGGGAAACTACCTACATCCCGTGTTTATTCTATGATCTGCTTGTACATGTTTTGGAGCCCATTTCACTGGAAACTCACAGGGAAGGTATCACCTCACAGAGGCTTACCACCAAGAAAGCAAGCTCTCTAAACTTATCTCAAACTTGTATCTATAGGACAGATGTAGGATCAGAAATGTATGAACTTTTTTTCTCCCAATTTTTGGTGAGCAAATTCCTGTCTCCTAGAAGTTTTTTGCAGAAGCATTTCTGAGTGACTGTCTCCAGAAGCCTTGCTATTTTCTCTGGACAGCAATGCCCAAATGAACAGAAGAATCCCAGGCTGCTTAAAAGACCAGACTTACATTGTGTGTCTTGTGTTTTTCTTCTTAAAAAGGTCACTCTTCAAAAACATGACGTGCCCAAAGTTGAACCTTTTACCTCTGTATCCTTCTATGTGTAAAGCAAGTAAGGAAGCAGACTGTGGCTCCTAAAAGCAGCTTTAAATACAGACCAAATCCTCCAAGCCTGGGACTATGAGGAAGTTTTCAGTCCTGCAGCTCTGAATCCACCTGCCTCAATGGCTTTGTCCACACTGATCTTGACACATTTTTACCACAGTCCTTTTGTGTAACACTGATTCTGGCCAAGATCATTGAGGGCCTGACTTGTGTCAGGCAAAAGCGCTTTAAAATCTCATTTCAAATCTCTGCAGCTAACACGGTACATTGCTACCTCAATTATATTAGCAAAGTTAGGAGGACAAGGGCACAGCTAAAAGCTGGTAACAGAATCTCATTCACTGAATATCAGAATTCCATGTTACTTCAGCAAGCACCCAGTTAAATTAATTTGGGAGAGGACTTTTTTTTTTCTCAAAATTTAAACAAAAATGAACCCTAAGTTAATTAATTGACTGGTAACGAACCTAACTTCTTGTACTTTTCTCTGAGATACTTCCTTCCTCTGACTTAAGTTGAGGTTAAAATTGACCAAAGAGTCCATAGGGCTCAAGATGTCAAGAGGAAATCATCCCATACTGCTCTGTCTGGATGCAGCCTGATAGCAGGATAAAGTCAACTCCTCAGAGAAGCTCTGAGGAGTAAGCCATCTATCTTGCTTTCTTTTTTACCAGGAAGCGTGAGAAACGCCTGCAATTTCTAAGGTCCTTTTCCCTCTTTCTTTAGGGGTTGCTCTATCTCACCAACACTGGGGAAGCTCAGAGCAGCTTGGTGTGCTCCACATCAGAAACACGGTGCATGAGCTGCTCATCTGCATGCACTCAAATATTCCTGCACAAGACAGTGAGCACTTCTAGATATGCACACGCGTCAGCCCTACTGCCCAGCAAACATGATGCATGTGACACAACACACATCTGTTGCACAACTCAGTAGGGATGCCATATTAATGGGCAAAAGCAGTTCAGCTTTGATTTCCTGATACCTGGAGGACCAGCAAGGGACTACCTTAAACTACAGGCTATGAGATTGCCACCAGCATACAGTGCTCTACCTCCAAAACCATAGGTGTAGCCAGCGTGCATTTTGTGGGTTTGTTTTTTCCTAGAGGGTATAATCTTGTCCATGGTGTTTTCCCTGTACAGTAAGTTCATATCTCATTTGAGGAGATGAGATTTTAGTCAGGAAATCTCTGAACGGTAACTGAGTACTTTTAGCATCGTCTATGGTTGGCTCTGTACTTTCATCTACAGATGAATCATCCTCAAGAACAAATGCCCTGGGTGGGGCATGGATGGGTCTCCCTCCTTGCTCCCACCTCCAGAGCTTTGACTTTTTTTGTGTTTTGATTTTTAAAACATATGTCTAACAAATGTAGTAGTGATAATGAGGAACATGTCAATCTGCCATGTTTCCTGTTCAAACTTCCGTTTTAGTTTCTAAAGTTCAAGTACATCTTGATCCTCATGAGATAAACCTGAGTAAGTACAACAGAAATGTGAAGAGAAGAGGTGAGAGCTCAGAGCCACAATGAAGGCCAGAACTGCTACACAGCACAGCTAGGATCTGCTAGTGTGTAAGGCTGGCCAAGCAGCCCCAACTATCCCTGATGGACTGGTTAGGTCGAAGGACCTGACCTCCAGGTTCAGAAGAGCCTGTAAAACTGCCCCAATAGGCCCCATTGCATTCAGTGTCTGACAGATTTCCTTTCAGCTGCCAAAGATATAGTGAAAATTTCTGTGGCCAAACTCTCCACTTCCCTCTGCTTCCCCAACTTCATCTAACAAAAAATTTGAATTTACTGGAGCACTAAAGAGCACATAAGCTAGCGCTTTAAGAGCCTAAACTGCCTTGAGCTATGTCTTCTGCTGCCCAGAGCCCTGCCAGCCTCCATGGGTGATGCTGAGACCTCACAATCACAACAGGACACCACCACATATCACACAAACACATGCACCATCGTTCCGTTCCATGCAGAAGGGAAGATCTCTCAGGAGAGAGATGACAGAGAGACAAAATTTACTTTCTTTCAATCATAGCAGGTGTGCAGCATCCACCTCTGTCGCCAGACACACAGCTAAAATTTTACCAGCATGAAAATAATATTCCAGTCTCTTAGCACACATTCTTCAGCTTTTTTAGTACAAAAGGAGCACTTTGACTCATTCTTTCAATCACACACCAGTTGCTGGTTTGTGAGTCAATTCAGACCAGTCCATTTTGACAGACTTTCACATGATTTTCATTCTAAGAACATCTTTTCTAACCTTAAGATTAGAAATTGTAAGTAATACAAAAATCTTGGGGGGAAGGGAAGAGAAAGATCATTACCTAGGGTTATAATATAATATCTCAGAGGTTTCAGAAAAGAAGCTACAGAAAAGATGATTGGTTTTGACAAAACTCTACTGAAAAATGACAGTCCAGATATCATGGAAGTCAGGGCAAGAAAGTGCTATAAAGAGATGACTTTTGAGATGAGATCTCATCCTACTTGTTGCAACCATGAGGAGTTAAATTAGGCAACCAAATTCTGGCTATCACCAACTGATAAGGTCAGTTCACTTTAACTATTGTTCATCTATTCGTGGCAGGCTTTGAGACCAGCCAACCTACACTGATAAGCAGCATGACCTACTAACACAAGTTCCTCCTAACTCTTGTCACAAGCATGCATTTCATCATGCAGGAAGGAGGGTCCCCTTGACACTGCCCCAGCCAACATCTAGAGTTATCTCTTGCTCCTAAGGAGGCTCAGTCATTATTGGTAGCTTTGGCAATCCTCCCATTTGCATGCAATCAGAGAAGGTTTCCACTGATTAGCTGTCCTCAGCTGTTCTTCACTGCAGCTAGTGAACAAGCCTAATAAAGCAAAATAATTAACCTAACAATTGAGTTAAACACATTTGTCTTTTACCCCAGCTTCCCTAGTGCTGTGATATTTCTGCACCTCTTAAAATCAGGCCATTTAGATTGAGCCCAACACATAGGTCTCCAGTGCCATTTTGCATGTCTTTAGGTGTCTAAGAGATCTAGGGTGGAACTGCACCCTTCAGGAGTGGGAACTAAATGCCAGGTGGGTATGGATAAGTGCACTGGGTGCCTCTGTGTGGCCACTACGTTTCTTCATCTGTCTGGGCTGAGCTAGCAGCCTTTGAGTAACCACGCTTGCTTTTCCTAGACTGAAACCGCTGATGTTGTATTTTTAAAAAAGCAGTTGTACTTCAGAATAATCTTATCTTATAAATCTTGAAAAGCCATGGTTAAGCATTTTCTCAGCTGTGAAGAAACTGTGAGGAAACTGTAAATATCAAGAGAACAAGTCCCAAGACAAAACTGGAGCATCTGTCAAAGGAGCACCCAAAATCCACATCCACTTAATACACCAGCCCATTGTTATTAATGATGAACTTTCCTCTGGCAAATCTTTAAAATTCACAGCACTCGTAATAATGTTGATTACTAATTAGTATTGCAGCAGGATCCAGGTATTGATTATTGCATAATAACCTATCAACAGATACTTCTGGGGAAAGGGAAGCATCACTTAAAAAGCTGGACACTGTGACATCAGGGTTGTCAGGGGACGGTCTGTCTGCCTCTTGCCTAAGGTTGAGCAGAGTGATCAAGTGTCACACCCAAGGTCACCCTGCAAGCCCATGGCTCAGGAAGGATTACAGCACAGAGAGATCCTTTGCGCCTCCCTGTCTTGCCCTCTGAACCCTAGGCCCCATGACTCCTCATCAAAATTTGACCTGCTTAGATAAAAATATCCAGTATTGTTTCACTCTGGAGACACTGGAGTAAAAAATAACTACAGCCTGGCCTTGTTTTCTTTTCAGTGAGCAGCATGGGTTTTCTGCCCTGCCCATGTTGCTTTCAACATGCTGTTACTGACAAAATTGCATTGCTATCCAGAATCAGTAAAAATAAGAATGTGCCCAATTAGCATATATTGACATAAACACACCTCCCCATATCATCACCACAGTTGGTAAGATCAGAGCAATTGATCCTTTCAGCTGTATCAAGAAAAATCCTCATCTGCCTGAGAGCACAGAAGAAAGCAGGCAGTGGGCTGGGCTCACTGGGGTTGGTGTCTTTCAAAAAGTGTGTGTGTGTGCAGTGAACAGATGTAGTTTCGCGAGCAAGCAACCTGAGGGCTCAGACACACTGTCTGTGTACAGGGCTTAAGGAGTTACTCTGTGTCAGCCAAACCTCTGTAACCGTCCGTGTTTGCATTTTTAATCTGTTTCAGTTTAAGCTTCTTTCATCAAGTTTTGGGCTGAAAGGCATCGCATCACATCTGGGAGCACACACGGCAAACAGCTTCCATGTGGCAATTTGCTGTGCTGCTGCCACTGGCTCGTACACAAGAGCACTGCATAGAGGAGACTTGCACAACCAGGTGCAAATGAAAAGTGGTGGGTGAAAACTACCTCCATCCTTCAACATTTTCTCTCAGAAATTCAGAAGGTTCAGGAAATTTCTTTCACAGAGTAGAGATCTTTGGGGTGGGAATTGAATCTCATGCTAGGTTATTAAGCCGATGCCACTGAAATACTTTTTTAGCCTGAAGACTTCCACTGGAAATTTTTGTTGCCTGGAACTAGAGAAACCCAAGAGCTGTGCATGAGTAGTGAGGTATTCCCCACCTCAAAGCAAAGCACTCTTTGCAGGGTCTCTAATGATGTAGTAGATGACTGTTACAATGAAATCATAAACCTAAAGCCATTGAACTTTGGGGCTGCACAGGAACCAAGTCCTCCAAAGGCACTCATGGCTGATTACAAAAAACAGCTGACGTTGTGATGTTTCTGAATTTCTCAAGATGGTCTCAAAAATGCTCAGTTTTAGCTAAGGCTATAATACTGCCTATGCATCATCAGTGACTTCCCTCAAGTAAAGAATATTCATGGCAATTCAGAGCTCAAAAAAAGCCCATCACTCTGCCAAGAGGAGTTTAACAGAAACATGCTGCTATCCGAGGACAAAGGAACTGGAATATGCCATTTAAGCTGGAAGGAGATCTTTCCAATAGAAAATGCCTAGGAGACTCAGATGTAGAAGTTCCTTTTAGTTACATCTCCCATCGAGGATTACCGCAGTCACAGCTCCAGAGCACAACTTTAAGCATTCACTTTTCTTCCTGTACCTTGACATCATTTCTCTAAAGAGAAAAGCAGTAACTGGAATTCCTCACTGGAGGTGATTAGAGGTTTGTTTTGTGCCTACTCGGCAATGAAGGCCTGAAGGAAGGTGAAAAGAAATGCAAAGGAGGGTCTTTATTAACATCTATGGTTCCATGGGGTGAGAATATCTTTTGCTATAGAAAAAAATCATTGCACTTTCCAACTGTTGTTACTTGAACTTGTGACATAGTGTGGAGCTGCTGCTTTTCTCAGCAATTAAATGTCAGCTGTTATTGAAGATGTATCCAAAAACATTCTCATGACGGAAGAACAAACACAAACACTCAGTGCTTTACCAGCAGCTGAGGAAGCATTTGCAAACAAAGCTTTGCACACCAGGCTGAAAATCTTCTCGATTATACCAACATGTTCTAGTGTGATACTGACTGTTGGGTGTTCAGAAACTGAAACAAATGGAGTTTTGTCCTTCCCATTAGAGATGCACATTCCAGTGACAAGGAAGGCACCTGCGGTAAAAAGTTTCATAATTGTGCCTTCATTAGCTTTGGATTGATTGATGCTTTTTCATGTTCTAGCAGTCTGTCACTCCCCTAACAGAGCAACAGTGTGCCAAATATAGATCCCCAGAGCAACAGGGAACCAGCCCAGCTGGTGGCCTGTGCCACAAGGCAGGTACTTGCTTTTCAGAGAGCCTGAGGTGTCCTTCTGCAGCGTCCCAAGCCAAGGGCTCTGCTGGATCCAGTTGTTCAAGGTGTCAAACAAAAAGTGACCTCTTACCAAAGCAACTTCCCTTAAAAAAGCCTGGTTAGTGGGAAGGTGAACCACCTAATTCCTCCATAAGAGCTTGTGAAAGCTTTCTCAGGATATCCCAGTATAGGTTTTTTGCTGGCAATAAAGAAGCTGGTCACAATTTCTTTATAGCTCATTAAAAATATGGCCCTGTGCCACCAACATCATCAACCGTCCTTATCACTTTGACCAGGATGGGCCAAAACATGCAAAGAGCCTCAGCCACTCTCTCTGCCTCTCCCTGAGGTGATCACCCATCTTTTCAGGCGTTTCAGGAACACATTAAGTCATTCTAGACAAGCTTAGCTATCCAGCTAAACAAATGACCCTTTCTGAGCACCAAGCAAAATAAGGGCTTGGGAACAATTGGAGGAAGTGCACCAAACCGGCGCTCCTGCAGTAATTATCATCATTCACTTGGGGGAGAGGGGGAGCAGGGGAGCACCCTAGCCAGGACCACCCTCTCCTCTGAGGCCGGGGTCTGCTCCCATTGTTCTCACCAGGAGCCATGCCACCGCCTCCAGCAGGAGCAGGATCAGGCCTTTAATCCCCATTTCCTCTTGGCCGAGTGAACTGCAGTGTATGCCAGTGACAGCTAAATGAAGGATTCCTTTTTCCAGAGGACCGGCAACAGCTCTTAACTCATAAACTGGAGGTAATTGACATTACAAACAAGCTTTACCCACAGGGACCCCAGAGCAGTCAACAATTGTGCTTTAATGAGTAGGAAGGGAGAAGGGGGAAGTCTTTGCACGCCGCAGTAGGACATTCTAAGAAAAGCTCTTTCCCTTTTCCAGGCAAGGCAATGATTAAAGTCTATGCACGAAGCCCGGCAAGGAGGGAGACCTTGCTGAAAATGTCTTTCTTCCTGGCTTTCCTGTGGAAAAAAACAAGGGGTATGAAAAATGGTTACTGGGACTTGAGAAGGATGACAGCAGCCAGTTAACAAACCCAAACAATAAAAGAGGAAGCCAAGCCAGATGAAAAAGTTGAAGATCCCAGAGATGTGGAGTTTTTTACACAAAGGACGTCTAACAGTGTCCAAATATTAATATGAACTGCCACAGAGGGGCAGACAGTGGGGTAGAATTGCCTACCCAGGTATTATATGAACCCAACAACATAACAAGCCTGACAAACTTAAAAGGGTATCCTGCCTTCCGATCTATTCTGTTTCTCCTCCTGACTCAGCAAAGCCATGGTCCATTGGGAGCACTGTGTCAGCACTTCACAAAGTGACACTGGTCCTGACAACAGAGGGGAAATGAAGTAAAAGAGTGGCACGCAAGAGCATGGCTGTTCGCAGGTCTGCACTTGTCAGTGCTTGTATGGTGCTGCTCATTTTTCACTTTACCTGTTGGGCACAAAAAGGCGCTTGTAGGTCATAAGGGCATTTTGTTTGAATAGCTCCTTCTCCTGAGAGCCTAAATCGAAAGGAGCTGACCCAGAAATTGATGAGACCTTTGTGCATATATTACACACAATAAATTAGCGATTTATTGGGAAAAAAATGGCATAATGAAAAAAACTATTATTCCCCTTTATCAAAAATGTTAGTGTAGCTGACTGTGTTTCTAACAGTAGATTACAAAGCCAATGGTGTACCTGTTGTACCAAGACAGTAAGTAAGGGTGGCCCAGAGGTAGCAGGATTTTAACTTATATTAGGAATGACAAGGGAGATACAGAGAGAGAGGCGGGGAAGCAATGAACAGTCAGGGGTAATGGGAAGTGGCCTCAGCTCATCAGCTACCTACCAGGTATCGTTCTCTGAAGTGCTGCTTTTCTGGAGGATTAACAAATATTCTGTCGGGACAAGCTTCACTGAACGACACAGGTGAGATTTTGTCACATCTAGGGGCCTGAGGGAGAAACAGACTGTGCAGATCCAAATGCCGTGGACAGTTTTGGAAAGGGGGGAGCAGTCCACAGCTAGTAAATATGCTGTGCGTTGGCTGATGGTACCAGATCAATGTCAGACAACTGTGGCCGGTAACAGCAGTTTTTTGGGTTAAAAACTGATGAGGAAGTGATTGCAAATAAATAGAACAGCCCCGAGGTGGAAGAAAATAATTAATGTGTCCTGAAAACCTCCAGGAGAGAGGCAAAGAAGAGATGGGACCTTGTGAGGGCTGTCCTGGGGAAGAGACAGAGTTAACTGCTGTCTCAGTTGCCACATATCTGCGAGAGGTATTCCATCTTCGGGGCACAGGGCAGGAGATACCTTTCAGATTTTTGGCAAGCCCTGTGGTGGTTGCTCTTGAAAATGCTAATGAACCCAGGAGACTTTTGGTTTGTGTACACTGTTATTCTTGGTTGATTGGCTGGTTTTCTTTTGACAGAAAGGGCGGCTTGAATCCTGCATCTGTTCCCCCATAAAGGTCTGCTTTATGATGGTCCAGGTGAAAGGGATTATTTCAGTGGTGGTCCCTGCCACCCAGTCACACCATATAACAACTAAACTAGAGGGACTCGACTACAGAAGAGTTCCCTGAATCCAGAAACTGAGGAGTTAACAGAGTAGTACAGGTAAGACATTACCTAAGTTTTGTGATGAGATTAAACCAGCTGTCACATCATGCCTTTGGTCTGCTTTAGCAAAGCTCCCTGCAATAGCAGGGTCCCAATAACACTATTTGATGATGAAACTTAATCAGCTGGTTTGGGTTTGGGCCTTTTTTTTTTCTTTCCAGTACACACAGAGCTCTCCACTTTTGCCAGAAAGGAAGGAAGTTCTTGTAGGTGACATCATAGGAATAACACTCGGTTCATGCTGTCTCCAGCTCAGCATCACACTAACAGATCTATGATTTCCAGATCTAAACCAGTGTGTCTCATGTCAGCTCAGAGTTTGAGGTGAGGGCAAACAGGGTCAGCCCTTCCACTGTTGTGCTCCCATCCTCTGCAGCAACACATAGTGTGCTTGTGTCAGACAGAAGCAGCAACGCTGGCCAATGGATGCTGCAACAAGCTTCAGAAGACTTTTCTGAGGTGAAGCATTGCCTTTCATAGCAATGGAGCACAGTAGTGGAACTATCCTGTGTACTAATAATCAACTGTCCTAATCTTGGGTAAGTCCTATTGTCTACCTCAAGGAAGGCTGTACTGGCTGGAAGAAGCACACTTGTCAGCACTGCAGGAACACTTGCAACAGATACTTGTGTTGCTTGATGTTGATGACTAGTGCCATTCTTTTTCCAATAAATTGCTAATGTCTCATCATCCATTCACACCCATAATGATACACACCCTGGACATGCTGAGTTCAGTGCAAACTTAGAGCCTTGAGCACTAAGGATGCTGCCCATACTGCCCTGGGATTCACAGCTCATGTTGTCTCCTGACCAAATAGAGTGTTACAGTCTTATTCCTACTATAGCTAACAGCAAAACTCCCAGCAAGCCAACAGGAGCAAAGACAGGCCCACCTTACTGAGGGAATATTTAACCTAATAAACTGTGGCTATCCAGCAGACATAATAAGCCTCTCTTTGTTTCAGCAGAACTGGGAATGGCACGCCAGTGACAGGACCCTTGTGTTCACTGGAGGTAGCAAGGGCTGATATAAACCATGCCATGCTAGCATTGTGCTCTAAATACATTGAACCTGTGCAGGACAAATCAGAGACAAATTTATAGCTTGCAAAATATTGTCCAAAAGAGACTGTGAATTGCCTAGACCAGTAATATCATTTTTCTTGAGACCTCAAGCTGAACCCAGACCACGTTGCCAACTTTGAAAGGCCAGTGCATTATCTGCTAAGCCATCCATCCTACTGGAAAATCTTCTCCATGTTCATGCAAAAGGAAAACAAAACCCAGACTGCTCTGGGCTCTAAGCCAAATCTGAACACAACACGCACACAACCCAACATGCAGGGAAAGTGCTGCACCAGGGTTTGGCAATTATGAACAGGCACTGATGGTTTCAAACTAGGCTTTGCCACAGGAGCCTTTACACTGACAGCCTTGGGTATACTAGGTTGTTTGTAAACTGCCAGTACATTTCCTTACAAGTTATATTGCATTCTTCCTGCAAGGGAGGACAAAGCTGGAGCCCTCAGCATATCAGAGGTATTTGCAAAGATGCAAAGAGGTCTTTGCATCTCAAAATGCATGGCACCACCTTGTTTTTTCTTTTATTCTCTGCCCTCATGCACTGTAAGCACCTTTTTTTTTTACAAGAATAGGTACAGAGAGCAGCCAGGCTCTTGTCTTGTTCTTTGCTGTGAAACATCTGGTCACTGAAGTCACTTGTGAAAGCTGTTTTCTAAATACAACGATGGGAGCTTCCTCTTAGTTGATGTTCAGCTGTTCTTCAAGAACACACCCCAGTGATGATCCATCACAATGTAGATCTGTTGCTATTTACACCAGAATGATTTAGTTTGTTCCGTATCAAAGCAAGGCACCATTTATTTTTCTTCATCTACCTGCAAAACTCCATCTGAAGTCACCAAAAAATGTGCCCTTGTTCATGTGTGTCATATTGCAAACAAGCTGCTACAGCATCAGTGCTTTGATTTTTGATTGATAGTGCTGGGCTGGCGCTTACAGAATTGGCTGACTGAGGAAGACCCATGGGTTTCCTAGTTAATGCTCAAGCGTGAGGCTGAGGACATCTGTAGTCTATCCTTGATTCTGACAAAGATTTCTGACTTGAATATTGAACAATTGCTGCATTGACCCTTCCCAAATGGCAAGAACAAAGTAAATAATGCTTATCCATTACAGAGTTAGAGGTCACAAGAGTCCAGTCATCCAGACTGGCGACATGGTTTTAATTCTTCACATGAATGTTAATGCAGATATGTGAAGGTGCGCTGTACATTTCTGTCAGGACAACCAGAGTGATCCTACAGCAAGTTTCCCCAGGGAGAGTGAAAGTTTCTCAGCATCTGACACACTGAAAGCCCAATTCGAATTACTGATCATGAGCAAGGGGTTCCTCCAACTTCTGCTTGAGAAAAAACAGCCTCATCGCTCTTTCTAGTGGTATGTCCAAGGTAAACAGCCACAGTGCTGAGGGATGGCAAAACCTGTGTAGTATGGTGTGGTTGGTGGCACTAGGCTGAATGTAGACCTCTGCAAATGAACTGCCTCCACCAGCAGCAGGGGATACCCACTTCAAGGTCACACAACTACTTCTGATGGGATTTGTTTGTCATGGAAAACTTTTCCATGTAAAAAAGTAAATAAAAGTAAAGTAAAAAATAAGTAAATAAAATACATACACAGAGCTGGAAGGAATTCTGCCAGCATCGCAAAAGACAGAATGGAGAGGTTATCATTTGGATCAGTGAATAAAGACCAAGACAGACACAGAAAGAGCAGAAGCTGTCCGTATCTTTTAAAGAACTGCAGTGCTGTTTTCAGTTGAATATATTTACATTTATACAGCACAAAAGCCCTGAGAGTCTTGAAAAGTCATACACAACATTTCACGTTGCATATCAAGAAAGCTAAGGAGCTGAAGTCTGAAGCAGGTTAGTCCGATTCAGAGAAAAGGAAATTTATTCACAGTCCTTCCAAGTAAACCCCTTTATAAGAAACACCATGAACAGCATGTATCAGCCACTTCTGCAAAGCAAACTGCTTGGTTTATCAGTTTCAGAGTGGTGGAAGGCAGTGTCGGTTTTGCCTAGATTTATATCTACAGCCCCAAAGTGCAGAGATAAAACAGACTTATCTTCAGACCACTAGGCCAATACCCTTACTCTTTTATTAGGATTATTGAATCTTTTACTATTTAGGCATTGCGTGAAAGACATACACTGACACTAGTTCAGAAACCATTAACATGGATGTTAGTAAATAGTGAGTGTCATCGCTGAAACTCTTATTATGGATTCCTTTTTCATACCAAAGGAGCAACATAATGCTTTAAGGCTTGCCAGGTAATATGAAGTGCTTCCCAGGCCCCTGTGTTTGGAAAGGAGTGAGTTTGATTCCAGCAGAGTGAAAACCTTCCTAAACCTTGGCATTAGGGAGCATTGACCTCCAACCAGATCTCTGCTGCTCACTGAGAAATAATTCCTATCCCTGGGAGTTGCCCCAATTTACTGCACTGAAGCACAGTTCCCATTGGGGGTCTCTTCACATGCTACCTCGTTTGAATTTCTTGCCTCCTTGGAGACAGAGGATCCTTTGGGTGGAACTCACTTGGCCTGCCTCCGTCTACCGAATGTGCTTGGGCTGGGCATGGGTCCAACACAGATGCCCAAGCACATGAGAGGGCCCATAGCCCTTTGGCTTTGCCAGATCTCTGGCCAATGCTTCCCTTGGCTGGGCCAAGCCAGCATCCTGGTCCTGCAGGAAACAGAAAATACTGCAAGCCACTATGGCACTTGCACGTACCTCCAGCCAGGCTTGAAATCTGGAGCAATACCAGCTTTACAGTGATGCATCAACAGTCTCCTTTATGTGGATATGCTTATAAGAGAGGGTTCCCTTCTTTCTCCAAAATACAGCTTGTTCCCTGCGACCACAGGCAGAAATAAAGCACGTTCCTCATCTTCCTGTGATCAGCTAAGAAAGGCTTCAACTCTCCACATTCCCTGAATAGCCCCAATGTCATCTCCAAGTAATGGGAGCTGTAGGTGCTCAGCACCCAGAACATAAGGATTTAAGAGTCTAACCTTTATTCCCTGTGTTCAATCATTTCAATGCAGCCACAGTGCTCAAAGCCTTAGCCAAAGGGGCATACAGCAAGAAGGTATCAGACTTCTGTGGGTGGTGGCTCCCACAGTGTGACATGTAAACATCTCATCAGCAATGTAGACTATGTAAAACTGATGCAGACATTTGGAGAAACAGAGAGCAGTTTAAAATCAGCATCTTCTGCCCCGTGCCAGGGCTATCCTGGTGCACACCCCACTGCCACTCCATGAGCCACAAGACACACACGCTGCTTGCAGCAGCAACTGCTATTTGGCGAGATGGAAGGAGCCATTTCTTTGTCTTTAACAAAAGGCAGAGTGTCTATTAAAAAATAAAAAGCATCACTAAAAAACCAAAATGATTCATTGGGATTTTAAGACTCACCTTCAAGCACAGCAGGAAGGGAAGAGCCTGCCATTACCCATTCTGGCTGCAGAATGGGATCAGCCCAAAA
Organism: Nycticryphes semicollaris; assembly: GCA_013400055.1. Classification (NCBI taxonomy): domain Eukaryota; kingdom Metazoa; phylum Chordata; class Aves; order Charadriiformes; family Rostratulidae; genus Nycticryphes; species Nycticryphes semicollaris. The sequence continues at coordinate 59,745 of VXBJ01005417.1, read as the reverse complement.
AAAAAGCATGATCCCATAGTAAACAGTTTCATCTTGCTTTTCAGACACTGAGGTTCAAATGGCCTTTCTTTTTTTGGCACAAGGGTTTTGGCAGCCTGGGGAGTCCTGGTGCTAAATAATAGTAAGACCAACTTTTCTACTGTACCACGTACAGTAAAAAATGCAAACAGTGTTTCAGGCGCTTGGTGGGGCTGAGTTGCCAATTGAGATCCAGAGACAGATAAATCTTTGGTTAGGAAAAGAATAGCTCCTATCTACTTGCAATCTCCACCATGGTGGGGGACACAGACACGCATTTGAGAGCAACTCCTTCTGCGAAAAGATTTTTCACCTTTCTTGCCTCCGTGTTCTGCTTCTTCAAATAATTTCTTCGATGTCATCTCTGCAACTAATATGTCATGCAGAAAAGGTATCCAGTCACAGGAACAGTACTGTGAAGCAAATCTACAGTATTAACTGGAAAAGTAAACATAATCCTGCGTGGCAGGTTTTATACCTGAAGTTACCTTTTAGTTCAGCTATTGTCTGTTTGTGTCTTTATATCAACTTTTTTTAACAACCTTTGAATCCGTAGGACAATTTTAAGTTTGGCACATGGATAGAGATATTCTGTATGTCACCTTCTTACGAGGTTTGTAAAAGGCTTTGTGAGGAAAGTGTCCCTCATAATGTCTGATACGGAAGGACCCTGCTGTCTGGAATCTCTCAGCCGTTATTAGACATCAAAGAACGCAAGCAGAGGCTTGGCCAGCTTCCTACTCCAGACCTGCCTGGTCTGCACCTTACTGAATGTAAGATGAACTGTACTCCACTCCAAAAGAGTGAGCATGCAGGTATCTACAGCTCCCTTCAGCTTCCTAGCACAAGCAGGCTTCTCATAAGACCAATAGAAGGCAAGCGCAGACATTTCAGTTGGAAAAAAATCAATCCAAAAAGCTAAATAGTGTTATCTTATGATCAGCTTCACTCTAGGCAGCAGGGCAGAAGGTTTGCTAGGAACCCTCAAAGACACAAGAAAGGTATTGCATGGCTAAGTATTACCTGGAAATGTCTGATTTATTTCCTGAAGATGCTGTCCCTCTCAAATGTTCCAATAGGTTTATTTTCCATTTGGCTGTTCTACCCTCTACAGAATTTCAGACTACCCCTCTACCCAACTCCTGACCTCACTACTAAAAGACGCTTTTTCTTAATTAATCGTTTCACACATTATTGCAACATTTAAATGAATCCAGGTGGGAGCTTTCAAAAGAGCTGAAGGTGGAAAGTCAACACCTCATTTCCTTTTAGAACCTTTGAAGATCCCAACTAATGGGGCTTGAAGGTTTTAAAAGTTGCAAAACAACCCAACCCTGTACATATTCCAACGCACTCTCTCAGCTCTGCAACCACAAAGCTAGAGCCTAGAAGGCAGATTTTCAGTAATTGAGTCCATGACTGAATTTAGAGGATATGCAGATAGCTACAGGCTGCGTGCTTGTAGGTTTATATCCCATCACCTAAAACTTCCACCTAGCAAAAGGATCACCATCTTGTATTTTTGTTCTGCTTTTACTATAGAGAAAGTCACAGTGCTATGGTGGAAAACTTGGCACCCTATGGAGCCAGTCCTGGAGACATGAGCCATAAGAGAACACTCTGTGCCTGTCACCCCACAACATCCATTACCCATCCTCACACCTGGTGCCAAATGAGTTTGGCACCAGTGTTTGGAAGGTGGGTCCACCTTTCCAGGAAAAGGTAATCATGGCCCTCACCAGCATTGATCAGTGCTGGATCAGTGCTGGTGGCATAATCTGGGTCACATTGCCAGGCAGAGGTGTCTCCCTCGCACCTCCTGGGGTAGTGCTGCCTGTGGACGTACATGCACACTTGGGTCTTTTGTGGGGCTTGGCAGTGGGAGATGTTTGCATGTTTGCTGAGCAGTTTGTGGCTGGGAAGTCAGCTTTATTAAGTATTTTGTGCTGGAAATATGTAAAATAAATGCTTTCTAATATGTGGTACTTGGACCTCTCCCATGATGAATTAAAAACAGCAGAGCAGAGCCCAGTGCCAGACCTCATCTGTTCGGTGTACCTCTTGGCAAAGAAGAAAGCAGGAATGAAGAATATATCAGTGCCTTCCGCTTTCCACGGAGAAATCTGATGTAAAAGTTCTTTGAAAGTGAAATTTCTTTTTGTATTGACCTGAAATATAGTGAAACACATCAGGAGGTATTTGTCTTCCTCTGAAAACTGATGGTACTAGTCTTTTCACAGAAAGCACATATGTGTGTTACTACTTTTGATCTGTTCAAGTATCACAAATACTGCCTTAATCTCATGGCAACAAAAAAATTAAGATTTAGTCAAGGAAAACTTGCACAGGATGAAACTCTACTACGTGTGGTAGAACTTCTAGTCCTAAGGAAGGTACTTATCTTGCAATATCAGACCATTTCTCCTTTTCACAACACAAAGTTGTTTTTCTGAGAATAGTGGGTGTCGGGCATATTTTACAATTTGGCCATCGATTATCCTTCTGTATATCTTTCTGTCTGTTTATCTACCGAACAATGTGGTACTATTCATATAGAACCAGTTATGTCTCACCACAGAGATACCTGTAATATCTCAAATATAAATAATTTCAAACTCTTCAGAATGCAGAAAAAGGAAAGATTGAAGGCTGTCTATGGGACCAGGCAGACCATAGGCCAACTCAGCTAACAGGAGTTTGGTCAACCTAAGTAGAAGAAAGACACTTATATTTAGAAATGTAAGAAAAAGAATCATCTGTTCAGAAAATAGCTCCTTTATCTAAGTGTGGTGCAGTCATGGTGTGTCCATATAGATGTCATTGGCACAGATCCTATTTGCTTGACCTGGTCAGACAAGTCATGAGTACAAGCAGTGGATTTTCAGGACCAAAGGGGTGCTGAAGGTGGCTTGCTCCAGTACCGTGACCTGGATATTAAGCCACAGCCCATTCAAATGCCAAAAGAGCTATTAAACATTTATTCCATTAAACTCAACCAATGCTGCCTCTGCTTTCTTACTGGGTGGATGGTCATACCACCCAAAACCCATTCTGATCCCTCCTGCACCCCTTTTACCCAGCCCTGAGCCCAGATCCCAGACCTTTCCTCCTCCCCAGAATGAGAGACCTGGCTCTCTGCCTCAGGCCCTGCCCAGGGGAGACTGCCTAGCTGCTGGGAGTGATGCTCCAAGGCTGGAGCGACCAGAACTCCCTTCTCTTTCTGTGATCCTTGGATGAAATGCCCCATTTTCAAATCCAGACAACAAAACTCAGCACCCTGACCCTGCAGCACCTTTCTCAAGTGTCTTTTAGATTAGTAAAGCAGGTATCTAGGGACCAATGAACTCATTTAAATATTCAGACACAGTGATTTGGCACCTAAGGTTGGTCCTGATTTGAAAACTGGGTCAACTGTTAGTTTCTCCTCTCATCTGCCTCTTTGGTGGCAGTCAGCAAAACCTACTTTCCTAATCTGAGACAATCTCTCACAGATTAATGTGGCAGAACATTGTCAGAGAATCAGTATCGGGCTGCGAAAGTACATGGTGACTTACTGAATAGGTAGGATCTCAGCAGCCGTTGCAGGACTGCATCTGAGAGGTAGGACAATTCACCCAACAAACTGATATGTCTGATGTAAGAGAGCTCTAACGAGTCTTCAGTCCTTGAAAAAATTTTCATACTCAGTAGCTGGGTGATGCTGTGGGCATGGTCAAGAGGTATAATTTGCAGCTTCCCCTGAACAGATGCTCAGGTAAAAGATAATATGAAGGGTACCTGGAAAGACTTGTGGAAAACGTTCATGTGCTACAGGCCGAATGGATACTGAGTTTACATTAGTTTCAATTCTGGTCACCTATGTGCAGTCCTATTAATGAGGGTTTGCTGCAGATGATTGTTCTGTTTCATTTCTTTGTTGTGTCAGTGCTGTGCACACAGCTGCCCACAGCCTACAAGCCTGGGTTTTGTCTATTTCAATTTAGAAATTACCAAACTGAGAACTGTTGACCTCAAACTCTCTGTTTTCTAGAACAAAACCAAAAGTCTGCAAAACCACATTAACTCACTTGGGTCAGCTACCCAGAAAACACATGCTCAGACCAGGCTCAGTGTTCCACTACAATGCGTCCCCTCCATGGAGTCTGTGACAAGGGACAACTGAGGCAGAAAGCAAATCACAGGGTCAAAGGTTTGTTGCCTGGGCCAGCCTTTCCATCAGAGAGATTGCAGTTTATAACCCCTAGCCCAGCTTGTCTTACCTGAAGGTGACAAAGTCCTGGGGGAACACACAAGCACCATTACCAAGCCCAAGTGGGCTCTTCAGCGTAGGGGCTACCTGGGAATTCAAGAGCCAGCCTGGTACCCAGTGCCGTCTTTTCAACCTGATTCATAAATAACAGCTTCCTATATATCGTAATTGGTGGAGTGATATAACTGTATGCAACCCCTCTGGCTGTTGTCTGTAAACTATCATTCCTTCTGTTTCATTTTGTGTGAACTCTTGCCAGTTAACCTTCATCCAAACTCAAGCCTTCTGCAAGCATTAGATCATCCCTTCCACCACACCAGCAACACAAACTGTGTTGGAAACATCCCACTAGGTTTCAGCTCCGTGGTGCAGACACCACCTTTGGTGTCTCCTGGCTTACCCCCAGGGATGGGACCACTTGAAACCCATGGGACCTCCTACAGGAAAGAGGCGGAGGTGACCAGGGGATTACCTTAATTATAGCTTTGGGTGTTACCCTGAGCTATTTGCAGTGCCCTTGCCCTGGTCTCTGTTGTTCTCAGCATGCCAGACATACATTAATTTGGATTATTATTCAGTGTCTCAGTATCACTCTGTAAAAGTTCCTGCTCTGAGCAGCACGCCTCATGTTTATGGTGATAAGTCACAAGATGCTCATCAACAGATGCTTGTTGATCAGGCTGGCAAATGATGTCTGAGATCATACACTGTGGGTCTTTTTTTAAGTCTCAATTCAAGATGTTTTCTTGCCAGTTTCAAAGCACAGTTGAACTACAAGAGGGATTTAAGTCTAGCTTGGATTCGGTATCAAATATATCATTATAGCTCCTGGTTTTCTAAATTCTCTGACCTTGTGCGTGTTCCTTGATTAAGGAGCATGCCCAACTATTTTTCTGTTTTGAAAGCGATGCTCAGGGGGAACAGGAGTTCCTCAATGCTCTAATGAGACCTAGCTGTCTCCAAGCCCTGTTTAAAGAAGGCTCCCCTGAATTCTGTCTTGCTATAAGCAGAGACTGGCTCCAGCAGTGTGTCACCCCAGATGTCTGTTCCCAATGCCAGGGCCAAAGCTTGGAGCAGTGAGGGCCAGCTGCATGGCCAAGGACTTCCATCTAGTCACATCAGGATTTCTCCAGCCACATACATTTCTAGTCAGCACTGGAGAAGTAACAAAATACTGCATCAGCATAGGGAATGTTTAAGCCTTCCAGAGAGTTTGTTTAATTTTACGATTCTGCAAAGAAAACGTGGGGGGTTGACCTATTTCACATCGTTTCTTCTTTTCCTCACTGGTTCTTTTATATTTTTCTCTCAGTTGTTCTTCCCTTAAACACTGTTGGTTGAGCAGCGAAGTTCCTCTATTAAAAAAATACATCATTATCATCTCTGCAGCCTGATCAGGCTCCTCTTTCTTTGTTACAATGCACCCCACCAGGAACTGGGAAGATGAGCTCCACGGCAGGACCCCTGCTCCGAAAGCACTGGGGGTACACGTGTGCATGAGCGTGTGTGTGTGTGTGTGCAGAAAGGGAATGCGAGAAGGAGAGAATGTGTGTGTCCTCAATTTAATTAGAAAATTTAATTGGATGGAGTTTGGGTCATTTTTTTTCTCCTCCTTTAGAGCTGGCTGCAATAAACAGACTTTTCTCTTTCCCTTTCATCCTTCAGTGGTTTGTAGTTCTGCATCTGCTCTGCTGGCATTGTCTCCACTAACGGCCATACTGATCAGGAAGCCAGAGCCAGGAGGCAAATGAAGGGACTGCATTGATACCGCTGATCACTGAGCCCCACATAACTGGCAACTGTTTCTGCCTTTTACCTCTGGAGATGAGTTGAACAGATTGTGTAAAATTTGGTGGCTTCCAAAAAAGAAAGGGGGGTGAGGGGGTGGGGCGAGAGAGAAGGATGTCTTCGGCCTCAGCCCTCTCACTACCTGGTACCCAGGGGTCTGTTGGAACAACATCCTCAGCACAGGAAGCAAAAGTGAAAAATTCGTGGAAGTGAGCAAATCCGCTGATTTCAGGGAATGTTTGTACAAAAGAGTGAGAGACTAAACACACTGCACCCTTTTCTCTGTGGACAGATGCTTCAGGCTTAAATCCCACTGCAGAGCCCTCCATCTCCCAGCTTTGGCTTTGCTGTGGCAAGAGAGCAGGCAAAGCCACGCACCGTATGTTTGGGAAAGTGCTCAGCTCGGCCACAAGGGAACCAGTGCCAGGAAAAGTGACTGACATTTGTGAGAGGCTGAGGATGTGGGATGTTTCTCACAGACGCCATTCTCTTGCTCAGCAGCATCTCATCACACAGGATATGGGCCACAGTCATAAGGCAAGATGGGTATTTGTCATCTCTACCCAGAAAAAATGGCCCAGGGAAGCTGACTGATGGTTTTTTGCTCCCCTCAGCCTATCTTCCAAGCAAGACAGTAATTAACTTCTCCCTCTCCACGTCCTGCCACATTTATGCACTGATGATTGCCATGTGTCTGGGTGTGCAGGTGAAATACATGTAGGTGGATGTTTGCCCATCCTTGCCTGGTTTTGAAGAGGATTATGACATAATTAACCTCAAATAGAGGACAAATTTTGATGCAAACAGTTCCTTTCTCTGAATTTTAAGATGAAAGGGACAAGGTGGGCCCCCACCATATCATCCTGCTGGTTCCTCAAGTAGATCAGGTTCAGATACAGGCATGATATGGTCCACATACCCTATAATCTCTCTCTCCCTCTTTTTCTTTTTGCTCTCCCTTCCCCCCCACACCACATTACACAGTCAGGCTGGGATCAAATTCAGCTTACTTGAATGTATATCATTTCCAAGTTGAAGTCTAATCTGCAGCCTTGTCCCCAGTGAGATACTCAATTTACCACTCCTGTAACTACAGCTCATTGTTACGGCTATAATAATCAAATGTATCATTTTCCTAAAGGATACTTCTGGTCAATGTTTTGCATTTTTTAGAAAGTTTTCTATAAAACTTTTCTCTTTGTTAGGTCACACGCAGGCTTCCTGCTCATTCAGCTTTTCTCTTTATTTCACTGAACCATTCATTACACCAATGTGGAGGCAAAAAAAAATTACATTTCCCCTTGGAAGGATCAAAATTGTTCATGTCTATGGAAGAATAATAGCATGACCAGGGGACTACAGATCAATGTTATCCAGATCAGCACTTAAATGGAAATCACTCTGCATGAAAAATTCACGATGCCCTCTATCCTTTACATGGATAATGGGGACATCTGGTTACAGCAGACAGAATCATTTTACGTATGTATGTATGTAAGATACGGACTTGTGTGCTTTCAGTGTAATTCAGACAATGACTGACGTTGCCTGAATTGTAACTATTTTGAGGAGTTTAATATACCTTCCTTTGATAAATCCAAGTCCCTAATAGCAGCAGCAGCATCAACAGATAGGATACTGGGATAAATAAGGTCATGGCTGAGACTCCATGAAGCCTGAGATTTACCTGCTGCTATTTTTTAACTTATGTTTTTAACATTGGTAAATGAGTCTATGGCCATTCCTCCTGTTCATTCATTTCTCCTTCTTTGATCTCAGCCCCACTGAGGTTTCTGCTGCTCTGGTACTCTTGGCATCACCTACACAAAGAAGGAGGGAGCACAGAGCCTCTCCCTCATCCAGTCATTTTTCACACATTTTGCCCACTGATGTCAAAAGCAGTTTATGCTGTGGCAGCCTTATAGAGCAGCTAGTGGAAAATTGGGCAAAAACACAAATGTATCTTAAATTTCTGACCACCCTACTAAGGATGTACAACCACATGCTTACTTACTGCCCTAACTCCCCTTCTGAACTCCTCTGTGCTTTACATCCAAGGACTGAAGAGGACCCTCTTACCCTTTAAACACAACTGCAGGACATATGTTGGCAGCCCCACTGGCCTTCTGATGGCCTTCTGATGTCCTCAGACATCAGAAACAGGACAGCCCCCTAGAAAGTGGGAAACCCACCTTGGTCCCTTCCCTTGTTCTACAGTACTCCATCCCATGCCCCTGCTGGTCTGGGGAGGCAGTGTCTTGGTGAAGATGCCGGGAATGGCTGACCAGAGAGGCAATGCCTCCATTGCTCATCCCAGAGGTAGCCACCACCCTGCAAGGGATGAAGACTTTTAAAGCTAGAAGGAGAAGCAACACCAAAGGAAGCCCCGTGCTTCAGCCTCTGTCTTTATAGGCATACACGAGTCTCAATTTCTCAGTCTTATCCTGCTGTGCCTTTACACTTAACATGATCCGGTCAGACAGAAGTTGCTAGTTTTGATTTGTAATGGGGATATCTCTGTCTTTAGTTAGGCTTTTGAAAAAAACATTAGGCCTATATTGTGTTTCTTCTCACGAAACTCTCACAGCAACTTCAATTTTGCCTGAAAACACATCAGAAGTTTAAAGAAATCAGTGACCTTCCCTCCTCTCTCAGGACAGTCAGGGGTCAGTGTGCAGCATTGTCAAGGGAGCATCTCCTGCCCATGTCCATGACAGCTGAGGCCAGAGGACAGCAGGACAAGGCCAGGCTCCAGGAAGGGGAACAGCAGCACCCACAACAGTGTGCAGCAGCATGGAAGAAGGAAAGGTGGGCAGCTATGCCTCTTCTAATTGTTGGGCATGAAATGGGAAAGCAGAGCACGGAGAGAAGAGTGATCCAAGTGGTTTCACGATACGCATATGCAAAGGTGCACATATGTTAGCATTGGAGATTAAGACAAAACCTGTCATACTTGGAGAAAAGACGCGAACAAAAGAGATGCAAACTCAGCAATCCAGAGATAGAAATGGTAATGGATGGATCAAGATTATCTCCCACTATAGAGGAAAATTAAGTTGTATATTAGCTGTTCAAATTAATGATATATCAGCACATGCTTTTATTATCTATACATTTAGCTGTCTTGGATAATATAACCAGATTAGATCAGCAGAAGAGGACCCCATACTATGTACTTATGTCCTAATAAATATGCACGAGAACTACTTCACACACTGTTCAGGCCAGAAGCTGCTCTCTCCATTGCTATTAATATTGATTGGTGTTTAAGTGGAACTCACTGTCAGTCCATTGCCCTAACTCTAACGTGACAGCCATGGTTAGTGCAATTTCTGTTTCTAACACAGACCTTAACCTTTCTGTACTTACCAATTCCCTCAGTATCTGCTGTTTCTTCAGGAGTGCTGCCTCAATAAAACGAAGGCCCATAATGCAGCTTACACAAAGGAGATGAGATTTTTTTTATTTTAGGAGCATAAAATTCTTCCCCATCACTCACACAATTTTAAACATTCAAACGAGGAAATTAACTGTTGAGTGGTACAGACTAGACCTAATCTCATTAATCCAACAATAATTGAAGTACAGGACTTCCCCTGAGGCCATGGATTAATGACCAGCTAGGTGGAGCTGCTGACATGAAGCACAGCCAAGTGCTATTAACCCCAGCCAGGCATTATTTAATCCCAGAGGAAATGTCCTGTGCAAAATTCGTTAGTGCTCGGGTAGCAAGAGGAAGAGGGAGGAGAGGGGGCACGTGGGCTGGGTGCGTGGAGGGCGCCCTTCCGGCTGCCACACGCGGGGCATCCCCACATGCACCCCTCACCTCCCAGCTTCCCATTCACCCCCCCAACCTGCGCTGACCAGTGGACACATAATTAAAATGAATTAATGATCTGAAGCAGAAACTGTGTTTAATGAAGCCCCACTCAGGCTTGTGTGTTAATGCCAACCCTGTTTGCCGACAAATATTTACTAACCCTCTGTGCATAAAAGAGCCAGGCCACCTGTTCTCCCCTCTCATTATGAATCCCTAAGTCTAAAGGTAGCACTGTCTGGTTAGACCTGAAATGCCCAAGACGCTTGAGAGGCTCATAAACGTCTCCGACAAAGCTGAGCCAGACCTGCCAAGTTCTATTTGTTTCGGTCTCCTTCTTTTTTAACTCCAGCCATTGTTCACTTCCTAGATGTAAACTCAAATAAATGCCGTTGCCTCTTTTAGCTTAAGAGGTAATTTCCTGGCTAAAGGTTCCCACCAAAATAATTTCTGTCTTTTCAGCCAAAAATTGGAAATCCCTTAAGCAGCACATGTTGCTCCGAGCCTCTACAAAGTCCTCCAGAGAAAAGATAGGTAATAAATCATATTATTGGTTGTAACAGTGATACTACCAATTCTACTCATAGTAATAGTTGTAGTAGACATAGTATTCATAGCAGTAGTAATTATCACTATCGTAACATTATTGGTAATAGTAATGGTTTAAGAGCCTACTTTTGTTTTCATTGAACTTGGTGGGAGTTTTGGGATTTACTTCAATGGGAACAGGGTCAGATCCTAAACAAGCAAGGGTTAGCCTATCAAAAAAAAAAGGAATCAGTACAGGATTAAGTCTCTCTCCCCTTTCCACTCTAAGTAAAAGAAAACCAGGAAAGATTAGAAAGCTGTAAGGGAGACAGACAAGCAAGAGACAAGCAGAGGTTGAAAAGCAAACAAAGCTGCACGCACAGCACTGGGTGGTGCCCCTGTTCACACCAGCAAGGGAATGTCCACCTGAGCAATCTCAGCAGGATTGGCCTGGCAAGCCTTCTCTTACCAATGGGAGTGAGGAATCCACACATGGTTCCTCTGAAAGAATAAAAATGTGCCACACATTTCACATCCCTGCTCAGTGGCTTAAGCTCTGATGATGCACTGAGTTGCTAGGTGTTCTCACATGCTCAAGCTGCCCATCCTGACACATGGGCATGGAAAGCTCTGGGATACACCGGAGGGGACAATATTCCCACACGGACAGGTAACTCTTCTCCTTTGGACCATGGGCTGCAAGCAGACAAGCGGGCAAACCTGGGCGAGTAACTGCAGCTTGGCCATTCGAGTGATACCAAACACTTCTTTCTCTTCAGCAGCCCAAGTCTGAGTTCACAACAACCAAAGCTGAACCACATCGTATCCCATTGGGGGCCAGGAAGAAGAGCCCCACAGGCAGCCCTTGCTCATGTTGCACTGTGCTCAGTCTAGTTTTGGGGAAGCGAAACCCAGAGGGGCAGCTCTGGCAACGGCGGTAGGCTGAATAACGCACTCCTGGTGAGAGAAGGAAGAGCAGCTGTGAGCACTAGATGCACTCACAGCTTTTCTTCCACCTCTGTCTCCTCTGAACCTGCCATCAGCCACAAAACATTCTCTTTCACATCCGTATTTTTCTGGGAATGGCATGACACAAAGCAAAGCCCCATGGTATTACAAGGTCGTGAAAAAAATAAAAAGGGGGGGGGCGGAGAGGAGGGGGAAAGGCACTGCCGGCTTGTTCCTCCATCTAACCATAGCCAAACATTAACAACTGATTGTTCCTTTGTAGATAGTTGGCTGCTTCCAGTCCTGACATGTGCAATTGCTTTCTGGTCTCCCACCCGACAAAGCACAGTGTGAAAGGATGTACACATGAAAGCTAGGGTAAATTCAAAAACATCAGTCCCAGGCTGCAAGGGAGCTGAATTCAATATCAGCAAAACATACAGGAAAGGACAATGTATAATGGAAGTGGAGGGGGACAGAGGGGGGAGGGTGCAGGGGGAGGGGATAACGTAAACATTCACGCATGAAAATATTAGATAACTCTTGTTGCACAGTGACTTGAATTCAAAGTATTTATGTGGTCATTTCCATTTCTTTTCCCAAGAGGGTGCTGAGACTGGCATGGCTGTCAGAGGAGTGTGAGAAGATGCCAGCACAGGCAAGCAGTTTCCAAGGCAGAACTACAGCAATGCCTGATATTGTATTAATGTGAGTGCTGGCCATCTGGCCATTAGGGACAAGCTGCTGCCAGGGTGTCTCTCTTTTTCCATCTCATTTCAGAAGCTCTGGAGCCTGGGACTGAGACCCCTAGGGAGATTCTGGCTAAAGATCATTCCAGCATCCACTCAGATGTTGTAGAGAAAGGGCCAGAGAGCTGATAAGGCAGGAGAATGTGCTCACACCCACACAGAAAAAAACAAGGGAGAATAACACTGAATGGGGGGTGTTAGAGGCAGAAAGAAAATGAGAGCAGATGAACAAGGGAATGGTTTAAATAAATAAGAGGGAGGAAGCAGGCAAAGGAAAAGAAAAACAAGAGGCACAGCACTCTCTCAAAGGAGCCTTAAAAGGAGGAGAGAGGAACAGAGAAGAAAAGGAATAGAAAGGGTTCAATAAGGAGAAATGGCTATCATTGAAGAGGCAGGGGTTATGAAAGGACTACTAGCACAATGCACCTTTTCGGTTTTTAACTACTCAGGGCTAAAGTAAGAGGGCTTTCAGTCCACCCTCTTGAATAGTACCTTGTCCCAGGAGCCTGATGAAGTCAGTGCTCAGTGTAAGAGATTAGGGAGCACTAGTAAAGGTGCCAAAATTTTGTCTTGTCAGAATAAATTCTCTTCTTTATACTTGTTTATCTACTTTTTAATGGTCATTGGAGCTATTTAGACCGATCTCCTGGGAATTTTTTCAGTGTGTAGAAAACTGAGTACAAAGTTGATGGTCACCATCTTATACCAATATGGAAGACTACATTCCTGGAAATGTCAGCAGCTTTACCAGATTGCTGCTAAAACAGAAAACTGAAAGGAAGAAATGAGAGCACCCAATTCTTCTGTAGAAGACAGCAGAACATCTACCTATAAAATAAATCTTGGCTAATGGGTGAGGAAGTGACATAGAAGAGTGAGACTACTAAAATGACAGCCTGTGAAGCTTCACTTCCTGCAAAAGCTGCTCAAGAACTGTTGTTATAGGGTGATTTCCTGAGAACATTACTGAAAAGTAGGCATCATACACAACTGTTATTTCTGTTGCTGTTATTATTATACCACTGTTATTTGGATCCATATCCTCCAAGAGGATCTGCAAGCGGATCTGGAAGTCTGAAAACAGGTCCCTTCTGTGATTTCCCATGCTTTCTTATTTTCCCTAATGTCTCTCTGATGACGTTTAAGGGATGCTTTTCAAGAAGATGTTTCTGGCATGAAGGCTGGGGTATTAACTCCACACTGAGGAGCCTAAGCCCATCTCTGGATCAGGCCAAATAAGGAGGGTGATCTGAGCTGCACTGGGGGACTAAAGAAGTTCAGGCCTGGGTGCTAAGCCTGGTGAGGGTCTCAGCTATGACTCTTCCACAGCTTCAGAGGACATGGATTATGAGAACCTTTCTATAATGGGATCTGCAGAGCCTTTCACATCAACAATAGGTAAAATTCTACCACATGGAACAGGACTGTTCCTCACTAAAAAGAGTGCAGAGAGGCAAGTAACTCACTAAGAAATATTTTCAGAAAAAAAAGAAGGAATCATTGACAGTATTTGGGATGGGAGTGGCTGTGCTTATGTACATGCCATCCACTTGAATTTAGAACAGCAGAAATATTTGATGTCCATTGTTAATTGAAACCAAACCAAATTAAGCGCTGGCATAGTATTACCCTGGAGTTAAACTAGTATGACTGTGCCCAAACCCTCCCATGCAAGTCTCTCTTCCTCACCAGAGCGACCCACTTACAGCAACGTGATTACTTTTATAACTTCCCCTGAGCAAAGCAACAGAGGAACACGTCCTTAATGATTAAGTTTTTTCTAGCTTATTTTGGAGTTTGGGATGCTCTTTTTTACATTGAACTAGCTGTTCCTGCTATACCTTCCCTCCAGCAGCAGTGCTGGCTGTGGGCAGCAGGCGCAGGGAGGTACAGGAGATGCTGTGGGGCTGCAGAACTGTGGCTGGCAGCAGGACAGTTCACCTCTCAAAGGCAGCCAAGAGCTCCTGTCCCAGGGGAGGCGGCTTTAGAGGAAGGCGGCCTGATGAAATATCCCAAACAATGCTGAGGAGGGGAAACTGGACAGCCAGAAACCTACCGGCGTCTCTGGAGCACAGCTGTGTGCTGTATCATACAGCAGGGTTGGGGTTTCTCCAGTGAAACCACAGCACATCACATTTTTATTCTGACAATTCATTCTATACTCATTTCTTTAAAAAATACTTTCCATCCACCTACACAGATTTCAGTGAGAAGAATAAAATCTACAGGGAATGTACTGGTCATTGCATCCATTCCCATTTAAAGGTGCATCTCAGTTCAAAGTCCTTTTGTAGGGGTAACCCCCTCACTAAAACACTGAAGGATTTCCATACGGGAGATTTTGGTAGGCAGTCTTCAGGAGGCATAGAAAATTAATAATTTCAGAGAGGCAGAAACTATTTGAAATGAACTGAAAGGTTGGTTGAAACCAACCTAAACGTCTTCACTTTCCTGGAGTATTTTTAATGGTGCGGAATGCCTTAGCTTCTTTTACCTTACTTTCATGGCTGAATCAATCTTTTTTTACATTTCTCAAGCATTTCTCTGCCTTACATTTCAAAACTCAGTATAATTATTTTAGTAAATAGGAGTGCAAATCAAAACTGGTTCAGTTTTCAGTGGATACATTCTTGCCCAATGTCCTAGGGTATTTTTAGATACTACTTTTCTCTATTAAATTTTTAAACAAAGTTTTTAAATGAAGGTGTATTTATTTAATTCCATATAAAAAGACTTTGTTTGATAAGAAGTTATTTTGCACTAACAAAATCCATTGTGCTTGACTTTAAAAAAAGTCAGCTGCTGTCCTGATAAAAAATACTGGAGAAGAATCTTGTGAAGTCAGATCATTCTGACAATGATTTGAGGTTTTCACCATCTTTAAAAAGCTTTGAAAATAATAATAAAATCTAGCATAAGAATTGGGACTATGGTTTTCTAAGAGTAACTTTTTATTTTCCCCCTTCATGCACGAATGTAACAGCTCCAATGTGGCCATGCTTTCTTTCCCCACTGTTTGAAACAACCACAGATTAGGAAACAGTGTGTTGTGATGGAGGGATACGACTAATCAAAGTGGTGTCCCTGTCACTGTACCGGTCTCACTGCATTAAATCAAAGGGACCCAGGATGCTGTTTCACCTGATGATGTCTAAGTGGGATAGGACAGAAAAAACAAGGCAACTCAGTGCAGAAGGCCAGGACGAGGACATATGTGGGTAATGGAGTGCCATCCCTGCACGTGGGGTTTAAGGAGGAATTAAGTGGCAGGGAGACCCCATGCTGTACCCTCTGTGCAGAGCTGGATTTCACCCCTGGCAACAGAGGTAGCAGGGGAAAGTCCAGGAGAAGTGGTAGCAGGCAGGATAGATCCTGGGCAGGAGAGGAGATGGGGGCAGAGCACTATTCACTGACACAGGGTCTCCCACATAAGGATACCCTCACCAGAAGTGGCCAAAGAGGATACCGGCACTCTCTGAGGGCTCTGGGGTGATCTGGCTGGACAAAGCAAACCCACAGCCTGAGTACCTGCTGCTCAGTGAGGTGAAGGATGGACAATCGAGGTGTTCCCTTCTCTCTGTAGATCATACGGAGAACTACAATTTTTCCCCATGTTCAAGGAGCCTGCAACTGCCGCTTCTTCCCCAGGGAAGTGGCTTGGGGCACAGCCTGTCCTGGAGCAGGAGAATGGAGGATCTCTGTATGGCTCAGAGGTGGCATTCAGCAGAAGGCTTCCTTGGAGCCCCAACCACACAGGTGCACTCATGGAAGTCCTACTTGTTCTGAGGCCACCAGGCAGCCAATACCGCTCTGTGGCAGTAGTCACTCATCTGGGGCACAGAAACAGCTATTTGCTTTGCCAAGAGCCCATACTTTTGCAGCTCTGGAGGAGATGACTCTCACCTCATCTACTTCAGAGAGCAGAGAGGAATAGCCAAGGATGGAGCAGAAGGAAGTCAAAACTGTGGGAAAATCAGACCAGGATCCAGCCAGCACCTACCAGCAGGAGTCTGCAATGGGCATTTTGCAGAGATTCCTAGAATTGGTTATGAGACCGTATCAGTGTGGTTCTGCAATCTTAGCAGGACAGAGAAGTGATGGGACAGAAATAAACAAGAAAGCTCACCCCAAAGTTAGTTGCATCAGATTAGGCTCCCAGCTCAGGTGAAAGCTGAAGATCATTCTGCAGGAAAGCACAAGCCTCTATATCACAAGTGGTGCTGAGGCCAGCTTTACAATATTTACACCTCGTGATTATGATAGTCACTGGTAAGAACAAGCTAACAGATGAGTAAATAATAGATTACACATGTTGTTTGGGATTTGATTTTACCCCATTCCATGACGGCAGAAGATCTATTTTGAAGGATTTATTTATGGGAAATAATATACTTCACACTGAAGGAAAATCAATCCTAACACAAACATTTACAAATAAATATGACCTTCTTCATAAAATGCACTTTAACATTAGAGCCCAACCTTGGCAAGTCCTGAAAGACTGACTTCTTCAAAAACTAAAGGTTCTCATTACCTTTCAGGACCAGCCCTTAACCTTGGTCTCTTCTTAATGTTCATATGGAACTTTCTTCCCTTTTAGTCTTATTTTTGTTTTTAACCAGGAGCCAATTAGACAGATTTTCAATAAGGTTGGAGCACTTTTTGTTCAAATGAGAAAATTTTAGTCCCTTGAAGTGTGATGGGTTTTCAATAGAAATCCTCTCCTGCTGTGCATTGATCAGCTATTGATTGGTGAGGGTTTAAACTAAATTATCACTGCCAAATAAAAGACTTTCAGGATGAAGGAACTGAGCTGAGCCCAGTGTTATATGAAAAGTAAGCCAGTCCTTTGTGGTGGAATCGAAAGGCCCTGGTCGCTCTTGAAGAAAAAAAATGTTAATTGAAAAATTCCTTAAATAGGTAACAGCTCTGAAAATCTGCTTTACATAAAAGATATGAAATCACAATCAGCCAACAGAGAGAAAAGGATCCTGCAGCTCAAGTGGTTTTTCTCTCTAAATGGTGCTGATTACTTTCCCATTCATGGATGACATGGAGTGATGGAAATTAGTCATTTCAGAAGAAAGGACTAATGACAGCTGAACTTGTGGGCACTCAGGGAAGTTTGATGATTGGCTGCTCGAGACAGAAAGTTAAAACAAAAGAACTTCCTATTGGGTGGAAAGATTTATCCCAAATCTAACAGGAAAACAAATATACAAGCTTGATTAGGCTTTTAAAGTTCTATTTTTTTATTTTTGCTTTCACTAGCAACCACATGGATTTTGAACCGTGTTGAAAGAGCAATAATAGAGAACTGTGTTGACCACACAGATGGTTATTAATAAAAAATGTTTCCAAAAAAGTGTTTTTCTTCACAATTTGGAAATTAAAAGAATGGATCTTGCTGATCCTCCAGGGTAGGTGTGGGAGGTCAGAGCTACATCCAGCTGTTAGAATTTCAATAAAAGGTCTAATCTGCAGGGGCACTAAAAGATTTTGGCAGCCCCCATATAAGATAAAAGCGAGGTCAATATTCTAAAAGTCAGGCCAGATCTTTGAGGAGCTCACTCTAGATACCTATATCTCAACGTGTGAAGTGCCTACACTCAGCTCTGCCTTCCCACTACAAAGTTCACTTGCACCACCCTGGGCATGGCTCTGACTTTTCTGCTGAGAAATTTCTTTGCTGCCAATACTCAGAACATGTCTTTTTAAGGATCAGGGTAGCATGTACTTAATACATGCCCTCTTTCTGAGCATCTCAAAGCTTAACGTGGAATAGGATCATTTAATCAATATGTTTAAGTGCTGCACTTTATTACAATCAAAGGTATTTCAGGAGAACAAATCTATAATTCTGTTTGCAAGTTTTCAGTACCTCAAAGTTCAGGATTGGTCAGTTTTGGGGTCAGCTTTTTCCCATTTCTGAATAGCTGGCTCCATAACTAAATATAGATGCTGAAATATCATAATTCAAATTCATATTTACAGGGCTCTGTAGTGTCTGGTTCAGGAGTCAGTTTAGTTTGCTATCCAGACCTCTGGAAGAGAAAGGTGTGCTTTGGACTCCACTAAAAATTCATTTCCAATCTGGCACAAAATCATGCGTGTTTCAAGACTACAAAGAACTAAAAGCCAATATGGTTGCTTGGTTTCTTTCAGTCAGAGGAACCATATCTATTTAGTAAAAGCATTCTCTTTCATTATGCTGCTCTGTAGGCATTTAGCTGCTGGTAGTTGTAAATTGAGTGCTTGCCCAGATTTTGATACAAACATTTCATCCAACAAGATCCAGCAGAGGTCTGCCGTACCTTCTCAATCAAGCAGGGTATCACAGCAGTAATCAAATAAATATTTCTCTGTCATAACTTTGCCAGAATTGTAAATACAGTGGCCAATGCCAGAGCCTTCAAAAGAATAATAAGATGCCTCATAAAGCCCTCAGTGTTTCTAACTGAAGATACTTTGAATGGTAACGTCACAGAAGAGCCTTATCATTCATAATCAAAGACCAGATAATATTCAGGTGGGTAATATTTTTATCCATACAGATGCCTACTGCTTTCTCTTTATTTTATTTATTAATATGCCAAATCTGTGAGTTTCATCAGATAACCACATGTGCATCAGCCAAGCACAAGCTATGCTTCAGGCAAGCACACATTCAACCAGGCTTGAGAGAGATAACCGGGGAAAATCTAGTAATTTCTGATAAACATGAGGTCAAACTAAATTATCTAGTTGTCCCATCTGGCTCAGAGCTTTATGAAACAATCACGAAGAATCATGCCCTTCTGTTCATTTTACACCCACTACCTTTTAACTGAGAGAATTCCTTTTTCATGTACTCTGTGTGCAAGAGTAAGTAGGAAGTAACATCTATCTCCAGCACAATCTCCTTTTGAGCACACAGATTTTCTCCATTTCTGTTAAATAATTACAACAGAAGAGTATTCTGAATAATGAAAGCCCAGTCTTCTTACCATTTCAGTAGTGATGAGTCATTTGGCTTTAGTAGGAGAAAGATCAAGCCATAGACCCTAAGGCAAAGGAATCTGACGATGCTGAAGATAGCAGTCTGGGAGAAGGAAAACTTTCGCAGAGGAGACTGGAAATATTTCCTTCCCCTGCTGCCACAGAGTATCTTTTTCATTCTTGCTCATCCCAGCATATTTATGCAACAGACAGATTAATAAATTAAATAGTGCCTCCCTAATCTCCAGTTTATCCCCAGCATATGGATACAATATGCTCCAAATCCTAACTCACTGATAATTAGAATGAATTTTAGAGCAAGACTTAAAAGCTTCTCCTAAGGATGAAGAATTTTATCATCCACATAGCAAATATCTACAAAATCACGTAAACTAAAATCTAGTGCTTTGATTGGAGGACCTTATTTGACCCACAACTAGTTGCCAGATTCACTGTTACATCTCTAGAAAATCAGTGCCTTTGAGTGTCCAGAAAGGTCCACTGACCTGGAAAGTCAAGATGTTTGGGCACTGCTGAGTGTCTTCCCAGAACATTCCGCGCAAGCCTAGTACCAGAGTTTCAAAACAGAAATTCAACAGAGGGAAGTCAGCTCTCACCTCTCCTGCACCTTGAATTTCAGAACCCACATTTTACGCGTCAAAGTTTCAGATTACAACCTCCAAACAGTCAGGCTTTGGCATCTGACACAACATGCCTACCGGGCATGTTTTTCGGACTCCACAAGCTCACTGGGCAAATGAAGAATAATTTGTTTAAGCATCCACACTGCTCCTTTGATGCAGGTATAATGAAAAACTCTATTTCACAAGAGAGACAACTGAGGGATGGAAAAATAACTACCTACCTAAGGTGAGGAAACCCGCATCACAGACAATACTAGAATGCAGATCCTCTAATTGCTGGACTGTATTCTCCTAATTGCCAAATAAACCCACAGCCCTAGCAGAAGGATGATTACACCTTCATCGCCCTTCTGTTTACTCAACAATCTGGTAATAGAGCAATAACTGGGAGAAAAGACATTTTGTTATCTCAGAGATTTGACAAGTCCTCACACAGAGACCTGTAATGAGTTCAAACCATTCTTAAAATAAAACTAAAATCTGAAACAAGCTTCTGAAAAGAAATCTGTGTCACTTTCTGAAATGAATTGTTCATTTAAATTCCTTTAATCATCCAACTGTATTGAACCCAACATTCTGAGCAGCACATGTATGAAAGCTCATTTACACTTTCAACTTTGTTTTTCCAAGGGAGTTGTAGTATTTACCTCCTCATTTCCTTTGGAGTTCTTACGATGGGAGCTATAAGCTAAATGTCTCGAGCAATAGGTGGAAGATGAAAGGTGACCAAATATATTCAAGCCAATAATAAACAGAGAGCGTTTGTGGGTGAAAACAACCAGCTTGGCACAAGAGAGAGAGAGATAATGCAGTGGGTTTAATAGGAGGCTTTTAACATTTCCTGTTCGGGATTGGCTGGCTTATTAATGATTTAAGCACAAATTGAATTAACCAAATATTGAACATATGTTCTTTTAAACTCTCTTAAATCTACCAGAGCCTTGCACGGGCAAGCTATGCGGCCATGCTGTTGAAGTCGGGGGGAGGATGACAAGGGGGTATTGAGGGTGACTGGGTAAGTAAAACATAACCTGAAGGTGGTCAATTTAATGCTGTGTTAGTGGCCTGAACTTTCAGTTCCCAAAGGGAAAGGATGATTAATGCCACTACCAAATGTATACCCATACCTGACCCTGATCTCATCAAATCCTGCTGCCACCATCTGCTGTTTTTAATTCCTCTGCAATATTTGTATTTGCTACCTCCCTCCTACAAAGAGAGGGAGGAAAAAAAAATGTTCCCTGCTTATGAATGGTGTGATCTGGTTGTACTGGCTGAACGCTGGCCAGGAGGCATCTGTTGCTTATAGTCCTGACAGCATCTGCTACTATTTCTCACTTTTCCCAGCATGCTGTGAGATATGGTTTCTCCCAAAGGTGGCCTTTGTATGCACCATTGTCAATTCCATCATTGTCTGCCACAGCCTGTTCCCACGATGCAGTGGTAGTTACTACCACACTGCAAAACCTTTTCTTGCAGGCTATCTGTAATCTAAGATATTGTGTGATTGAGTTATGCAGCTAACCCTTTTCCTATGCATCAAACCATTAAAATAAAAAGAAACAGGCTGGACCATTTTTGGAAGGAAAACCTTCAGGGCTTGCGATGGATGGGAAAGGGAAACAGATTTTTGTGTTGGTGGTGGTGTATTTTTTTACTTTTACAATAATGACAGTTTAGCATCAAGTAAACTTGAGGTTTAAAAACAAACAATCAAAAAGACAAAAATAAAAAAATGCCCTAACTAATAATTTTAATTCCTTTAAAAATACTATAAAGGATGCATTGTTTTTTCTCCTGATTCCTGATACGGCTATTAAGCATTGTAACCAAATGTGTGTGAGTGCTATTATTTATGTGTCTGATCTTTAAATACCCTCTGCTAGTGGGATACAGACTGAGACTTCTGATGGACATAGGCGTCCCAAGCTGTCATCTCGCCTTGTCCTTCTGTCAAACAGTTAGTGTGTCAAGCGCTTCTCCTGGGAACTTTTAGAGCAAGAGACTGTAAGCACAGAACAGTCCGGTCTCCAGAGAGCCACTTTTAACTCACGACAATATCCTTGGTGTCAGCTCAGAATAGCCCACTATGGGGCAAGGAGAAAGAAAGCGCAACAGATGTTACTAGTAAAACCATGTTTACAATTCTGTAAAGTTATTGCCCTTATGTACCTTCTGACCAAAACCCACTTAAAAGATGGCCAGGTTCCCAGCAGTTGGATTTTTAAGTCAATTCTGTTCACATAAATCTTTGCATAGGGAATCGGTGCAATTAAAATAGACATTGCATCTCTCACATGTATGTGTCCCTCCCATTCCCCCCAAGATTGTCTGTAACAGTGTAGACTTTCAAATAACATAGTTAACACTTACAGCTGTATTTATGGTAATTTCTATGTCTGTGTAAGAAGTGTAAATATCCCTCCCTAATATACATAGAACAGGAATGAAGTTTTGTCTCCCCAAATGTATTCATACGTCTTTTATCCTCTTTTTTCCCCTCTTCTTTTTAACTTTTCATTAATTTGCACCTAGTTATTATGCACGGAATCATACCTAAATCCTCCCTGAGGTAGTTTCACAGCTTTTCAAAAGTTAAAATAAGGAAGGTGGCTGACTCTGGAAGCAATGATNAACCACGTAACTTGTGAAGAAGGCTTTTAAAACTAAGCCCCCCCTCAAATCCTCATCACTCTTTCTGCCCAGTCCTGAGGAACCATCAGGCAGTGCAATACAGCACATGGTGACAAAGCAAATATCAGGGTAGGATTTACAAGACTACATTTAGCTACTGTTCCCCTGTTAGCCTCCTTTGTATTATATCTTGCATCACCTGTATTACATTTTCCCTTCCCCAGAGAATTGTATCTTCCTCCCCGAGGAATAGGGCTTCTGAGAAAAGAGGAAATTGTGTTATTTTATATCTCTGTTATTTTATATCCCCCCTACTATTTTAAATGAGGACTCTGTGTTTGTACCCTGTTTGCTCTAATAATGCCAACTGCAGTACCAGCATGGAGGGAATGTAAAGAACAAGTACTGTATAGACGTAATACTCTCTTTTGGCACCAGTTCATCTTGCCTTCACACTTTTGCTGGTTATTTAAAGTCTATTTCCAGTGCTATAAATTTAAATGAGGTATTCTGATTTCAAACTCTTTTACATTCTCTCTGTGCACATAAAAGTCTAGGGAGAGTAAGTGACTTTACAGCCTAAGCCAGGTATGATGTTAGACAGCAAATCTGAAAAGTTGCTGTTGGTTAAGGCCATTAACAATACATTGCTGAATCTAGGATTGAGTTCCACTCTGCACTCTGAAATCCTTTTTCCAGAGGCAACATATAACAGAAGGAAGACCATGGCTGGGGATTCACTTGCAGCTTTTCTATCGCTAAGACAGGATGAGCTTGGGGTATGCAAAGAGAATACCTAGAGCTGGACCTCGGTACTTACAGCACCTGGTCTCCATAACGGCTGCAAAATCTGCACAGATTTGCATGGAGAAAATAATGATTTCTTTGGGAAAAAAAAAAAGAAGGAAGTGTGCGCATGTGAAGGAATCTTAGGTGCAAACTGTGTGACCCACTTTTATAAAGTATTTAACATCCATAGATGGAGAGCAATAAAATTATCCTAGCAGTCAAACAACGTAACTTGTGACAGGATCACTGAGTAGGATCACAATATACAAATGCTCTGAACAAGAGATTTCAAGCTACAGATTCCTCTCAGGTTGGGTGTGGAAGCTCAATTGCTGCAAACTTACCACCATTTCTGAGTCTGTAATTCCCTAAGGCACCACCGTACCCTTGGCTATTTCCATTAGGATACAGGATCCTTTACTGGCACGTTTTTTGCAGGATGTACTATGTGTTTATTTCCCATAAAAGAGTAAGAAGGGCACTATGACCTTCCTGATATCTTCAGCAAAATACAGCAGATGTAAGGAGGCACAAAAGCACTGCTTTCAACAGTAAGAGATTTGCACGCTAATGACGCAACATCGCCTGAACAAGCCTCACAATATTTTTTCCTATTTCAGGCCAATCAAATGGATTCTGTTGCTTCTTCATCTTGACTCCGCTCTGCTTGTGGTCTGGCTGAAGTTAGAGAAAAACTCCTGTGAGAGGAGGTGGGCTTACCCTGCCCCTCTGACGCCCACACAGCACCCAGGGGCGTCACTAGTGCAATAAACCAGAATTAACTTCCAGCCTGCCAGCGGCTTCCCTGACTGAAAAGCAGTGGTGGCACATTTCCAGACAAGCATATGTATAAACGTTTTCCTGAATCAGGAAATATTGCAATGCAGCAGCAGTAACTTTTCCATCTTTGTTTCAGCAGCAGGAACAAGTATGGACAAAATTCCTTTATTATGGGTGAGCTGGGTATTTAGGTTGGGATCTGTTGTCTCTTCTCCTCCCTCCAGCATTATTGTCAGCAGGTCTGCCTGCAAACCAGACAAAAACTTCTGCAGGTACGTTTTGGTAGTGAGTGTGACCTGAAGCCTGCCCTCACTCACACACTGTTTGTTTGGCTTTAATTTAGTCGAGCAACTACAGCTCCCACTACGCCAAACAGAAATTAAAATAAAGCAAAGTGGAGGCAGGAGAAATGTGTACTTCAATTCGGAAGGGGATACCAGGGGAGGAGGTGGCATGCCAAGGGAGATGGGCCACCTCAGCCCTTGCCCCAGGCCTCACAGCCACAAGCGACCTCCTTCCCATCACCTGTGAAGCCCCAGCTTACAGCCCCCACCTCGCCGCCCTCCTCCAGTGCCCAGCGGCTGGGCCGGCAGGGTGGCTTGGCTTGCTGGGATCCAACACCCTGGCCTTTCCTGGCCATTTTGGTCTCCTCTGGCCCTTTCCCGGCCCTCGCCAGCCCTTCCTTCCCCAGCAACAGCGGGGCGGCAGCCAATGGGGCCGGGGTGGGTCAGGGCGGCGCAGTAGCAGCGGCGGCGTGGGCCTTTGTGCAGGGTGGCAGGTGACCACGGCGGGGGAACAAAGCGGGGTCAGGGCGGGAGCCGGGTCCCTTTTCTCAGGCCCATGTTCTCCACTCCTCACAATCTGTCTGAATTTAACTTGCCATTGAGGGCCCTGGCTGTAGAAAACAGCTTTATGTCGACTAATCCAGGCAGAAGTAAGGGTAGACACAGNAAAAAAAAAAAAAAAAAATGGTGACAAGATTAATCAGCCCGTGGAGCTGAAACACATGCTTGACTTAAACAACCTCTTTGCTGTTATTAACAACTGCTCCAGCATTTCTCTTGTTATGCTAATGGTACAGATTAGAGTAAAATCTATTCCTTCTTTGCTGAACAGGCCAATTGATAGAGGCCGATCTATTTTTCTCCCTCGTTTTAATTCTTTTTTTCTCCAGGCACAAGTGTTTGTGGCAGCAAGAACAACAGAACACGGGGGGAAAAAACCACCAAAACTGCACATAAAAGTGACTGGCCCTCACATACACTAAAATCATTAATAAATACAAATCTATATCATTCTCCACTGCGGCCTGGAAATAATGCCTGGGTGTTGTAAGATAGGCTGACCACAAAAGACAGGAAATTCAACATAGTGGCCAGCGCCCTGCCTTTAACTCATTCTTTTTTTTTTTATGTGCAGAAAGCGCCTGGCAAAGGAGATGGCTTTGATTAGTTTTAATATGTTCCTGGGATGAAAAATGAAGGAGAAGGAAGTTTTGCTGGCAAGTCCAGAAGAGAGGAAAGTGCAGTTTGACTCAACACCACACCACATGCTGGAACGTCATTTGCATGGAAGGCTACAGTCCTGTTGCCAGCACAGGCTGTAGGGGCATTTGCCCTGTGGCATCAAGGGCAGCAAGTTAGGTGCCTGCATGTCAGTCTGGGCTTGGTGATTCGTGCCTCCTGTTAGCCTGGTCAGACCCTAAATGCTCTGTAGTTTTTCTATATTTTCCCCCTCCAGCTTTTTAGTAATTAAAGACTGGGACCTGTTTTACAGATAACAGCAAAGGTGACATTGCAACCTATAAGTTTATGATATGCTAAATATTTAAAAGCCTACTACGTCTGATATCTCGGAGAGGAACTTTCAACAGGTAACAGCCACTGAGTAAGAATGAATACACCATCAACTTCCATGTGCAGCCTATGTATAGTATTTATATTAAACGCTGTATTACTTCCTTTGGATTTGAATTGTTCCTATATAAATAAATAGATACATCACGACCTTTGTTCTGCCTCATCCTAAATAATTTTAAATCAGTGAGACTTCTGATTCCTAGATTTGGCCCTACCACTGTCTCTGTATACAGTGGCTGCTCAGCAGCAAACGTCTCCTGCTGCCTACCACCTTCTTCAGCCTCCCCAGACCCATTCACAGTTGGTTGATACTATAAACTTAAGTGAGTTCAATGTTCCATGACTTCAATGAGTTCAATGAGTTCTATAAATCTCCAGGATTCACTTGTGAAGCCTGCAGTAACAGCAGGCTGATCTGCCTGGGTCCAAAGACGTTAAAGACTCTTCTGGATCAGGTCTGGATTTGAAGGTCAGCACTTTGTTAGCACTAAATTTGATCAGACAGATTTCATAATTTCACAGAGTCAAAGACCACAGGGATTGTTAGATCATCTGCTCTGACTTTCTGTATACCATATGCCATCATATTTCGCACAGTTATTCCCATATTGCACCTAATTACCTGAACTTGATTAAAACAGATCACCCATCCTGTCCTAATGAGATGAAATAAAAAAATGGGAAACTACTACCTCCTATATTAGTTTGTGTCAGTATTTTAATGACCTTCACTCTTCAAAAACATGTGCCTAGTTTCCCATTTGCTTGGGCCTGGGTTCGGTGTTCGGTTTTTGCCTGATTTGGCTCTACTGGAGTAAAAGAGCCTTCCTGACCCTGTTTTTTTCATCTTGTATGTAGATTTCATTGCAATCTTTGTATTAGTTTCTTTTTGACAGTATAAACTGTTTGAACTCATTAGGGTATTCACTGGAAGCCACTTCCTTGATCTTTCTTTGCTGTTAAATGGGGTTTGCCTACTCCCACTTAGTAATCCTGTGCAGGCACCCAAGGACTGCTCTGGCCCCTTTGCCGTAGTCGTGCCCAGGCAGCTTGTCCACTGTGTGTGCCAACCCTTTCCAAAATTGCCATATTCCAGGAGGCAACCCCACTTTCTGAAGGAGTCACCAACTTTCTGTGCTCTTAAGTGTGCACCATTTTGCAGTTTTAAGCACATTGACTGTCTGACACATGATCATCGTGCTCCATACGACTGCTCTGTCCACAACCATTCTGCAAATCCTTGTATATAAATGTATGCTTCGAAGAGCATTTTTTTTTGCTCCAAGATGAGCAGCATGAGGCTTGCATGTTGCTGCTGTCAAGCACACTAGGAAAATCCCATTGAAATACAATTCCCCAGGGACAATTTCTCTTCAATACAGACCAGTAGCAAGCTATTAATCTATTTATTGCATGATCTAGTGGTATTTTAAAGAACTTCAGTATTAATTAGTGTCCCATAGCATGAATACTGTATTCAATATATTTTATCTCTCTAGTCATCTGTAAAAGCTGAACTTTGAATCTTATTGAAGGACTTAGCAGTTATTGGATAAAATCAGCTTTCTTTGGGTGTCATTAATCCAAAGATATTTCAATCTTCTAATTCTTGATTGATTAAAATCTGTATCAGTCTAAGCATTATTTCCCCTCAGATAGTAGGCTAATTGGCCACTGTTACTTCAGTCATCCTACTTGCCATCTTTGAATATCAGCAGGCCATTTGCACTCTGTACAGCTGGAATATTCTTGGTACTCTGAGATGAATTGAAAATTAATATCATCAAACTGAAGATTTCCTCAATGAATGGTTTCTGAACTTCTGGGTATAAGTTACCGAGCCCTCATGGTTTAAAAATTATTATCACTAAAAGAAGTTGCCTTGCTTTCTTTCTAGTAACACAGTGTCTCAAAGGAGCTTCTATGATCTTCATAAAATAGAAGTACCTCAGTAAGAGAAAAACAATGGCTGGGAAATACCTATTTTTTCCACATTCAGGGAATCCTTTTTTGTAATCTGCATCTCCTAGTATTTGTATCCCATCATTAGGATTTCTTTTGTTCCTATTGTAGTTTAAAAACTCCTGTTCATTGTCTTCAGCAAGTCCAGATAGGGATTTACCCAGTTTTGGCTTTCCTTTATCAATTCTCTGCATTTCATCCCTTGTTATATCCTTTGTTACCAATTTTCATTATACTTTCTTATTTCTGACTGCTGCTTTCAATATTTTGCTAATGTTTTGTTGTTTCTTCTAATAAGTGCACAGAGTAAAATATCACTTCTACCCAGAGAAAATATGAAGATGGTCTCAAAACTAGAAAGTCATAGATTTGATGGATGGACCACTTGCTGGATAAGGAACTGGCTGGATGACCTCACTCAAAGGGTTGTGGTCAACAGCTCAATGTCCAAGTGGCAGCCGGTAATAAGTGGCGTTACTCAGGGGCTGGTACTGGGACCAGTGCTATTTAACATCTTTGTCGGAGACTTAGACAATGGGATAGAGTGCATCCTCAGCAAGTTTACCGATGACACCAAGCTCGGTGGTGCAGTGGACACGCTGGAGGGAGGGGATGCCATTCAGAGGGACCTGGACAGGCTTGAGAAGTGGGCTAGTGCAAATTGTATGAAGTTAAACCAAGCCAAGTGCAAGGTCCCACACCTGTGACGTGGCAATCCCAAGCACAAATACAGGTTTGGTGGAGAATGGCTGGAGAGCAGCCCTGAGGAGAAGGACTTGGGTGTGACAGTAGATGAGAAGCTCAACATGAGCCGGCAGTGTGTGCTGGCAGCCCAGAAAGCCAACGGCATCCTGGGCTGCATCAAAAGAAGCAGGGCCAGCAGGTCATGGGAGGTAATTCTACCCCTCTACTCTGTGCTCATGAGACCCCACCTGGAGTACTGTGTCCAGCTCTGGAGTCCTCAACATAGAGCACATGGACCTGTTGGAACGGGTCCAGCGGAGGGCCACAAAGATGATCAGAGGGCTGGAGCACCTCTCCTATGAAGACCGGCTCAGGGAGCTGGGCTTGTTCAGCCTGGAGAAGAGAAGGCTCCGGAGAAACGTTATAACAGCCTTCCAGTATCTGAAGGGAGCCTACAGGAGAGATGGAGAGGGACTCTTTGTCAGGAAGTATAGTGACAGGACAAGGGATAATGGTTTTAAATTGGAAGAGGGGAGATTTAGATTAGATACCAGAAAGAAATTCTTACACTGTGAGGGTGGTGAGGCACTGGAACAGGTTGCCCAGGGAAGCTGTGGATGCCCCACACCTGGAAGGGTTTAAGGCCAGGCTGGATGGGGCTTTGAGCAACCTGTTCTAGTGGGAGATGTCCCTGCCCGTGGCAGGGGGGTTGGAACTTGGTGATCTTTAAGGTCCCTTCCAACTTTAATCATTCTATGATTCTATGTACTGCATTTTTAGCGTATCAACACTGTGCTAGACTCCTTAAGGGAAATCTAAGAGAGTGCAAACAGACTTTATGTTAGTTTGTGCAAAACAGTCCTCTTTCCAAGAGGATGGGAGATACATACCAATATATTGATAGCTTCCAGTGCTGTCCCAGTCCAAATGGCTGCACCACTGCATTCTCAGGACTGCATCACATTGATACGAGTCTGCAGACGAAGCATCAAAATCAGTCCAAGAAACCCCAGGCAGAAGTATGAGGGTGTGTGGCACATGGTAGTTGTGCAGTCACCAGCAGGACTCTCTTTACGCTGTAGTCATACCATGCATGAGCAATGACCCAGCAGCTGGCCAGATGCACCACACTGCTTGGGCTGATAGACATTAGGACACTTCTAATGCAAAAAGATGTGAGGGATACAGGCCCTACAGAAAGTACTGAGACTCCTTCTTCTCACCTCCAAGTAAATCTTGCCTTCCTTGGATAATCCCGCGTGAAATGAACTTCGGAGCGCATATAGTGTTAGCTGTTTCTTAACCAAGGAGAGAAATCCAGGCACTTTGAGCTACCTCATAGATGAAAGAATTTCTAACTCTGCACTGAAGAAAGTGTTCCTGGGAGAAATATCCTCCACTACATTCAAATAAGAACTCAACAACAAAAAGAAAACAGAATAAATATTTTTTATTTCCTCCCATATAACTTAACATCATGAGGTTTTTAAAAGGGATTTCAACATCTACATGCAAATCAGATATTTCTCTTTGAGAATTCATCTCTACACAGCACAAGGCCTGTCAATCCTACTATGGGGCACTTTCCTCACTCCTCATTTGGAAAATGTAGGGTGTTATTGTGTCCTTGCTCCACTTTAGCTGTTGGGGAGCAGTGGGAGAAAAGTGAGAGGAGGAACATGTTGCGCTCTGATGCCAGATCCCTGAGTCTGAGCTTCATGGAAACAATGCCAAAATACGGATTAGGCATTACAGTAGCCAAGATGCTGTACAGGAACTCATTCCCAAATTTTAAATAAAAATACCTCCCTGAGAGAGGAAACTATTATATTTTAAGAAGAGTTACCATATTGTCCAGCACTAATACCTCTTACAGCCAACTACTGCAACCCAACGTATTATTATACAAGGGGTTGAAGCCAACTATTCTTGCAAATCAATGAGGAAAGAGCAGAAGTGGTATAATTGTTGTTATATTATTATTACATAATTTTCTATTCCTAATATTGCAGCCAAAGACAGTGAACTTCCTTTTGCAGCAGATAGTCAAGAAAGCTAAACAAAACTCTGCAATTACCATTTACCAGTATTCATACAATAGGCTTTGGTTCACATACCATGCAATCCCTGGTTTACCCTGAAATATCTTGTAGACAGAAGCTGTGCCTAAAAATAAGCCAGCAAAAGAACTAAACACAGTAATAAAGAGAGTTTGTTGATATGTGAAACATTTTCAGAGAATTGCACAACATCTAGCAACTTTTCCAAGCTTTAGCTACTCCATCATTGGTTGTGTTGTGCAGTGCCTCTTCTGTTGTTCATATTTCTGCAGCATTACAGAGTCCTATTTGTGGACCCATTCTCTTTAGGCGTCAGTACTCCGTTGAACAGTACCAGATTTTGTGGTCTTACAAACCAGCTACTGGTTGGAGAAGAAGTGATGCAGACTCTGGAGATTTTCCCAGTCTGGGAGTTATCAGGCTTTCTGGATCAGAGACTTGTACCAGCCACTCACATTTCTGTCAGTCACAAGGTACCTTAAACGTTCACCTTTTAGCTGAGTGCACTCTAAAGGGAAGATTGTTCCACAAACCAGTTCCTTGGACAGCCAATGGTGTACTGCACTCAGGCTGGGAAACAACTGGTTAGACAGTATTTCAGAAAAGCTCCGGGGGCCTGAGTTTTTGAAATGAATCAGAACATATTAAAGAAATACCTAGACTCTGCATCACTGTCTTAGGGTTTGGCTGCAAAAAGCATTGTAGGCTGACACAAGCTCACTCTGCCCACACTCCAGGCAAGCGCAAACTCTTTCCACCCTGGTCAAAACAAAGAAAACTTCATTCTAGCAGCCATGCAGCTGTATTAGTCTTGCATGGATCCAAGGTACCTTCTCCCCCATCTCCCAGCAGGACTTTTTAGCAAAATCTCAGCACCCCTCTTCCTCTTCAGCACCCCACAGCTTCCAGTTTGGACCTGTCATGGGTCCAACTACCTCACTGAACAAGTAGAGTATCACACAGCCATCACACCATACAATAATGTATTCTGTGTACTCTGTGTGCATAAGAGGTGGGAAAAAAAAACACTCAAAAGTCCATCACCTGAAACCTTTTAGCAAAAATTATCGCTGTACAACTCATCAGAAACAATCTTGTGTCTAGAATTCATTCTTGTTAGACAAAAACAAGGGTCACAATCTTCTCATGCTGGAAGTGAATACTCTAGGGAAAGAGGCAACATGATTTAGTGCATCAGATAGCATTCTTCCAAATAAAAACAACTGGTAAAGTTGCAGGTGCCAGACCCATACCCAGACTGTGCCAGACTGCTGTTATTGTAGGCTCTTGATGGATAATGTCACTGCTATGCTATTTGGCATGTATTAACATAAGAATATATTCTATTTTCGTAAGTATATGTAATATTATAATAAATCTTATGTTACAAATATCTATTCACTTTACAGCAGTTATTGTCAGTGTATGACAATCCTGCACTTAGCTCACCATTGGTGCATTGTGCAAATTTGAGTATGACTGTTAAAACAAGATGCGCAGCAATTGGAGGAAGCCCAAAGGTGATGAGAGAAGGCTGAACAACTTGGGGCAGCCACATTCAGAAAAGGGCATCAAGATGAAAGTCTTCAAATATGTGAAACACTGTCAGTAAAGAAGAAGAGAATAACCTGCTCTTCTTATCCACAAGTCAGTAGCGTATTCAGGCATTGCGAAAACTTTCTGACGGTCTTGAGAATGAAGCACCCAACTGGGTCGCTGGGAGTGATTGCAGGATCTGTGTCATTGAAGGTCTTAAAGTAGCAAATAGAAAATATCTCTCAGGAAGGGAGATACATCACATAGGTCGAGCTGATCCTCCTTTGGCAAAGAGTTATGGCCTTGATGACCTCCAAAGGTGCCCTCCAGGACAGTTTTTCTGGGGTCCATGTTTCCAGTATTACCACCTAAATGAAAAGCGCTCCCTCTCAAAAAAGGGCAAGAATTCTCCCTCTGAAGACTCAAAGTCCAGTGCTAGCCAGATCCAGTTTGTCTGTGGTAAAAACTGGTGCCTGCAGACTTCCATGGGTTAAATGCAGGTGTCTGGAGGAATTAACTACTGCCCATTCCTGGTCTTCAACTATCACCCACATGCTGGAAATGCAACAGCAGACATGACAAAGAAGCAATTATCCCAACAAAATCAGTTATTACCAGCGATTCATATGGTAATGATGGTGGTGAGGATGATGATGATATTGCTCAACTGTAGTAAGGATGATAATAACCAGTGTTTTAGGGGACGGATTACAGGTTTAATCAAAATGAATAGTTTATCACAGATAATGAATTTTACAGGGGAATATGGTCCTAGGAAAATGCCTTGTTCTGAATGCCTGAAAATTACATTGATTTAAGTAGTGGGCTACCATATTGGCACTATTCATTTAGGAGAAGCGAGAATGTAGCATTTTTATGTAGATATTCTTTGCCATCCTTAAAAAAATGGGTGTTAATGTCATGATCATGGTAAGGAGAGCGATTACAGAACAACATATGTTTATTGGCATCATTTTTATAAGCTCTAAAATTTTACTCATCCTATTTATATCATCTTTGTTTTGTCCCTGACATAGAAAGAAAAAACTATCCACGTGCTAAAAAGAAACTAGCATTTGTGAGCATCTTGTGAAATTCATAAGCAACAAAGATCCTAATTCAAGAGAAAGTTGAGACTCCTGTTATTACAGTGGGACTTAAAACAGAAGCACAGATGAGAGGGAAGCTTTCTCAAACAAAGGACAAATGGAGAAGGTCTTGAACAATATATTAGCACTAAAAAATTTGTTAAACATATTAATTTCCCAGCATGTGGCCGTTTTTCTAACAAAAAAAAAAAGGTTAGAAACTTCATTTATATGTTGTAGGGAGAGGCTAGGGAGAAAAATGAGAGAAAAGGATGTGATAAGATAGAATTCAAGAGTTGCCCACGTTTTAAAAAACAGATAGTGAAATTTCAGACCCAAGAGAATATTACACTATTCCCCAAAAGAAGCACATCTGGGCTACCAGTATATCTCCTTTACCATTCTTTTAACTTTTCCTTGTGTAGTTTGCAAGTTGAATTCTCTATAAGATCTCTCCCAATACTGTTAATGCTATTTTGCTGTCATTGTTGATTTCAAACCAGGCTCTGCTTTACTTCACTCAAACTCAAACGAGCTGCAGAAATGCTGAAATCAATACATGCCTCTTGAAGGATAGATCTTTTGTAACACAAAGGAGAGAATGACTAATAGATTACTGAAGCTTTAACAAAACCTCAACAGATCCCCATATGGTGCATTGCAATTAAAAGAGTAGAGGATGGATTTATAATTTTTGGGGTGGGGGAAAGAAAAAGAAAAGAAAGAGTTTTGGACAAGAAAATGAGTGAGGTGGAGACAGAAGTGATGTGTGACCATACACAAAATAGAAACCCTTCTTTCTGAGCCTTTCATCTCCGGGTCACTGGTTCCAATCGAGCCCAGGTCGATAGCGAACAAAAATCATTTTAATCTGATGGGTGTTTGCTGACCTATGTGAAATGAACTGGTTGTGTCAGTCCACTTCCCAGCTGACAGCTCTCCCCATCATCAAGGACATTGCTACAAGTGGCAGTAATTGGTACTTTTTTGAGGCCAGCTCAGCTAAAAGGCTGAAGAATGGAAAAAGCAGTAGGGCTGAACCACCTCCTCCTCTTGTCCAGCTGCTCCCTCCAGGTGAGTGTTGGGGGAACGCTGGGGGAAGCTGGCACTGCTGTTGCCTGCGCCACATCTGCTCTTTGAACCAACAAAAGACTTCAGGGCAAAGGGGAGTCCTCTGAAGTGGTAAAGACCCCTTGTGAACACAGATTTCTTGAGAAGGATGTGGGGTAATAGGGCCCCAGGCCTGCAGTGCATTTCAGGTGGATACCATTGTTTGTTGGTAGCCCCATGGGAGGGTCTCTGTGCAAACACAGGTCCCTGAAAGGACCTATCAGGCTACTGAACCTGGTCCCTGGGGCATCCCTAATTGTAGACCGTAGTTACAATCCCATCTGCAAAACAGGAGTGAGGAGAGCTAAATCCAACTTCCATTGATGGCAGTGGAAGGACACCTGGGCTCACCCACTTCTGCATATGTCCAAAGAACATCACTAACATTTTGAGAATTTAATTTTTTAATGGCACAAGCTCATGTGAGGGATGAGTTGACTCTAAGATGCTAAAAGAATAAAGGAAGAAATAAAATATGAATTGAAGAGGTTAATAAAAAACAATGCCCTAGAGAGGAAAATGTTAATCATTCATTTTATCAGTATTTCTCTGAGCAGCTGATATCTCCCCTATTGTGAGTACATACTATATTATGAAAATAATATTATAAAGAGGACTTTCAATTACACTTTAAGCCACAGCCACCCTGTCTCCCTCAGATATTCCCCGGGAATGGTGACATTGCCATGGGAGATGAGAGATGGCAGGATGGTCTAGCTAACAGAGGGCACCAACACGTGCTCAAAAGCCTCCCCAAATATTTCTGGCCAGTGACACTTTCTACAGGGTAAATCTGTGCCTGCCACTTCAGACAAGAGGAAGTGTCTCCAGTGGGTGAAAAGAGTTAGAACTGCTGGCAAAGCTGTGAAAAGACTCCTGGCAAAGTGGAAATCTGCCTTGTGAATATCCATTTCTTGTTTCATGGATACACACAGACGTATAGGAGAGTGAAGTTCTATCAGACGTTCTACAGGTGGAAGGATCCATGCTGCAAGTGGATTTCCTGACAACTGAATGAGGTGAGGTGCTCCCAACATTGCACTTCACAAGCAGATTGTGTGATATTACAGTTATGAAACATAAGTGAATGGGATAGGAACAAGGAAGAAAAGATGCCATAAAATATTAGGAGGAACCTGGGTTTTGCAAGTCATGCTTTGTGCAACAAAGTCTTTGCCATACACGATCTTCTTTCACATATACACAAATGTCCTTTCCAACACCCAAATCAAGGTAGGTGCTAGGGAAAGCAACACCTCAGTTCTCAAAGTAAGGGCAAGAAAAAGGCATGATGCACTCTCATGTTGTACACTTCTGAGCTGCTGCCATTCCTTGCCCATTGTCAGATAGACTGTGGCCAGAGGCAATCTGTGTCAACGGCTGAGAGTAGTCCTCACTAGGACATGTACACTCTAGTCCATTTATCTGGAGCTGGAGAGAAAGAAGTGATGTATCTGCATGGAAGAAACTTCTTTTCCGTTTGCACTGGTGATCCCCCATATCACTGTCAAGAAATAAACTTCTAGCAGCTTCTGTCTGAACACTAGTGAATATTGACTGCTAGTGAAGCTGTCTGTGCTGAATTGCCTTTTTGCTCAGAATCTGAAGGATGGGAACACTCAAGGTACCTCCAAAATCTAAAAGGGAGCTGTTGCCTTCCTGCTAGTGCAAATGATTCAGAAGGCAGTGGGAAGAAGTAATGGTCTAACGGGCACTGGTCCCATCTCAGCCTGAGTCACTCCTCAGGCAAGAGGGTGAAGAGCAAGCAAGCAAGCACTTAGAAGACTGCAAGTGGGAGATGTGTGTTATGACAACTGAGCAGGCTGGGCTTCAGCTGGAGTCTTATGCTCCCTAGGATCCTTTTTCTGTTTAATTCAAATTAAACTCACTTTTCCCAGAGGTTTAACAGTGGGGTAAGTGCAAGCTGAATTCTGCTGCTGTGTATGAAGAGCTGGAGTGGCTGTCCTGTCCTTCCTTGAGCAAGGACGAGAAAGGGCAGAGCTTGTGATGAGAGCCCATTTCCACAGTATGCTGTGGGATATAAGGTTTGTGAGATTCTCAGAAGGGTGAGGGATCATATTAACAGTAAATTGATTCATACAGCCTCAACTAGTAAACTAAAATGCATGTGTTGTATGATAGTCCTCATCTCTTAGAATATAAACCTGAACATAATGTTCAGGGGCAGGTAGAAACATGATCCAGAGGTGAACTGCACATGTGAGGTGTCAGACCTTCCTCTGAATACTTTTGTCTTTTCAGAGATAATATCAATACTGGAATAAACAGACTGTAAAAAGAAGAATCCAGAATCTATTTCTTTAGTGGCTCAGACTTATGGTCCATTTAGTTGAGTAACCCTGTGGAGCCTCCAGCTCATGCTTGTTCAAAAAATCCTAAGCCTCTGTAATAGACAGTTCTGTGAGGCTATACCTGTTTTGAACTGTTTCTGACTAAATACTGTGGTATTGTCACCTTGTCAGAATTTGGGTGAGCCTCAGTGAATATTCATAACTTGTAAGCTATGGGGCTTAGGGGATTGGAGTTTTGCAATAATTGGGAATTACATGAGACCACCTAGTTCATTAAAACAAAATGAAAGACAGAGTCAAAGACAGGCCGGCAAAGGTAAACAGTGCATTAATTCACTGCCTCCATATTTAAAGCCTTCAAAGCCTTTCACTTAAAATCCTTTTCCGCTCTGGATCTCAGCATGAGTCTGGCTGCAGGGAGGTTTTGTGTGGTGGCCTGTCAGCTTCCATCTCCAACACAGTGAAATTCAACTAATTGTAAGTGCACAGTGCTCCAGGCGTACACTGCACACTGCCACTCAGGCCATGCACACACGCCGAGACCCCATCCACCTACTGTAAAGTCCAGTATTCTCTCCCAACACACACACCTTTCTTTTTCGCTACTTGAAATCACTGAAAAGATGACAGGCCAAAGCAAGGAGCAGAGATCCCCATTGCATTTCTGCAAAAATCAGTGCAGAGGGATTTAGTCCCACCACTGCTTTATGTGTCAAGAATTGCAGCAACCATTGGCCGGTGCCTCCATTAATGCAAAAGGGTTGGCCAGCAAGCACCGGTGGGGTTCTGTCTGACTTCAAACTTTGATTTTACCTGCTGAAGCACACCTCACTGCCATGTCAGGCCTTCTGCATTGCTGCCGAGGTTCAGAAAGAATCAAGAGGAAAAGATTAATAGAAAAATGGAAAATACCTCACAGCTGAAGACCCTCCATGACCAAAAATAGCCTCTGTTAGTGCTAATCCTCAGTTGCTTATGAGGTTCTGCAAGGTCAGTAGCCACACAGGCCTAATTTGCTCCTTAAGCAAAACTGTTTCATTCTTGAGCTTTCATGGCGATAGTATAGTCACACATTACTGCCAAATTGTCCACAGCAGGCGGTTTTTTCAGCATGTTCCCATTCTTTAGAATTTGACATCTGAACTTCACAGTAGTCATCCCAGTCTGGTTTTGTTTCTGGATTGGATAGGCCAAGGTTTACTTCCATCCGAGTGGGTTTTGTTTTCTCAGTCCTTAAACTAGAACCTTTTTCAATTTAATTTTGGCTATCAGCTTGACCATCACAGATTGCTTGCATGAATGCCATCATTTTCAACTGGACTCTTCTAGGGGCACAATGCAGGAGTACATTTACCTTTCTCCCCCCCAGATTTCCTAATTCCCCAGTAAAAAGCCAACAAGGTCATTTACATCACTTTTGCTGCTGCCAGACTACTATGCCTGCAAATCACACGTTTCATTCTTCAGCACTCACTTTTTTTTTTGTCCGGCTTTGCGCACTCAATTAGGTAAGCACCTGTTCGCTTCACCACAGCTAGCACTCTTTGTAAGGGCCTCGATGGCTTTGGGGTGCTTTAAGCATGGTCCAGACACACCAAGACATCAGCCCTGTCAGGCTTCTCAGACATAGCATAGGTGTCTCCAAAGTTCAATGAGTTTGGCCTGGACAAGTGTCTGCCTCCAGGACTGTATAGCTCTTGTGGCAATTGAAAAATTTCAGGGAACTTTGTGATTCAAAGCTCAGGAGTTGAATGATGTTAGGTGCCTCCCCAGAAATGGGAAACTGGGTTTCTGAACTAATCTCTTTGTGCCTCGGTCTTGTTGTCTAAGGTGCTGGAAAAGGTCATTTCAATCCCACCCTATGTTTTTATTGTGTGTTAGTACCTGATCCTTCACGGGTGACTCAAGGTACAATATTGCATGAGTCATGTAAATAGGGTTACTATTTGGCTAATTGCTAGCATACCTTTCAGGCTGATCCTCATAAAGTTAAGTTTAGTTCTGAGCAACCTTCCTGATGTGACTAGCTTGGTTTTCATTACTCCACTGCAGAAGTGTTTCTTGTCCTTCAGATCACCTGCTAACTCTGCTCTCATGTTCAGTCGACCTGTGACACTCTATAATTCAATGCTGCTTCAGTGACAATAACATTGAAACTCAACCATGCAAGATCAACAATTTAAATAAATAGTTCTAACTGCTCTCAAAGAACTCATATTCCAAGAGCCTTTCACTGCCACTCACCGCTGAACCTCACCACTTATGCTCACCTAATTATGCAACACTTTTCTTCCCAAGCCATTGCACCTGAAGTGCTGATTATACTGTACTTGGAGTGTCGTGTGTTCTCTGAAGGGCTGTTTTTGGTCTCTGTGAGGTTGCCACTTGTCTCCTGATAGAAGTGATCCCATTTGCTATTTTCTACTTTGTTTTGGAGGGAATAATTCAAGGGCTAGTGTTCAGGGATGCATCCACAACACTACAAGAAGCAGAGGTATGAGGATTCCATTTTTGGAGATGGGGACATTGGAGCAAAGCAGTTGGACCAAAATCTTGTCCACATTTCAGGACAATGTGAGAACTATGATCCAGGTGTGCCAGACACCTCTCCCAACTGTGAAAGCACCCTGCTCTGAAAATGAACCCTAGGCAGGGGAGCCCTGAGGAAGATAATAACTGCTGCTAGTTGCCTCGAGAATTAGTCTGTTAGAGATAAGAGAGTCTCAAAAATATTTGAAGGAACAATTCAGTTTCATTAAAAAAGTCTTAGAGGACTTAATAGAAAGAAATAGAATATGGGGGTGTGCATGGTGTATGTGTGAATGTCTGGAGATATATAGAGATAAATAGAGATAGAGATAGAGATAGAGATAGAGATAGAGATAGAGATAGAGATAGAGATAGAGATATACCCAGCTGAAGTATTCTCATCAGTTTACTGCTTCATTTATTTATTTCTAGGTGTTTTTATAAATAAATACTGAAAAAATAATAGGTAATTCTATGGACTTTTTCTTGGACCTTTTGATGTTGAATCAGCGTGCACTGGGGTTTTTTTTCATAGAGCAAGGACAGCCTTTGCACATACAGCCAGAACAAACCAGTGTGCCAGTGAAGACTTGCTTTTAGGAATTAAGTGATAAGAACCTACAGCTTTTTACTGGTCTTCTGCAAGACGTGAATTTCATCCGCAAGACTTTAAAAGGTAAAAAGTGGCACCATAGCAAACTGGTGACACAAATACACCTCTTCTCACTTGGCCTTAAATGCCTTACCCATTTGAACTCACATTTCCAAGAAAAGATAGCAATTAGGAAGAAGCAGATTAGATAGAATTGAGTGTATTCTGATACGTTTTGTGTTTCTGGAAGCAGTTATTCAAGAAAGTTAGGGCTCCTTCCTTTAATGGAGACTCTGAGTCTATCATATCAGATAGGTTGTCCTAGAGCACCTCACCCACCTTGTGGGCAGAGAGCCAGCCTCTGACACCAAAGTACAGAGGGAAATATAGGACACACAGCTCAAAGGAATGAAGAAAATAAATAGCACGTCCTCACATGTCCTTCCTTATGCAGGGATTCGAGAAAGGCCAGACGCACCATTCTCACAGATTTCTCAGAGTCCTGACTCCTGTATCCTGCTTTACGCTGCTTTCTGCAAAAGAACATTAAATTTTACCAGTCAGGAAACTCTCAGGGGATGGCTTACTCTGCATTTTGAGGCAGTGCTGGGGAGAAAGGGGCTTCCCACACTTGCAACTCACACATCACCTGCCTTCGTAGGCACCCGAATGTTCCCTTGAGCATTCTGGGTATCAAGACAAAGCATTTTCTCCCATGAAGGCAATTTTGCTTGCATGTTCTCTCCTGAAGTTTCCCTATGATTTCCCAGAGAAGCCAGAAATCTCTAGAGCAATTGCTAGTGTAAGCAAATAATGAATTCCCCCTGTTGCATATTTCTCTTGCAGCTTAAAGACATTATTCAACTTTCTATTGTCTTTCTTGCAAAGCTGCTTCTAAGATAACTGAATAGTACATAACTCACAGTTATTCTACCAGATTTTTATTGCTAATCTTATAAGCAGCAATGGCTGAGGTGTAGGGATATTTTTTGAAGTGTTCCTGACAAGTTGGGAGGAGCCGTTAGTTTGAGGTGCAGCAGAAAATCGTTAACCTTCAGCTAGTCATTAATCCCCAGGAAAGGTCCACCCTGCAGTTAGTACTGCTCTTAGGATGAAAATTGTTGTGTAAGAGCAGACTGTTATTATAAGGTGAGAAAGGGGGAAAAAAAAGATGTTTTATGAAAGTAAGTTCCCTCCAAATTTTATTTGATTTCCTTTTCATAACAGTACTGAACTTCAGCAGAACGAGCACTGGGTTGCTTTAAACCGTTGTTTCCCTCATATGTAACTCAGTTTGTGCAGGCATGTATTTTTAATTTTTTTTTTGTTTCTCTGAATACTGTTTATTTAAGTAATTGTTGGCTCTTTTCCTGTCCTTTGTTGACCCCAGGAAACAACTTTTTTATGTGTTTCCATTCTGGGATTTCTATTATCTACTGACTTGAGCTGGGTGTGCTTCCGTGGAAAGGCCCAAAAGAGAAGGGGAGAGCTGAAGTTACTCTTGAACTAAAGTCAACTTGTCTTCCAGACTGAGGCCCAGGAAAACCATCACTTGAAGCAAAGCACTCAGAAGGTAGTTTACAAGTCTACTTCCCAAGAACAAACCAGGATTCAGTGTTATCACCCTCATGAAGTTAAAGGAGGTGGTTTTACAATTTGGTGGAAAAAAGTCATGCCGTTAATTGGCCACATTTATTTGACAAAAAAAAAGTGGGGAAAGGTGAAAAGGGGAAAGGAAGTTGGGAAAGAAAAACAGAACAGAAGGGAAAAAATCTTTATGATGAGGTGCTCGGCAGGATGAAGGAACAAAAGGAAGGCTTTCTGCTTGTCTCCTGATATTTTCCAACTCAGCAAAAAAATCCATTGTGTAGCTTAAGGGGGAAAAAAAGTTAAAGTTGAAAGCTTAGTGTGTGAAAGCAACTGCTCAACCATTGTGTAATATGGGCTAATGTAATGTCACTGTTTCCCTATGATGTAAGTTGCAATTTTTGTTCCAGTTGCTGTGGTCAATGTTATCGCTTTCAATTTTCAAAAGCGGGCAAAGGGATGCATGGAGATGGTATTTCTCTTTACCCTCACCGCCCCTTCCCCACCCCGAAACAAATACTTCTGTTAGGAAATATCAGTGCTGACCAGATGTCACTGACTTTTTTTTTTTTTTTTTTGCATGTGTCCCTTAACAGCTGGCAAGAATATTAGCTCAAATTATTCACCACAAGCACACTCTTTCTGTTTGTCCCCAGATAAAGGGATTTGAAATCCTGGTTGTCAGAGAGGGATGCTGAAAACTGTGGAATGGATTTCTTTGGGCAGAAGGAATACTTCTTGAAGATCTTTAAACCAATCAGGGATAGTCAGGACTAGCATGCAAAACCAAACGTCCATTACTGTTGGCACTTCATGTGCCAGAGATGTTTTCTTGGAACCACTGTGAAGTGGCTTGTTCATAACAATCCACAAATCTAAATGTAGAGACAGTTTTTGTTTTGTTCTTGTCAGCTGAAAAAAATAATCGTAGCTGTGGTTACAGATGAGAAACACAGTGAGTGGATGATAAAAAGAGACTGCTGTACATGGATGCTCTAGAATTGCTTAGGACCGTAGCCATGTGTCCGTGCTACCTTGAACTACACTCCCTACACCTTGCAAATGGGCAGATGGCACAAGACAGTGCTAGGTTTGCAGGGGGACCATTCCACACACTGCCCTGGTGTGGCAGGGCTCAGGAGGAGGCAGTGGAGATGCAGCGGGTGGCACTGCTCCACCTGGAACCATATTCAATGGGTACCACTGTGCACAGTGCAGAACAGGGGCTGGTTTATCCTTACAGCCCATAAGCTAACTGTTATTATTGCCAGCAATGTCAATGGGAACCATTACCTTCTGCTGTACCAAAACCTCCTCCTCTTCCCCTCACATTTACAGTTATGTCTGCCAGGTAACTGGTGGTGTACAGAATATCGCTGTGCTCTTCACCCATTACAGCTCTGTTGCAAAATGAGTGTGTTTTCCTTTTATGAGCAAAGATAATTAAGGAGCTTGGTACATGGAAGGCATATCATGATAGTGTTATTTTTAACATTATCTTTAGATGAATGAAAAACCAAGATCAGATGAAGATAACTCAGAGTAACTGAAAACTCCCAGACAGGCAGGAAGCAATACTCAGCTCTTCTCTTCAGCTCTGTCTCTAAACTAGAACAAATCACTGTGTTTATTTAATACTGCATCTTGTCTTTGGTGATTGTTTTAAATATTCCCTGTAAAAAAAAAGAGGCAAAGATTTTTAATGAACACTAAAGACAGCAACTAGCCTTGGAAGAGTATGTAACACAAAATAGGCCCCAGGTATAGAAAAGTTATGTTTCAGCAATTAAGACTTGTATTCTATTAGTTATGAGCTCTAATGAGGCTGCAGTGATCCTCACTATTGATATGAATAACAATGCTTTTCTAAAGCATGCTAAGATCTTGAAATGTCATCAAGGTTGCTCATAGGCACTGAATTACACTGGGGAACTACAAGTTGTGATTTCAAGTTCTCTTATGTCATCCTTTTCTAGCAAGTAAGTAGGAGAAGCCAATTCACGGTTCTATGTTACCTATGAGTAAGGAAACCCTAGCATTTTTCCATGGCAAAGAATCCTTTCTGTATGCCTCATCATCTCCACTGCCAATCTCTGCAATCCATTCGTTTTGAGCCTACCTGTTTTGAAACACAGAGATAGGAACTGACTGTGGCTTTCTGACCATTTCTGGATGCAGGGAGATGGGGCTCTAGACTACTGGAAAGGCAATCTTGGGTGACCTAGATTTCTGTAAGAAATCCTAGCTCCGAGTCAAGAGCAGCATTGCCATTGACTTCAAAGAGGTCAGGATAGCAGCCCCTGTGCCTTCATTTTTGTGCTGAAAAATGGAATATTATGGTACTTGCCATTGTTTCTGAAGTGGTTTTAAATGCATATAAAAATTCAATTATTAAATAGAAAATAATTATACTTATTACTGTATTTTCCATATTGTTTTCCATCACACTATTTTGTTTGCTTCTCTGATGGCCCCAAGGCACAGAGCAGATGTTTTCACTGAGCTGTCCTCAATGACTTTTAAATTACTTCATCATTGAAAAATGGCAACAGTGCCAGTCTTTCTTGTAACATTCAATCTCATCATCCCTCATGTGCTTACAAAAAGACAACTTCAGGGCCAAATGTACATTGGAATTGGAACCACTGTCTCCAGGTCAGGCAAACAA
Organism: Nycticryphes semicollaris; assembly: GCA_013400055.1. Taxonomy (NCBI): domain Eukaryota; kingdom Metazoa; phylum Chordata; class Aves; order Charadriiformes; family Rostratulidae; genus Nycticryphes; species Nycticryphes semicollaris. The sequence continues at coordinate 15,836 of VXBJ01005417.1, read as the reverse complement.
CAAGAGGAAGATAGAAAAGTAAAGAGAAAAAAAAAAAAAGCCAGGAAGAGCAAGAGAGCACAAGATGGGAATAGACAGAAAGAAAGGAAAGAAAACAAGCTTATTTGTGCAACATAAAAGCATTATAGCTTGGATTTTTCTCAACTTTTAATGTCCTGAAACTCAAATATTAATTTAGCCTGATGCTTAAATTTGTTTTGCCTTAGAAATAATGGGGAAGCCGTTAATTAGAAAAAGGGAAAAAACATTCCTCAAATATTTGACAATGGAGCACTACTGAAAATTTCTGATTCCCCCAACAGAAAACCTATTTTAAAAAAGACTAGTCATTAATCAGTAACAGCTGCTCCCAGCACCTGTTATTTATTCCCATCATTAACACTTCCTTTAGCATTTCTGACAGAAATGAGTAGCTTTTCGATCTGAACACCCTGCACTCTGTGGAACATCCCCAGAACTCAGTGGCTATATTTGCTCAACAAGGTGTGTTTATGACTTTCCCCAGCATGGTATCACAGCTTTTCGTTTTCCTTTGTGGGCTCTTTCTTTATTCTAAATGTAGGATTAAAAGTCCCAGAACATCCCATATCTTTTGCTGAATGCTTACGTAGCACCTAATTTTTGGTATGTCCTGGTTAATTGGTTACAGGGGCAAGGGCACACAGTGATTACGGTGTATATACACGTGCCAAAGGATTTCCAACCAGCACATCCCCCTGTGCCTAGATCTCCCTGTGGCAAATGGAAGCTGAGAGGGTTTACAAGCTGGGATTTATTGCTATAGGTGTGTAATGTTTCTGTGTCTGTTTTACCCTCATTTGGAGCTCCCATCTCCCTGCTCAGAGCAAGCCCGGCTGGGGTCACCTGCAGAGCTGGTGAGGAGGTTCCTCGCCTGTCTTCCTCAACCAGCATGACTCTGTGACCCCGCTGGCTCCCCTCCACCATCTGGAGGTAGGGAGCCTGAGGGCAGCGGGGGCAGGTGTCCCCAGGTAAAATGGTACCCTGGATTAGCTCTTCCTGCAACACTCCTTGACTGCCTCTTGCCCCTTCTCAGTGCAGGAGGCACCCAATCCTCTTTTCATGTAGTAGAAGAAAACAGGAGAAAAGGAGAGACCAAACAGCAATGAGCATTGTTAGAGGCAACCTTTCTTTATATCCATTACCTGTAGGCTTCCAGTGCCAAAGCTTGTGTGGGAAGACCTGCTTTTCATAGTCGTCCAAAACCTTCCTGTGCACATACAGGTGAGCTCTGAAAGTCCAGCTGGCTCTAACAATCCTAGTTTGAAAACCTTATGATATACATTAATATGTAAGACATGTAGATGTGGAGCTTAGGAACCTGATTTAGTTGTGGACTTTGCAGTGTTAGGTTTGTGGTTGGACTCAACGATCTTAAGAGTCTTTTCCAGCCTGAATGATTCTGTGATTCAATCATTCTACATTTCTGCACATAGTTGAACGGAGCAGCAGCTGTGAAGAAATGCAAGCATACTGCCTTGCTTTTCCTGCTTTTTCCCCACAGTCCCAAAAAGCATTGCTGCTTTTTTTTTTCCCCTTTTTCTTTCTCCATCTCTCTCCTTTTGATTAATAAGTATCAATGAAATCTGTTTCATGCTTATTCACAGTTTAAACATTGAGATTTGTAGTGGTTTCCTACCACCGTTAGATAAAGTTTTTCATCTGAAAGCCACTGTTTTCACTTGGAACTGTTGAAGTTATGGCAACATTTCTATTAGTCTTGGGGTTTATAACATTGTAAAGTAAAAAGCATGCTTGGGGTTAGATTTAGGAGAACATTGTTTCTTTAATACAGATAGATAAAGAAAGCAGTGTATTGTATTTATCAAAAGGAAATGTCAGCAGAACTTTATAGTCTGGTAATTAGATAACGCAGATAAGTCTGCTGAGTTTGTGTGCTCACAACTGCCATTCCAGATAACACTTCCTGAAGTCAATTAGAAGAACTTACACAACATCTTACATTTTTCACCATTCCTTTATTTAAGCTGATACCGAAAGAAAGAAAAAAATTAAGGCACAGCCTACAAGCAGCACAATATATAGTTATTCCACATTATTTTTTGCTCTGAATAATCCAGCTTGCTTTGAGCAAGAGCACCGGGCATCTGACTTTTCCAAAGACTCCCGCACTTGAGCAGCAGCAGCTGTGCCAAACCATCACCACTGTGGGGCAATGGAGAATTCCATGGGCCCTTTGATTCAAACCAAGGTAAAGGGGCTTACATTGCTTACAAAAAGCAAGGGACTTACATTTTTCAGACAGGTGGCCTTTGTAAACACCCATGTTTTCACCTATGGAAAACCTTGTAAAGGAAAATCTCTTAGTGCCTTGAAAAGGAAAGCACACAAGTAATACTCAAATTATCTTGGATGCAGAACTCAGATCCAAGTGTTGGAAGCCTGATTCTCCTCTGTACAATTTGTATTTTAAATGCCAAGGAGGTATTTTTATTCTATGCCTGACAAAAATGTTCTGAAGAGGTTTAATATATTTATATTAGTGGTATTGACCTGTTGTTCTAGGAGTTGATATCTCATAATGCTTTGTGCCTCATGTAATTAGTTGAATTAGTTATTCATGAGGATACCAGTTTTTCCTTGAGCAGATAATCATTAAGAATATTTGCTGACATATGGTCAAATCCTGCAGGTTGCTTGTATTAAATACAACCTTCCTCAGGCTACTAAAGTGCTACTTAGGACCACAAAATGGGGTGAGAGGGAAAATTTATTTTTAAAAGTGTTCACTTTCTAAAACAAAATCAAAAGTATAATATACAACTTTTTAATGAGATAAAATTCCCAGATCAATTCTATTTTGGGAAAAAAAAAAATAAAAAAGGAAGTTCTCAGCTAATTTGCTGTCTGCCGGGAAGCACTTACTTGTCATTTTGCTATCTTGCTTCACGAAGAAAGTGAAACTCCTAAGAGCTTTTCAAGAGGGCATGTCAGTTTACCATAGCTGAAAAACAGTCTCCCCGCTGAAATTGTCTTTCATAAAAATATTGACTTTGAAGTGTTGTGGAAAAGCATAATTTTCTGCTAGGTAGAAATTCCGATTAGAAATTATCATCAACCGCCTCAGCACAAACATCCTGGCAGTGGTGGGAGCTGAGTGCAGAAATGGCTCTGTGGCACGTGTCCTCCCCGGGCTAGGGGCTGGTCAGAGTTGTCTGTCTCTCTGTCCTTTCCCACAGAAAGTGCTGTCCTCGCTAAGTTCCAGTTTCAAGTTACGAAAGAGAACACAGGGAACCCTGGTCCTGATCCTTTCTCTGGCTCAACCTCCAGCACCCTGGGAAATCACCCCATGGAGATACACACACTAACAAGCAGTCTTGACCCTGCGCAGCTGTGAGCGCTCAAGCCTTGTCTGAACAGCCATGTATTTTCCGAATTATACCTGCATCTTTAGAGCTGCACAGCCGTGCTCTGGAGAAGACAGTTGTATAAACTGCTTTTGCTAGCATGGTTTAGATAAATAAACAAAGGAAGGGGAGGTATCTGCACTGATCTACGTGATCTTTCTTTCAGAGTAGCTGTTTCTTTCAGAGTGGCTGTTCTGTTATAGTTTTATACCTTGGTCGTATATAACCGATGCATAGAGCAATGACAGTTTATATAGTTGCCCCTAGCAGCTGACATGAGTCTGCACTGGCCTTACCCCCACAGCTGACACACAAGATTCTTCATATATGCCAAGGAGTAAGGCATTCCTGAACAGGGCACTAAGATGCTCTGGATACACTTGCGCTGGGAAATTAAGCAGCTCCTGGTCCCCAAAGAGCAATCACCTGTATGATTGCATACATCATGGTCTCTGCCATGCTTTTGCCCCTGCAGTTAGCATTATTCCAAGCTGTTCCCAGGCACAAAGCAGGAGTCGTCCTCCACAGGCCATGTGGATGTAAGCAGTTAGTTTGGCAGGGTAAGGCAGTTTTACACTAAGGATGCAGAGGGATCCATACTGACCGGCTGCAGGTCCAGAGAGCAACCCCAGAAGCGTTAAATTTATTGGTGTAGGAGATAAGGCCATAGCAGCAGGAAAAGTCCAGGATGATTTTTCTGTTTTTTCCCTGTCACAAGGATGCTGTGGCCTCCAGCCTCATCTGCCCCCGCTGCCTGCCCTACAGACCAGGCAGCAGACCACTGAGTTTGTGATCTACTTCTGCCTCACCGCAAGCAGCAGGGCCAACCATCACTTTTTCACAACAGCAGCCCCCATGTTTCATGTGAAAATCTGTCTCATAGTGCACACTGGGTCTTTTCTGGCCAGGCTTTTGACTTCTCTGCCTTGCTTAGTAGGTAGCAGAGACACCCACAGAAAGACAGGTTTTAACAGGCAAGTGAAAAAAGTGGTTCTCGAGGAGGGAAGGGAGCGGAGAGACTCCCCATTTGTCTGACACATGCAGATCTCAGGCATCATGAGAGGTCACTGCGCATTTTAGGATTTGGCCTAGAACTAGTCTGCAGATGATTTTCTTCGAAATACAGGACTTTGGATGTTAGGCCATAATGATAGGGAGGTTTCCCAGAGTGTTTCATCAGAGAATTCCCATCCATATCATTCCCGCAGCTTTCCTGCTTGTCCCAGACAGTCACAAGTGAAGTTTAACCTGTATCTCTACCTGCAAAATGGTTTGGCTGGAAGAGAGCCAGCAGAGAGCTGGCTGTAGACCTTGATTGCAGGTGTTGATCTGTGAGAGGAGGCTGATGGCACTGTGGCCCCCCACATTAACACGGCCATGTGTGGCATCCTTTCTGGCCCATGGGCAGACAGCTTCATCATGTTCCCCATACACACATTTCTACCACCACAGCTGTATCCCTCCCCCACCAGCCTGTCTCCCTGTTGCCAGTGCAGGGTTTGCATATCCTCTCTGAGATGATGGATGTGTCAATTGTGATAGGGGTCTTTATTCCATGCAAGCATCTCAAAGCGCTTTACAAAAATAGCTCGCAACTCACAGACAAGCACTCTGACATGCAGAGATAGGAAATAGCCTTACTCGCCTTGGAGGGTATTTTAACATTCACCACCACCACAGCATCCTCTCACAAGCACAAATGACCTTCTCCCTCTTAGAACAACCAGGAGGCCCCCATTTTCCTAAGGTCCTGGAAAGATTAAGTGACACGGGTCCAAGGTTGCACAGGAAGTCTGGAGGGAGCACTGGAAATAGAAGGGGGACCTCCTGAGTCCCTCCACAGCGCCTTGACCACAAGACCATCCTTCCTCTCCCAAGGTTACACATCAAATCTGCATTGGAGCCAGGAATAGTACCCAAGTTTCCTGACACCCAAAGCCATCCTCCCGCACTGTGTACAAAGTAAACATAAATATTAATTTAAAGCAATTTATAAACCTGTGTCTTGCTATTAAACCTAAGACATGCTGTCTGAACCCAAAACTTCTTACATTTCAAAGGCTGTGATACACCCCACCCCACTTAAGAAGTCCCCTTCCATACACAGGGCAGCTAATTCCTGCTTGCAGCTAACCTCTCCTGCTGCCTCAGTGCCTCCTGATGTGTCCTGTCCACACCAGCCCTGCAAAACACTTTGCCACTTGCCACAGAGAAACAGGTTTGCAGGCAGAGACATGGGCTGAGGGGTGCCCTCTCTGGCCACCCTGTTGAGACCTGGCACCAAACGAGGCCAAGCCCTCCCTGGCTGCTGTGGGGAGGAGATGTTGCAGGTCAAGGTGGGGACATGAAGGGACAGTGCAGCATCAGTGGGATGAGGAGGGACCTCAGGCCCCCAAGGTCCTAGCACTGGGAGGGTGAGAACTCTAAACTGGCTGTGGGCTTTCATGTCCCCTCCCAGGGGGACACGCACTGCATCGGTACATGCAGCTTCCCTGGGGAAAGCCAGAGATGTGCTGTGTCAGGAGGGGCATGGTGCCACGTGTCCCTGCAGCTTGTTGGAGCCGTTCCATTAATTTTAATGGGCTTTGGATCAGGCCCTGAATTCTCAGCTGTCCTGGCTAAACGGCCTCCCCAGGCAGGCTCTCCTCTCCTTTTAGACCACGGAGGCCTTTTGGAGACCCTGCTGACAGGCAGGTTCCTGCCACTTTTTGGCAGCAGCTCTCCCATCTCTGGGCAAGCACTGCCCTGGCAGGGACAGGGAGGGCAGGCACCATGGCTGCCCCTCATCCATGGCCTGCACCACCTGCAGACGTGGCTGAGCCTGCCAGGGTTGCCTGCTCCCACTCAAGCAAACACACACTCCACTTCCACCCCATGCACAAATCTTTTTTTTTTTTTTTTTCCCCAGAAAGGTCCAGATACTAGAGGTGAGGAGCATAGATCCAGTGCTCCACACTGCACACCTCAACATGCCCCAGTCACTGAGAGCCCCAGTATAATCACATACTCAGGTTTTAGGGGATTCAGTAATCCTGTACAAGAAATAAATCCTGCCTGTGGCAGTATCCCCAGCACTGCTCAGGGCAGAAATAGAAGATGCTACTAGGCTCATCTGAGTAGCCATCATTTCATAAGGTGCTTCAGAAGAACAAGACCATGCCTTTCTCTTTGCCCACAATACATTTTCCTTCAGTCACAAAGCTCAGCACTTCTGGTAATTAGCACATTTGGACAAACTGACCTTTCCAAAGCTGTTTTATCCTTAAGCAAAGTTAGGTAGATGCTGATGCTGTACATCTTTATAAGAGGAAGGAGCTGAATGCTCTTCCAGACCTTTACCTGACACTATACCAAAGTAGCACTTGCTGCAGTACTAAAGACCTGACATTACGGAGGTGCTCAGCCATCAGTGACCTTCTGTTCATGATAGCTGTTTCTACAGAAGCAGCATTAAGAAGGCCCAGCTGAGACCATGACACTGACTGTGAAAAGTGCAGTACACCATAAGAGACAAACCTGCTCCAAAAAGCTTGAGAAGAAGAGGAAACACAGAGAAATAAAGTGATTTGCCCAAGGCTGAAAAGCAAATCAGCAATGGAGATGGCAATAAAACCTACCAAGGCTCACTTGCTTGTCCAATCTGTGAGATTATGTTGCTCTGAACACCTGTTACCATACACATCGTCATGCCTCATTTAATATATGATGCATTGACTGGTTATTGGCAGGTTGCTATGTTACTGCTCAGATTGAAAATGCTGCTCAGACCGTCACTGACAGGCTGGTGTTTAACATCTCACATACATCACTCTCCTCATCCAAACTTTTCCTAAAAAGACACTTTGGGTTAAATGAAGAGGCCTGTCGAGCCACTTCATGACAAGTGAGTAGATCTTGTCTAAGGTTTGGCTTTGCAAGGAGGTCTTAATAGATGGACAAGCCGCTGCAGCTGATCGATTTTTCCATTGACCCTGATTTTTCCATTGACCTCACACTGAACTCCAGTTCCAGTGGTTCACGTATTTATGTACACTAAAACAAGGGGAACACCTATATACTTTACAGTTATAGATCACCAGCTGCGATAATTGCTTGACTGTATCTGCTAATCCATTCTTTGCATTTAGGGTAGCATCCCTCTCCCCTGAAGGGAACAGGAACAGAGTATTTTCATCATGTCCCAGGAGATGCAGGAGGTGGCCCACAATGTTTGGGGTACATTCAGCTTTAATGGCTAAAAAAAAAAAAATAAATCCCAGATTTTTCTTTTCTTCCCAAAGCGGAAGAACACTTTGCCTGTTTCTGTTTTAACATGCAGCACAACCTGAAGGAGAGCTAGTTAGGGCAAGCTAAATGCCTGAGCAGTCGGGGCCAAGCCAGGAGATGGGATCACACCCTGCCCCAGTATGAAGGCACCAAGGACCAGGGACAAAGCTGAAACCAAAGATGCAACTCATGCTTTAGACAGGTATCACAGACAGAAAAGTTGTGGCCACTGGTCAATTTGTTGTCACCCTTTCCCAGGGAAGGGAATGCCAACTACCTAGCAGGTGTGTCTGGGGGGGAATCTCACTACCCATGGGGGCATATCAAGGGTCTGAGCAGGGGGGTGCCTCACTGGCATGCCCTGGGTGTCTCAAACTCCCCTGAGCTCCAGGCAAGTGTTTGAGGTTGAGAGAAATGAAGAGCTGAGTCATGACAAGCCCTGCATCTGGATTGCGATGCTCCATGCTCATGTTGCTCTTCCTCGGGAAGTGATGCCGAATGTGTTTATATATACACAGCCCTACATGACTGAGCAAACATTACTCAAGGTTTTGACCGGCACTTGCCTTTGGGGTAAGAGTGAGCACAACTGTGGGGTCAGCAGGTCAGCAGGGTATGAGGGTAAAGAGGTCGGGGGGTGTCTACACAGAACAAGTTGTTCTCCAAGCTTTGTTATAGGTCTCAGTCCTACTCCTTCCATCCCTGAGTTCACATAAGCTTGTCAGATGCCTGATTGCAAGGTTCAGTCAGTTTATCATCGGTTATGGAATAACCATAGCACTCTGATTATCATTAATAATATTTATTTTGGAAAAATATTTTAAAAATGAATTTCTTCATTAACAAAATGGTAAAAAAAACTCAAATAACATTTGCACAATATTTCATAAATACATTTATATACAAAAAAATATAGTCACATAGACCCGAAGTGCCTTTGTACATATTTACCAAAAAATTTAAATTATAAAAAAAATGAACATCACAAAATACTCAAGCTTTACAATTATCATGAAAATATTTTTACAGATTCAAAAAAATAACACACTTTGTCTCACCTAGTAAAAACACATTTTAGTATCAAAAAAGACAATAAAGGCAGTGTTTGTGTCTCTAATTCAAGAAAAGACTGGCTCATAAGAATCCAAAATATACACTTCAGGCAGTGCATGCTTCTTATGTAGTAATTAAGTCCATTCATTTAAATATATATAGAAAAGCAACTGACCATAGTGCAATGATAAAATTCGTAAAAGGCAGTGCAACAGTAATCCTTGAACACAGACCCTTGCCTGGTGTCCATCTGGTTTCTTTATTTTGCAGTCACTTTGCTAACTTCAGTAGAGAACCAGCTCAAGCCTGAATTTAGTTTCTCAGCAGCAGTCAGTGAAGGAATCTATCTCCCATTCCTCTTTCAGCAGCATTCATCGGGGCACGTCTCCTCTGAAATTGTTCTGAACAACCACCTTGCCATATCGCCTCTGGTTTACACCTGGTGAGAGAAAACATGGGCAGGCATCAGGAGAGGTTAACAGAAAGAAGAGGGCTCTAAAGGCTGCAGAGGGTTGGGACTCTCTCTTTACGCCAGGCAAGAACAGACTCTGCACACTAAGGGTTAAGTCAGCAGACCACAACCACGCTATCGTTGTACCTTTGTCTGCAAAAGTCATTGTACCCATAATGTCCAGTGCATCAAGTCACTGAGCTTGTCATTAGAACATCCAGAGCATGACAAACTCAAGCTGGCTAGATTTTAACAGGTACAAATCGCTGTGGCACCAGGGAAAATAATTTAGCTGCCCTGACATATGTTAGATGAGGGGTGCGCATCAAGACTTTTCTCTGCTGTTCCAACTGCTAGATGGCATACTAACCTCAGTTGCTATGATGCACTCATCTTTCTCTTCTGATATGACATACACCGACTGGTACTTTGTGTCCTTTGAAGTGGAATATACGGAATCTGGTCGTTTTCTTTCAGAAGTATCACTATTGAAGACAAAAAGAGAGAAGACAGGTCAGATGACTGTTGCTTAACACTACTTCTGAAACACACACAACCCCTTAAGTGTCAAGCCACCCCCCACACTCGGATGTGAGAGGTACCTCTTCAGTTGTACTGCACTTTTCTCCTCTGCCTCTGAATCATATGTTTCACACTTGGCTTCACATTTGCTGTGCTCCTCTTTAACAGAGTCCTCATTCTTGAGTTCATGCACCAAATTGTAATCCACTGATGGGTATCTGACTTTGTAGCCATTTTTATCGGAGTTATCGCTGTGAAAGTCTACTTTCTTGTTTGTGTTTTTAATCTGAGTGGCACCAATGACACTTATGGAAATGTCCTTCTCACGCTGGCAGTTTGCCAGGTTGTTCATGGTCTCAGTCTCGCTCCTGCAGGCATCAGGCTGGTGGTGCCTCTTCTGTACCCTGAGCCTAACGCAGACAACCACAGCAGCACACCCCAGCAGCAGCATGAGGACCAGAATAATCCCGGCGCAGACAGCGATCCAGGGGAACTGGCCATTCTGGCCTTCCGTGTACTTCTCAGTGAAGTCGACGATGACCGGTCCCTGAGGTGGCTCAGGGAGCAAAAACTGGCAGTTGAGCCCACCGTACCCCCGGGCACACTCACAGACGTAGCGGTTGCTTCTTTCGTGGCAGGTGGCCCCGTTGTGGCAGGGGTTGTGTTCACATCTGCTCACCGGCGTGCTGCAGTTCTTCCCGTTGTATCCTGGGGGGCAGGTGCAGGAATAGTCATTGACGCCATCCTGGCAGGTCCCTCCGTTGACGCAGGGAAAGGAGGCGCAGTCATCCACGTTGTCATCACAGTGTCTCCCAGTGAAGCCAGCCTGGCACTGGCACAGGTAAGAGTTCCCCAGATCGACGCACTGGGCTCCTGCAAGACATCAAGGGGGATGAGCGCTGAGTGGTGGGCAGACAAGACCCGACAGCCTCCCACCTGCTGCTCTCAGGACAAACAACCGTCACAACCAGCAGCTGAGAAAAGCTTTCTTTTGGGCAGGTTAGCTCAACCTTTGCCAAGTCTAATCCACCATTAAAAGTACAGGGGTTTTTGAAGGAAGATATTTGTTAATCAGATCTATTTTTCATTCTCCATCCTATTCCCTTTTTAACATTTCACCCAGCTTGGACAACAAAGCTAGTCCAGATCAGGTTAACACCACATTCTCATGTTACAGCCTTTGAGTGGTGATGAATGAGGAGGACTGCAGTAAAGAAAGTCTTCAGTAGTTTAATCAAAACAGGAAGATTACTGTTACCAGATTACAAGTAATACTATTTAGCACTTGTATGACATTTTGCATCCACTGACCTCAAAGAGTCTTTGCAAAACATTTGCAAGTATAATCACATTTTTATGCATGAAGATTCAGGCTGAGTTACCTGGCCACAGTCACCCCTTGAGAAAATGCAAATTGCAGCACTGGTCCAAACCATACCATCACTTTTTAAGTACAATTCCTCCACCAAGTCAACTATCGACATGACATGGACTATGAATGATCAGGGGGCCTTATTATGAACTGCAGACCAGAAGCCAAAGTGGATGGTCTCAGTTTAGAAGGTCACCGTAGAAGGTTTGGCCTTACCATTAGCACAAGGGCTGGAACTGCAGTAATCAATTTTCTTTTCACAGTTGAACCCAGAATAACCCAGCGGGCAGCGACAGCTGTATCCCCCATCAGGGTTGTCGGTGCATCGCCCACCATTGAAGCATGGTCCGTCAGCACAAGTCATTGCGCTCAGCTCACAGTTTTTACCATAGAAGCCTGGGGGGCAGGTACAGGAATAGCTGTTCTCGAGATCCTGGGGCGGGGGGAAGAAATTAAAAGTGGTCAAAATACTTACTTGAAGTTGTTTTGAAATAAAAAAAAAAGACTTTGAAAAAGAATCAGTAAAACTGACATTAACTCCTCCCTTGGGGTTTCAGGTGGCACGAGCAACTCAAACTTACCGTGCAGCTTCCCCCATTCTTGCAAGGGTTGGCATCACATTCATTGATTTCAATCTCACAGTTGGAGCCTGTGTACCCAGGTCGGCAAGCACAAGTGTAACTCCCCTGACCAGTGTTGGTGCATGTGGCACCGTTCTTGCAGGGCTTGTGGTGGGTGCAGTAGTTCAGGTCTGTAAAAGATTTTTGTTAAAAAAGAGGGCAGTCAAGACATTTGTTACTTTGCAAGACTCACGCAGGATGAGGGAGATGGAATTAGCCACTTGCTTTCCGTGTTTTAAAACAGATGCTCAGGCAAGGGCTGAGAACTCACCCTGGTTGCAGAAAAGGCCACCCCAGCCTTCCTGGCAGTTGCACTGCCACGGCTGCTGACAGGTACCATGAAGGCAGCCTGGGTATCGGATGCATTCATCACAATAACGCCCCTGCCAACCCACTCTGCATCTGAAGAAAAAAAAAAAAAAAAAAAAAAAAAAAAAAACAACAAAGTCTCATCAGATTTAGACTTTTCACAGTTGGAAACCCTATCGCAAACTCTGCAAACACACTGATGCCAAGGATCAAGTTTCCTAAAAGCCCCCAGTGATCCTTCATGTGAGAAAGTCACCAAGTCCAACTGTAGCATCAGCTTTCATCGGTCCCAGCTATTTCTTCCACTTCCTTAGACAGAGCCATGGTTCCAGGTAATTAATTTGTTTACTCTAGTAACAAACAGCTAAACCTTACACACAGCACTGTAAACTCATTAGGTTAATATTAATGGCACTGTTGTTTGACTTGTAGATTAATACTTTGATCTGGCATCACCTGGATTTCTCAAATTACCATCTAATATGAAGAAAGGCATTCAAACTGACCCTTCTGATGACCAATGGCTTACTTAACACCAGAGCATCAACATCAAAGGCACAGAAGGGAGCAGGAGGGGAGTGGAAAACTTACTTGCATTCCCCAGGTTTGTCGCAAAAGCCATGTTGCTCATCACATCCAGGCAAACAAATCGCTGTAAACAAACCAAGCAGGGAGAGACATCAGCACCGGGGCCATATGCTTCCCTTTTACAAGTCTGATTCTGAGAGCACCTTGCGGGTGGGGAGCGAGCCCCTTTTACTAGGTCGGGGCAGTTAAGCGCAGCTGAGTTAATCTCTGGAGCCTGCAGGAGTATTGATCTCGCCCCGTAACTGGGCACTTTACTTATCGCCGGGGATGAGCATTCTTAATACAGTTGCACACAGACAAAAGAGGGCTCACAATTGCTCCCTTCCCCACAGCCCCTCACACCCCCA